>ML794728.1:56714-172510 GCA_009831015.1 Picea engelmannii | reverse complement strand
TTATACAATTACCGACTTGATTAATCCTCAATGGGGATTAATCTAATAACAATAATATTAATAATGACATGATTAATTCTCAATGGGGATTTAATCCAATAATAATAATAACATGATTAATCCACAATGGGGATTTAATCCAATAATAATAATAACATGATTAATCCACAATGGGGATTTAATCCAATAACAAAATAATAATAAGAATGATCTTCGCAGTTACATTATTTCAACATAACATACACGTGTCAGTCTAAATGCAGAGTACCTTACATGGTAAGGTATGCATTCTTCAATTAAAATATATGGTATGGTGCTCATTGTTGTGAATACAAAGACAAGTGAGTCACGGATAATCTGAACATAAATTAGCACAGCCTCTAATTCGTGGTTGAGAACGTCGAAAGGTAGTTGCTGATAATGCGTGCTCCCAATATTATATTGAAAATGTGTGCCCCTAATGTTGGAGCCGCCCTTGTTTTTATTTTTTTTACCCTTTACATTTTTCATTTTTTGATACTTGAAATCTAAAGATGGTCTTTTGATTTTTCCCCCCAAGACTTTGAAAACTCTGCAACCTTATTACATAAGCAGCGATGCTTTTCTACTCTCGAAACAAATAAACTTTCGTAAGAATGTCACTCTTTTTGTTTTACTTCGAGATCTCGCAAGTCAGACTATTATAACTCATGAATTCACACGTCCCGAGTCACGAAACGGCGAACTCGTTTTAAATTTTCACTCAAGATAGTAATCAGGGTCAAATCTTTTAACTCAGTGATTAAACATCGTCGGGGTTTCGCGCTTCGGTGTTCGCCAAATTTGATTTTTTGTTTTTATAGCTCCGAGAGCCGAGAACACGAGGTTCTTTCGGGCTAACCCTGGTCAAGCATTGTAGGCACTAAAAGGCTAACCATGGTTAATCTGTCTTCGGCATTTCGCCACTCGGCACTATCTTTTAGAAAGTTACGGCGTCTAAAACCCCAACTCACGAAGTCGCGACGTAATTATAACACGATTAATTAATTGCCTAATCTAAGATTTTCTTCCCCCTAATTGAGTCTTAATTATCGTCATCTCGCGGTTTTGCGACTCGGCATGCAAATCTCCCAGAAACTTGTCTTCGAAGTTCCGAGTCGGGATATGACGAATAAATTGATTATAAAATTAATGACGCTCCAAATCGCGATTATTGTTAATTAAGCCAAAATCGTTCATCGCAGTCTCGCGAGTTGAAGACTCAAAATGTCAAAAGAAAATTCACGATGCAGCGAACAGCGAGAAAGTTATTAACGTTGCTAAGTTTTAATAGTTTAAAATAAAGCAAGATTGTCCCGCGCATCGAGACTTACACGCTTTTCGGGGTAGCTATTTGCTCTCCATACTCCGACTGACTGTCAAACCGCCAAAATTTATGACATTAATGGGAAGATAAGGTAAATCTATGTGTAAGATCGGATTTTTACGGCATAAATTTATTTCTAATTTCAAATTGACAGGCTTGTTTTGAAAGGTACCGTTTTTTCAAATATATGCAAGAGCTACGTTTCATTACGCATTTTTTCATAGCATGCGGAGCTCATCATTTCTAAGTTAACTACTTTCTGCATGTATACACAGTTCTATCGAATGAGAGCAAAAACGCAAACTACGGCCATGGCTCCACGGAAAGCAGCAAAGGCAAATGTCGAAGTCGCGGGATAGGGCTCAGATAATGTTGCCGATACTTCACCCCAAAGTGTCGAGTCGATCCCTGATTGGTCATTTGTGTCAAATGTTCTGCAAGCAGAATTGGTAGATTACTCAGATGACTCTGATGACATCGAAAAGGATAATCTACACACCAAGTACAAGATAATCGTCCAAACTGGGATGCACAGAGTAGCAACCAGGCCACGGTTGCTTCCGTATTACGACATGATCCGGTGGGTGTTGGACCACGTAGACTTACCTACCAGGACAATCATGAACAACCAGCGAGTTACTGTCGGGACTTTTAGGCCCGAGCATCTACAAACCATGTACAAGCTACCATGTACAAGCTACCTTTGACGTCTGAATATACATATGGTGCTGAGTTCTTGGAGGAATTCAAAGAGAAAGAGTGCACCTAGTACGACAAAACCATGCCCGGTTTGATTAAAGATTGGGTTTCGCGCGCCGTGAAATTCAGAGCTAATAACCAGGGCGTATATTCTATCGCTTCTTTGGAGCCACAGTATAAATATGTGGCCATGATGACATGCCGGCTATTTGGGAGAGAAGACACATCGCATTTCTACATCGCGTGGGTGCCTCTCATGTTTCGGGTTGCAGAAGGTTGCTCGTTTAATTGGGCAAAGATGCTCTCAGACAGTTTGGACAACAGGGTCACAGAGTATCGGGAGCAGAAGGCAAGTGGGAAACCGTCCTCATTTTTCATGTCAGCATATATCATGGACGCGGTATGTTCCATGACACCATTCCCTTTGATGAGTTGGGCTTGGAATCCAGTCCAAGAAAAACCCGTGCATGAGTATCATGACAAACTATGGGAGAATAAAGCAGAAAAGTTCACATATGAGATTTTTAACTGGGTGATGGTACCCCTGCATATCGCCATTTTTGGGCACCCACCACCTCGCGTCTCGGACAACATTGCAACATGTATGAGTGGCATAGCGAATTGGTATGTAGAGGCAGAGTTTTCGTATTTCAGAGTCTTCAGGGCTTTTGTTCCCCCTCATGCGCTGCCCTTATTCATCCCCAACAAGATGGTTTGTCGAGAGGTCACCTGGCAAACAGTAATTGGAGGAGTGAGCAAAGAACTCAAGGGTTACTCAAAGAAGGTATGGTCTTCTTTTCCCATTTGGCTGAATTCCTATTCTTTATTAGATTTCAGGCATGCCAAAGTCGAGGTTGCTGCCCTGGAGGACCTAAGTTTGGTCTCCATCGAAATTAAGAAACATGATCCACAGAGGGTTGTGAGCAACCATTTGGCTCATTGCGGGCTCAAGAGATTTGAGCATGAAAATTCACCCTCGGACGATGTTTTCCGAGGGGCGAGATCTTATGAAGAAGTGCTATCCCGGATCCAATCATTAGCACCCGAAGACACAACATCTGTATTAAAATTCCAGAAACATAGACGAAAATGTCTCCCTGCTGTGTTGGGAGGTTTTGCTGCTTCCGAGACAAAACAGAAGGACGCTGAAGATTCTGAGGACGCAATTTCTAACCTTGGAAAACACCAAGAAAGTGAACAAATGAAGAATCCCGAAGCAGAAGAGAAGACTCCGGACCCACTAAGGAAACAGAGTTCGGAGGCTGAAGTAAAAACTCCAGGCCCACAAGGTGAACAAAAGCCGGAGACTGAAACAGAGGCTCTAGGTACGCCAAAGGACCATAATCCCGTCAGTACTCCAAGAGATTCGACAAAACAAATAGGAGATCCCATCACCTCGGTCACACCCTTGCAGTCGGCATAGGGAAATGTCGGCGAGGGATGGATATTTAATGAAGAACTGAGGCCCATTAGAGCAGAGGAAATCCCTCCAAATGAGTTCTTTTTTGATAAAAAGAGGAAGGCGGTAGTGAAAAGAGAGTTCTATCAAGAAGGAGAGTCCACTGCGAAAAAATATAAAATCATGACCGATGGCAAAAATAAGAAAAGTGACCAACTTGCCACTGAAATCACGGGAACGATGGGGGCATACGCTTCGGCAAATCAATTCTCAGTTGGGCTTTTAAATAACCAACTAAAAAGGAAAAATTGCCTAATCAAGACCCTCGAGGCTAAATTGGCTACAGCTGCAGAGAATGCTAAAGGTCAATCCAACATGGAGATAGAACAAGCCAGAGTGGCCGACAAAAACGAAATAGAAATGCTCAAGACCAAGCTTGAGCAAGCACAGTTGGTGGTCCGAGATGGTAGAGCGCAGGCAAGCCAATAGAGAAATCTGATTGAACAATTGCAGACTCGGGCAAAAATCGCCGAGAGCAGAGAAATAGACATCGGCATATTTAAATCCCGAGCCAGCGAGATTCTGGGCAAAATCTTTTCAGCACAGCAGAATTTGCTTGCCAGGATAGGAGAGATCCGGGAGAACTGTCTGTTGGTGAATCAGGTGTCCAAGAACCTAACTGCCAGGGAAAGGGAGGTCGAAGTGGCTCGGGTCGCTTTCCAGGACGCGATAATCGCTACAAAAAACAGGGTTTCGACACGCGCTCCTGGGCTTGCCATCCCTGAACAAACTAGAGGCAATATTTTATTGAAAGATTGGGAGCATAACATTGCCCTGAGAAAGGAACAAGTCCAAAAGGTAACCCACTCTTTAGAAGAAGTTTTTAACTCCATAGATGGCGAACTGTTGGATATTGACATCCGAGGCGATGCAGAAGCATTGATGCAAATAAATGTGGAACAGATCTCACTCGATCTGAAGGAAAAGGATAAGAGAGATTCAGCCGATATCTCTCAGATAGATATGGTAGACATGGACCGAATTGATAAGCATTTGATCCAGTCCAGCACGCAATTGAGTGCCCTCGACATCATCGATGCACAAATGGGGGACAAGTTGCAACAGTTAGCCCAAGAATGTTACTTCGTCGAGGCCAACTGTCAAGCGGAACCTTCGCAGCTCGTATCTCAGTTTGTGGACAAATGTATCGCCTGCACCGAATCCGCGCGAAGACGAGCACCTGGCACCAAGTAAAAAAAGAGTGGGAGAAAGGGAGCGATTGCGCTCCTCTCGGTTGTAACCACATTTATGTAACCATTGGGATTCTAACTGATCTGTAAAATTGTATAAATATATCACAAAAAGAAATAAACAGGGCTGGACCTTTTTTGTGTCGATGGTAATAGAGTTTTTTGCATTTGAGAAGTTAATATAAGCAAATCTGGAGATTCTCGATTCCATCAAGACTGTGTTACAAGTTTGTCTCTTCGTATTTCATGTTTCATTTCATTCCATTATTCATAATTGATGTGCTTTGTTATACTTTAGTACGACCACTACTATAACAAAAGGATTTTGGTTTTCTGTATTTGTTTATTGTCCTTCCTCTGCACCAGCTATCAGCGGGTGTAAGACCAATCTGCACTTTCAAAATTCTACATATATTCTTTGCTATGTCAATTATTTTCTTACTAATTTCCTCTTCTGTTTATATGTGAGTTTTCTCTTTGACAGGAACCTTGCGTTATATGCAGCTAAATGTTCTTATTTCACCTCACACCTTTATATTAAAATATAATACAGTTACGGGAAAGAGCCTTCAATTTGTATTCCTATTTTATTCTTAAAACGTAAAATTCTCTTTTATTCGACCAAATCGAGACAGCATTTAATCTCTCTTTAAATCCTTTCTTACTCTTACTATTCCTCCATGATTGTCCCTGCAACAACACAGCCTAATATCGAACCCGGACTATCGAACCAAACGCATATTGCCTTAAACCTTTTTGACTTAATCCTTAAAACTGCTAATAACTAGGACAAACTTGAACGTTCATGGGCAGCCATTGAACACGATATAACTACTCAAGAACAGTTGGAAGCTAGACAACGCCAACGTAAAAATCTTCCCTAGTTTCCTTTACCGAAGGTTGACGTTACTCTCTTACCCATCTTTCACCTACTTTTGGATGCCTTGACACTGTACTTTTAAGCCTTAAGTACAGACTCAGGAACAACATCTTTCTGGCGCTGTTGCCGGGGACGAAGTTACGAAATATTTTCCCTGGGAAAACGACTTTTATTTCGTTGAAAGTGCTACTCCTTGATAGTGAACATAGAGTACACACAATTTAAGTTTTTTTCAATCTTTCACTTGGCGACTCCACGAAAAAGTAAACTAGCTTTCGGTA
This sequence comes from Picea engelmannii, assembly GCA_009831015.1. Classification (NCBI taxonomy): domain Eukaryota; kingdom Viridiplantae; phylum Streptophyta; class Pinopsida; order Pinales; family Pinaceae; genus Picea; species Picea engelmannii. Next base: position 166,656 of record ML794728.1, on the reverse strand, counting down.
GAAAGAATACCAAACAGGACCCAGATGATAAGTTGATTACGCCTGTTACTGATCCCGAAAAAAATTTAAAGACAAAAAACAAACTTTTAAAAACTAAATGCCATTCAGAACCTTCTACTTCACGTAGTCCTATGTTTGATACCAAAGATCTAACGTCAAACTGCTCTGAAGTTAGGAGTGAGATTCATTCGACTTCCCCATCTGTACCCAAGGGAAAAGGTCCTCTAGAAATTTCGTCGACATTTGACATACCAGCTTTTCTTCGACAGAACTTCCCGGTCTCACCTGAGTGTGTTACACACTCATTTTCTATACTCGAATTGATGGCAGCCGCCGGAGGAGGTGGTGGAGGCGCTCCTGGAGGAGGAGGTGGAGGTCAAGGGCATGTCCCTCCTCCCAGAGTATTCGCAAAAGTAGCAGCGAGATACGCTCCCCTGGTTTTTCCCGTCCCCCTACATGATCTTCCTAAAAACTACATCAAAAATCTTCCTAAGTTCACTGGGGAGGGAGATCGAACCACAGCCGAGCATATAAATTTCTTTGACCAATTCGCAAACATCTGTGGTATCGAGCACGAATATGTCTATTCGAGACTCCTTGTCCAGACCTTTGAAGGATAGGTCCGAACTTGGTTTCGAAGCCTCCCCGCAGCTTCTATCCGGACATATGACGCTTTGGAAGATACTTTCCTCAGACAACGAGGAGAGCGAAAAGATCACTTATATTACCTTACTGAGTTTGGGTCCCTAAAGAAAAAGAACTCAGAAACAGTCATGGAATTTATTCTAAGATTCAACAAACTGTATAATAAAATTCCAACCGTTGTTAAACCCTCCGAACCCTCAGCCAAAGTAACCTTCGCGGGAGCTTTCGAGCTGGATTTCGCACTACTTTTGCGAGAAAGAAGAGGAGCCACCCTAAATAGAATGCAAGACGATGTTGTCGAAATAGAATCTAATATGATGGCTTCAGGTAAATTAAAGGCTAAAGCAGAAACAATCAACCACGAGAATAGACGCTATAGGGAACCAGCGGGTCCTTCGGGCTCAAATAGATACACTGATGACAGAGTAGATGATATGGCCCGAGTAATTAAAGAACTGTCCAACAAAATCTCTAGGATGGAGTTGGACCAGGTTAAAGTTGATTCTTCTAATTAAAAAGACTTCAGGAGAAACCCAAATCCCCAAAATCAACAGAGACAAATAAAGAACGAAGATCAAAAAATACAAGCACCACTAAAAAAAAAAAAAATTATAGGAGTAAACGACCTCCAAGATTTCGGAGATTCCGAGGATGAAGTCATGAATTTCGGTGATGACTGTTCGCAGTCGTATCTGACTCGTGAAGACCATGAAAAATCTTTGAATACCCCACAACCGTCTAATGAGGATGAAGAAGGTGATCACACTGATCCCTGTTTATCTCAACTAGAAACAGAGATGATAATAGCCGAGTTTCAACCAAAGTATCAACCTAAGAAAATCCTTCAAAAAGGTCAAGCTTATGAACCTCCTTCGGAAGAGACCTTGTTACCCAGCAACAAGACCAAGGTAGCAAGCACTCAAGAGTCCGAGGTAAAAAAAGTTGAAACTCAAACACAAGAAACCGGACCAGTAGATAAAGTTACGTCTTCAACTAGGATCACCAGTGATAAAGCGATCCAGACAAGTAAGTCGGAAAGAAAAAATTCGGAAATCTCAACCAAAGAAACGGACAAGGTACACACATATTTCAGTTTTGAAAATGAGTTAAACAAAATTAAGATACCGATTCCTTTGGTAGAATTAGCAAAAAATCCCGCTTATCAGAAGCAAATTGCCAAAGCGATGGGTGTCTATGAGCTAGAAAGTCAGTCTGATGTTATCAATCTGGAAGATGACAGAACTAACATCACCTTTGGTCCTCATTTTGAAGGGTCCAAAGACAACATCGCTCCCTTTTATATCACCCTGAATATACATGATCAGTTGCTGCATAATTGTATGTTAGACTCCGGGGCTTCTCATAATGTTATGCCCAAAATTATAATGGAGAAGCTGGGTCTCCAGATCACAAGACCTTATGGAAACCTGTATTCTTTCGATTAAAGGAAGGTTAAATGCATGGGGATGATAAAGGATCTGGTAGTTACCCTAGCGCAGGTCCCTGTTAAAAGTATCCTGATGGATGTGGTTATCGCCGATATCCCCCCTAAGTACGGTATGTTGTTATCTAGGTCATGGGGGGACAAGTTGGGAGGTTCCCTTCAGTTAGACATGTCTTACGCCATAATCCCTGTGTTCGAGGGTCAATTCACTCGTTTATACAGAGAGACAAGATTAGCGTACACGGTCAGTAACCCCCAAAACCCACACAACTTCCCCATTTACATCGCAGACCAAGATCTGGGAAACTGCATTTTGTCTTTTGATGATGGTCTAGATGGTTGCCTAGAAGAAATCGATGCAAAGCAAGAAGAGTTAAGCCCCTTGACAGAAGAGTTGTGCAATACTGGTGTATGGAAAATGTACTTCAATGGCGCTTCGTCTTCTGAAGGAGCTGGTGCTGGGGTACTTTTGGTAGCACCTGAAGGTAAGTTCATTGTTCCTTTCTCCTATCGTTTGCAGTGGGACATAGATTACACCAATAACGTATGTGAGTATGAAGCATTGATCTTAAGATTAGAGGCTGCAAAGAAGTTGAATATAAAAAACTTGGAGGTATACGGTGACGCGGAATTGATAGTAAGACAAGTGAACCGACAGTACCTAGCTAGGCACCCCAGACTAAGATCTTATAGAAATTGTACTTGGGATCTCATCGAAAAAAAATTCTCATCTGTAAATATCCATTTTATTCCTCGCACCGAGAATCTGCATGCTGATGCATTGGCCAAGGCAGCTTCAATCTTTTCTCCTCCCACAACCGTCAAACTGAAATATCACATTGAAATCAGATACAAACCCTCTATACCAGACAATATCCAACACTGGCAGGTTTTTGAAGATGACGAACAAATCAAGAAATTTCTTACACAGTAGGTGAGTTCTCTGAAACTCATCCAGACCAAGAGAATCAAAATGACTCGATGTGGATTATGCAAGAAGGGGAAGATCCTGAAACCTTCCAAGAAAAAATAGCAGATCATCGTATGTTGGTCCTTAAAAACAACCAAATTCCGAAAGGCTTAATTCCTTTAGAAAGACTTTTCGATTAGAACGACGTACCTGTGAAATCCACTTTCCAGCCCCAACTAGAAGAAGTGGAGGACTGAGATATAGGAATTGAGAAAGAATCCAGGATAGTAAAGATATCTAAGTTCCTCCCTCCCAAAGTAAAAACCCAGTACAGAGACCTACTCAAACAGTACAAAGATGTTTTCGCCTGGTCCTATGATGAGCTTAGAACGTATGACACTTCCATAATTGAGCACAAGATACCTTTGAAGCCCGGGGTCAAGCCGTTTAGGCAAAAGCTTAGGCAAATTAACCCCATTTTGTTGCCTGTGATTGAAAAGGAAGTTAAGAATCTTTTAAATGCGAAAATAATCGTACCTCTGAGGTACTCAGACTGGGTGGCAAATTTCGTCCCGGTCAGGAAAAAGAATGGAGAAATCAGACTGTGTGTGGATTTCCAAAATTTGAATAAGACTTATCTCAAGGATAATTATCCGCTCCCCAAAATGGACCACGTCCTAGAAAAGGTAGTTGGAGCAAATCGAATGTCTATGATAGATGGGTTCTCTGGGTATAACCAAATCGCCATGAATGAGCAAGACAGAGAAAAAACTGCTTTCACCACACCATGGAGTACATTCATGTATGATAAAATGTCGTTTGGTTTGATGAATGCGGGAGCTACATTCCAGCGCGCTATGGACATTGCTTTCGTAGGAGAAAGAGACAAGTTCGTAGTCATCTACCTCGACGATTTGACGGTGTTTTCTAAAACCGATGAAGAACATTTGATCCATCTAAAACAGACTTTTGAAAAATGCCGCATGTATGGTCTGTCTTTGAACCCAAAGAAATCACATTTCGCTATGCGGGAAGGTAAGCTTCTGGGGCGTATCGTATCTAAGGATGGGATCAGGATTGATCCTAAGAGGATTGAAGCAATAGAAACTATAAACATTCCTAGAAACATAAAATAAATTCAATCTTTCTTAGGTACAATAAAATTTTTACGAAGGTTTATCCCCAATTTTGCTGAGATTGTCAAATTGATCACAGGAATGTTGAAGAAAGATAGCAGAGTAAATTGGACGACCGAGGCTAAAGCATCGTTCGCGCATATTAAAAAATTCATCAGCGAGGCACCTGGGTTAGCAAGCCCAGATTACTTGAAAGATTTCCTCATCTTCTCGTTTGCTTCTGAACATACTATCGCCGCGGTGCTCCTGCAAAAGGATGACGAATGTTTTGAACGGACGATCGCGTTTTTTAGTAAGAGACTTAGAGACGTCGAACTAAAGTATGACATAATAGAAAAACAGGCGTACTCAATGGTAAAAGCGCTAAAAGCATTCAGAACCTATGTACTGCATTCAAAAATTATCATGTACGTACCTACCAGTGCTGTGAAAGATATATTGGTACAGCCAGGCAGTGACGAAAAACGAGGGCGCTGGCTCGCTAAAATACAGGAATTCGATCTGGAAGTCAAGACGACTAAATTGATAAAGGGGCAAGGTCTGGCCAAACTCTTGGCTGAGTCGAATCTTAGAGCTCTTGATATTAACTGCCTCTAAGGGGAAGACGAAGACGCACGCCTGCAAGGGCCGGATGACCAGACAAATTTAAGCAAGGTCGAAGAAAAGTTCATATCGTCGCGCTGGTATAAAGACATAGTGTTCTACTTGTCAAACCTGAAATGTCCAGATGGACTATCACCAGCCAAATGCAAAACTTTAAAACTTCATGCTGTAAAATATTGCATCGCCGAAAATCAGCTATACTGGAAGGATCCACTCGGGTTCCTACTAGTCTGTTTGGTTGAGTCGGAAACTCCACGGGTTATAGAGGAATTTCACGAAGGAGTCTGTGGAGGACACCACGCATGGAGATCCACAGCCTACAAGATCTTGAGGGCCGGATACTATTGGCCGAAACTATTTTCGGACGTCAATTCCAAAGTGCGTACTTGCAACCCTTGTCAAATATTCGCTGGTAAACAGAAGCTCCCAGCACTGCCACTCATTCCAGTCAAAGCTGAAGCTCCATTTCAACAATGGGATCTAGACTTTATAGGGGAAATTAATCCCCATTCCAGTGCTCAGCATAAATGGATTCTAACAGCTACGGATTATTTTACTAAGTGGGTGGAAGCCATTCCAACCAAAAGGGCAACAGACTCGGTGGTAATCGATTTCTTGGAGGACAATATCTTGTCAAAATTTGGGTGTCCCCAAAAAATAGTTACCGATAATGCCCAAGCCTTCAAATCTATGGTCATGGTCAGCTTTTGTTAGAAGTATAATATCGTTCTCGGCCATTCCACTGCATACTACCCTCAGGGGAACGAATTGGCTGAATCATCTAACAAGAGCCTGGTGAACATAATCAAGAAGGTACTGGATGAAAATAAAAGGTCTCAGCATGTGCACTTAAAATACGCATTATGGGCAAACCGCATCAGCATTAAAAGGTCTATCAGCATTTCGCCTTTTCAAATGGTCTATGGCATAGATGTTGTTCTACCTATAAACCTAGCATTACCAGTGATGAAATTATGGCAGGATCAAAACGAAGAACCCAATCATGTAACCAGGAGAATTAATCAGCTGATCGAGGTTCAACAGCATAGAGTGGAAGTCGATGATAAAATGCATAAGTACTAGGATGAGATGAAAGATTTGTTCGACCTCAAGGCAAAAGACAGGGAATTCATTCCATGTGACTTGGTACTAAGATGGAATGCAAGAAATGAGGAAGCCGCGAAACATGGTAAATTTGACCACCTCTGGTATGGACCATTCAGGGTCTCTGCCCCAGAGGGGAAGAATTCCTTCCTGTTGGAGAACATTGACGGAGAGGTCCTCAGTGCCCCTGTCAACGGGTGATATCTGAAACATTACATGACATAACAGTTGTAATAATATATATATATATATATATATATATATATATATATATATATATATATATATATATATATATCGTAAATAAATAAATTTCATGTTTTGTACATACGTATATTTTCATTTGAACATTTACTTTTAATTTTTGGTTTTTTGTTCCGACACATTTCTAATAAGAGTTGCATTCGCTTTTTACAGGATTCCAGCTGCAGATGAACCTAGCAAGAAAATCAATTTGCAGGTCAGTGTCAGAAATAGAGCGGCATAAAACAGGTGATACCTAAAATAGTTTCGTATTGCGCAAAGAAAGTGAAATAAAAAGGTAAAAAGAAACTTTCTCAAAAATATATGTTGTGAAAGACCGTTAAGGGAAATCAAGGTAACATCTTTCAAACTGCAATACAAATTGTTAGACAGGAGGATCATTGCTTGGTTTGGTAATTTTTGTTTTAAAATAAATTGAACGATACACTAAATAAAAAATGGTCAGTCGAAATAAACTATCCCCGAAGTTATCTACAGGAGTCAGTCTCGAGTTGTTTCGACCTCCATATTTTCAGTCGACAAATCGCTACCTAGCCCCATTTATGTTTCCGGGTCTAACTTTTGACCAATCCCCATCCTTTCGTTCCATCACAAAGGGATAAAAGTATTTCATTTTAAACCTAGAGGGTTTCGAAACAGATCTTGATAGGAAACCAGGTCTTCACAACTAATTGATCTCCTGCTAAGTGAAGGAACATTTAGAGCGATCTTAACTTTCCTAGGTTTTTCAACAGCGTCGGAAGAATCAAAGCTTGCTCAAACGGGATGCCCCTTAAAAAATTAATTTCCTTTTTCCCTAAGAACGAAGGTGTTGTGAAGGTCAAGGGAAGCTTGGTACCAAGTAATTAAAATGAGTTGACAAACCTCTGATGTAAAATATTACACAGATATCAGCCCTGATACCAACTGATTTCTCCCATCTCCGTGCTCAAAAAGTAAATTATAAGACAGGTGGTGAAAGGAAATTCAGAAATGATTGCCCCCACCTAGTCCAGGAAGACGATGAAAGGAAATTTAGAAATGATTACCCTCATCTCAGCATTTAAATGCATAAATATTTTCCGAAGTGGTGAAAGGAAATTCAGAAAAAGGGCTCAGACAACTTCACCGGGGTACTGAACAGGCTCGCTGGCAGTGAAGCAATGTCTGAGATATATGTAAGGCTGTTATACATGAATATCACTCTACTCTGGCAACCAATGTTTTCTAAAAACTTGATCAACACCCCAAATTCAGACGGGACTTCCTGATTTAAAAATATATAATCTCATTCTTTTGATGCAAGCTGAGAATCACAAGATCTGTTAAATCTCCTAGGGTCGTTTCGACTGTCTTAAAACATACCCAAAGTTAGTAGTGGGAAAGGGAAAATTGTGAAAGGGACTACAGCTGTGTTTAGAAAGAGTATCTGATTTTGAAAAACCTCTCGAGGTAAAGAGCGGAGTCTTTCCCCCCCCTTCGATCATTTTTCCTTGGAATCTTTCTGCATGTTTGAGTTCTTGACTCCATTTACCCAATATTGGCACGTGGTCTACTGTTCTTCCCGCCTCACAGGAAGGCGGGATCCCTAGTTGGAGCCTATGTTGGAGCCGCCCTTGTTTTTATTTTTTTTACCCTTCACATTTTTCATTTTTTGATACTTGAAATCTAAAGATGGTCTTTTGATTTTTCTCCCCGAGACTTTGAAAACTCTGCAACCTTATTACATAAGCAGCGATGCTTTTCTACTCTCGAAACAAATCCACTTTCGTAAGAATGTCGCTCTTTTTGTTTTACTTCAGGATCTCGCAAGTCGAAATACTATAACTCATGAATTCACACGTCCCGAGTCACGAAATGGCGAACTCGTTTTAAATTTTCACTCAAGATAGTAATCAGGGTCAAATCTTTTAACTCAGTGATTAGACGTCATCGGAGTTTCGCGCCTCGGCGTTCGCCAAATTCGATTTTTTGTTTTTATAGCTCCGAGAGCCGAGAACACGAGGTTCTTTTGGGCTAACCCTGGTCAAGGATTATAGGCACTAAAAGGCTAACCATGGTTAATCTGTCTTCGGCGTTTCGCCACTCGGCACTATCTTTTAGAAAGTTACGGCGTCTAAAACCACGACTCACGAAGTCGCGACGTAATTATAACACGATTAATTAATTGCCTAATCTAAGATTTTCTTCCCCCTAATTGAGTCTTAATTATCGTCATCTCGCGGTTTCGCGACTCAGCATGCAAATCTCCTAGAAACTTGTCTTCGAAGTTCCGAGTCGCGATATGGCAAATAAATTGATTATAAAATTAATGACGCTCCAAATCGCGATTACTATTAATTAAGCCAAAATTGTTCCTCGCAGTCTCGCGAGTTGAAGACTCAAAATGTCAAAAGAAAATCCACGATGCAGCGAACAGCGAGAAAGTTATTAACGTTGCTAAGTTTTAATAGTTTAAAATAAAGCAAGATTGTCCTGCGCATCAAGACTTGCACGTTTTTTGAGGTAGCTATTTGCTCTCCATACTCCGACTGACTTTCAAACCGCCAAAATTTATGACATTAATGGGAAGATAAGGTAAATCTATGTGTAAGATCGGATTTTTACGGCATAAATTTATTTCTAATTTCGAATTGACAGGCTTGTTTTGAAAGGTACCGTTTTTTCAAATATATGCAAGAGCTTCATTTCATTACACATTTTTTCATAGCATGTGGAGCTCATCGTTTCTGAGTTAACTACTTTCTGCATGTATACACAGTTCTATCGAAGGAGAGCAAAAACGCAAACTACGACCATGGCTCCGCGGAAAGCAGCAAAGTCGAATGTCGAAGTCGCGGGACAGGGCTCAGATAATGTCGCCGATAATTCACCCCGAAGTGTCGAGTCGATCCCTGACTGGTCATTTGTCTCAAATGTTCTGCAAGCAGAATTGGTAGATTACTCAGATGACTTTGATGACATCGAAAAGGATAATCTACACACCAAGTACAAGATAATCGTCCAATCCGGGATGCACAGAGTAGCAACCAGGCCACGGTTGCTTCCGTATTACGACATGATCCGGTGGGCGTTGGACCACGTAGACTTATCTACCAGGACGATCATGAACAACCAGCGAGTTACTGTCGGGACTTTTAGGCCCGAGCATCTACAAACCATGTACAAGCTACCTTTGACGTCTGAATATACATATGGTGCTGAGTTCCTGGAGGAATTCAAAGAGAAAGAGTGCGCCCAGTACGACAAAATCATGCCCGGTTTGATTAAAGATTGGGTTTCGCGCGTCGCAAAATTCAGAGCTAATGACCAGGGTGTATATTCTATCGCTTCTTTGGAGCCACAGTATAAATATGTGGCCATGATGACATGCCGGCTATTTGGGAGAGAAGACACATCGCATTTCTACATCGCATGGGTGCCTCTCATGTTTCGGGTTGCAGAAGGTTGCTCGTTTAATTGGGCAAAGATGCTCTCAGACAGTTTGGCCAACAGGGTCACAGAGTATTGGGAGCAGAAGGCAAGTGGGAAACCGTCCTCATTTTTCATGTCAGCATATATCATGGACGCAGTATGTTCCATGACACCATTCCCTTTGATGAGTTGGGCTTGGAATCCAGTCCAAGAAAAACTCGTGCACGAGTATCATGACAAACTATGGGAGAATAAAGCAGAAAAGTTCACATATGAGATTTTTAACTGGGTGATGGTACCCCTGCATATCGCCATTTTTGAGCACCCACCACCTCGCGTCTCGAACAGCATTGCAACAGGTCTGAGTGGCATAACGGATTGGTATGTAGAGGCAGAGTTTTCGTATTCCAGAGTCTTCAGGGCTTCTGTTCCCCCTCATGCGCTACCCTTATTCATCCCCGACAAGCTGGCTTGTCGAGAGGTCGCCTGGAAAACAGTAATTGGAGGAGTGAGCAAAGAACTCAAGGGTTACTCAAAGAAGGTATGGCCTTCTTTTCCCATTCGGTTGAATTCCTATTCTTTATTAGATTTCGGGCATGCCAAAGTCGAGGCTGCTGCCCTAGAGGACCTAAGTTTGGTCTCCATCGAAATTAAGAAACATGATCCACAGAGGGTTGTGAGCAACCATTTGGCTCATTGCGGGCTCAAGAGATTTGAGCATGAAAATTCACCCTCAGACGACGTTTTCCGAGGGGAGAGATCTTATGAAGAAGTGTTAGCCCGGATCCAATCATTAGCACCTGAAGACACAGCATCTGTATTAAAATTCCAGGAACATAGACGAAGATGTCTCCCCGCTGTGTTGGGAGGTTCGGCTGCTTCCGAGACAAAATAGAAGGACGCTGAAGATTCTGAGGACGCAATTTATAACCTTGGAAAACACCAGGAAGGTGAACAAATGAAGAATCCCGAAGCAGAAGAGAAGACTCCGGACCCGCCAAGGAAACAAAGTTCGGAGGCTGAAGTAAAACTCCAGGCCCACCAGGTGAAAAAAAGCTGGAGACTGAAACAGAGGCTCTAGGTACACCAAAGGAGCAGAATCCCATCAGTACTCCAAGAGATTCGGAAAAACAAATAGGAGAGCCCATCACCTCGGTCACACCCTTGTAGTCGGCACAGGGAAATGTCGGCAAGGGATGGATATTTAATGAAGAACTGAGGCCCATTAGAGGAGAGGAACTCCCTCCAAATGAGTTCTTTTTTTATAAAAAGAGGAAGGCGGTAGTGAAAAGAGAGTTCTATCAAGAAGGAGAGTCCACTACGAAAAAATATAAAATCATGACCGATGGCAAAAATAAGAAAAGTGACCAACTCACCACTGAAATCGCGGGAACGCTGAGGGCATACGCTTCGGCAAATCAATTCTCAGTTGGGATTTTAAATAACCAACTAAAAAGGAAAAATCACCTAATCAGGACCCTCGAGGCTAGATTGGCTACAGTCGCAGAGAATGCTAAAGGTCAAGCCAGCATGGAGATAGAACAGGTCAGAGTGGCCGACAAAAACGAAATAGAAATACTCAAGACCAAGCTTGAGCAAGCACAGTTGGTGGTCCGAGATGGTAGAGCGCAGGCGAGCCAACAGAGAAATCTGATTGAACAATTGCAGACTCGGGCAGAAATCGCCGAGAGCAGAGAAATAGACATCGACATATTTAAATCCCGAGCCAGCGAGATTCGGGGCAAAATATTTTCGGCACAGCAGAATTTGCTTGCCAGGATAGGAGAGATCCGGGAGAACTGTCTGTTGGTGAATCAGGTTTCCAAGAACCTGACTGCCAGGGAAAGGGAGGCCGAAGTGGCTCGGGTCGCTTTCCAAGACGCGGTAATCACCACAAATAACAGGGTTTCGACAGGCGCTCCTGGGCTTGCTATCCCTGAACAAACCAGAGGCAATATTTTATTGAAAGATTGGGAGCATAACATTGCCCTGGGAAAGGAACAAGTCAAAAAGGTAACCCGCTCTTTAGAAGAAGCTTTTAACTCCATAGATGGCGAACTGTTGGATATTGACACCCGAGGCGATGCAGAAGCATTGATGCAAATAAATGTGGAACAGATCTCACTCGATCTGAAGGAAAAGGATAAGAGAGATTCATCCGATATCTCTCAGATAGATATGGTAGACATGGCCCGAATTGATAAGCATTTGATCTAGTCCAGCGCGCAATTGAGTGCCCTCAACATCGTCGATGCACAAATGGGGGACAAGCTGCAGCAGTTAGCCCGAGAATGTTACTTCGTCGAGGCCAGCTATCAAGCGGAACCTTCGCAGCTCATATCTCAGTTTGTGGATAGATGTATCGCCTGCACCGAATCCGCGTGAAGACGAGCACCTGGCACCAAGTGAAAAAAGAGTGGGAGAAAGGGAGCGATTGCGCTCCTCTCGGTTGTAACCACATTTGTGTAACCGTTGAGATTCTAACTGATCTGTAAAATTGTATAAATATATCACAAAAAGAAATAAACAGGGTTGGACCTTTTTTGTGTCGATGGTAATAGAGTTTTTTGCATTTGAGAAGTTAATATAAGCAAATCTGGAGATTCTCGATTCCGTCAAGACTGTGTTACAAGTTTGTCTCTTCGTATTTCATGTTTCATTTCATTCCATTATTCATAATTGATGTGCTTTGTTATACTTTAGTACGACCACTACTATAACAAAAGGATTTTGGTTTTTTGTATTTGTTTATTGTCCTTCCTCTGCACCAGCTATCAGCGGGTGTAAGACCAATCTGCACTTTCAGAATTCTACATATATTCTTTGCTATRTYAGTTATTTTCTTACTAATTTCCTCTTCTGTTTATATGTGAGTTTTCTCTTTGACAGGAACCTTGCGTTATATGCAGCTAAATGTTCTTCTTTCACCTCACACCTTTATATTAAAATATAATACAGTTACGGGAAAGAGCCTTCAATTTGTATTCCTATTTTATTCTTAAAACGTAAAATTCTCTTTTATTCGACCAAATCGAGACAGCATTTAATCTCTCTTTAAATCCTTTCTTACTCTTACTGTTCCTCCATGACTTTCCCTGCAGCAACACAACCTAATATCGAACCCGAACTATCGAACCAAACGCATATTGCCTTAAACCTTTTTGACTTAATCCTTAAAACTGCTAATAACCGGGACGAACTTGAACGTTCATGGGCAGCCATTGAACACGATATAACTATTCAGGAACAGTTGGAAGCTAGACAACGCCAACGTAGAAATCTTCCCTAGTTTCCTTTACCGAAGGTTGACGTTACTCTCTTACCCATCTTTCACCTACTTTTGGATGCCTTGACACTGTACTTTTAAGCCTTAAGTACAGACTCAGGAACAACACCTAATATAAAACGTTTGTGGTAATCCGTCTGGTAATATGAAACGTTTGACTGCATTAGGTTGATAAATGGAACGTGGCAATTACACATCCTTACAGTAATTTTTTAATGTGATTAGGTAAATGTTAAAAAGTAAACATGTTAACAGATGCCTTGATAAATGCAAGAAAGTTATGAACAATAAATCTGATCCATTGATTTTGGAGGACGACTAAGAATATGCCAGCATCTTCAATGCATAGCCATCAGATTAGGGTTTAAGGTTAAATAAGGTTAAAAGATCATTAATTGTGCCCATTATCAATAGGTGTACGCCTTTCGACGTAAAAATATAAAATTTATTTGGTCATTCTTTACAAATATGGCATGACAGCAAGAAGTTAAAAAGCGAAGTAAAGAATAGAGACTCTACAAATAGACATGAATCATTATGCCGAAAGACGTACATCTATTAACAATGGGCACATTTAATATCCATTATTTTTACTACAACTATTATTTACTGGGCAGGATTTTCCTGCCTGGAGCTCTTACAGCGTTGGTTATTTAATGTGCAAGGTTCTGCGGTTATTTAATGCCCACGGCTTAATTATTTCGGCGTTCGGCGTTCACAGCCACGAGTGACTTGTGATTGTGCTAATTTTAACGACCATCAAGCCTCCCATGGAAATATCCATCAAGTTTTTATTTTTATATATATGTTGAAAATTATTCTATTAAGATAGTTTATGTCATAGAGTTTTGGAAGTTAAAAATTTTCTAAGAGGAAAAAAATAATTAGTGGAACAATTTTTATAATGAAATATATCATAATCATTTTAACTACCATCAAGTTTCCCATGGAAATATCTATGAAGTTTCTTATATATGTTTATATATATATATATATATTGGAAATTATTATATTTAGATAGTTTATATCGTAAAGTTTTGTAAGTCAAAAATTTTCTAACATGGAAAAAAATTAGTGGAACAATTTTTATAATGAAATTTATTATAAATAAAAGTTTAAAGTTTATTTTTATTTTAACATCTGAAATCTTATCGGGCTACAATCTCCTTTGTTGACATTGGTTCATACATAAATTTTATGTCACATTGATTTTCTTCACTTGTTTAAACTTAATATTATGTAATATATAATGATATGGTGTATATAATAATATTATGTAATATATAATAATAATAATAATTATCTTTATCTTAAAGATAAATTTGTCATAAGTATTTTAATTTTTAATTATTTGATTATTATTTTAATAGTTATTATTTAAACTCTTATACTATTAGTATTATTAATTGATGAAGGTTCATATTAATTTTAGTTTTTATAAGTCTTTTCTCAACACTCTTTTAATTTTCATTGCTTCAAGAGTCGATGGGTGGAGTGTCCATTCCAAACTTTGGATGTTTCAAAAACCGAAAACTCCATACACTAATTATATACATTGATTAATTTGTATTTGGTGAATGTTGTAATGTTCATCATTGGTTTGCAAAATTTCTGTCTCTTCTATATTAAGGTAAAAATATTAGTTACAATGGTTTAATTGTCCAACTACCTATAACAAAAGAAGTTAGAAGACAAACTAATCAGCGAAAGTAATTAGGTTACTCTAACACTCCCCCTTAATTACATTTGTTGAATTCTTCAACATCTATCACTTCTAAATTCATATTTCTTTGCTGAATTTAGTTCCTTTTGCTATAGGTGTGGGTGTTACCTTGCATTTTTTCATTGTTGTCTCAACACTATCACCAACTTTCCTTCAACTAGACTTTCTTCACTATGGGCTTCATCTTTGAACTTGCTTACTCCTTCCTTTTGTACTATGCAGAAAAAACTGATCATTGATGTCCATATAAAAATAAATCCATCTATTGAGATACATGAATACCATCTATTGTACTCGCCAGTTCTCTAGGAATCCTTTTCACCTACATGGTTCACCAATACATTAGACTTCCCTTAATCATAACTTGGTCCTAACCATCTCACCTTATGAGATTACTCCATTTCACATTCCCCCCGTTAATCTAAGCTTAAACTTCTTCAATTCAACATCAAGCTAGCATACGAGTCCACCTACCACCCTCGTACCTACCCTAGTGATTCATTTCACAACTTGATGCCACGTCCTCTCTATGCATGAGAGAGATACACCATGTGCTATGTCGCTACCTATATGTCTCAATAACAGGGCTTACAACAATCCTAAGGAAATCAACTTTCCTATGGCTATACTTTTACAACTTGGACCAAAAAACTTATGGGGTGTTGGGTACAATAGATCATGCACCCCCTCATTACAAAATTTCATGTCATGTACAACAAGCAGTCCAAATGCTCAAACCTATGACATGCCATCACTTGGGTTGTCATTATCTAACTTAGGGTCGACGAAGACACCCTATGTGGATTTCTAAGTTCTATTGACCAAATTCCATTCACTCTGAATTTTGTTGTATGATATGTGCAATTTACTTGTATTGCTATAGTTTATAACCTTTTCAACGTTAACATTTGAATAGACTCACTTTTAAACTTAAAATTTGCATTATTTTCTCGAAAGAATATTAAAAACATGTACCCTTTCTTGCTTAATCTATATAATAGTGAGTATTGCTCCACACCAGTCAATCCATTCTTTTACTGGCTATAATGATTCTTCTAGTTGACTGCACAACCTGATTATTCTTGCAGTGCGGGTTGTGGACCCGATTCTTGATTCTCAATTCTTCTTGCAGTGGGGGACTCGATTATTCTTACGGAGTGCGGTAGCAACCCTTCTTACTATTGATGTTTGTAGCTCAGAAAGATACGCCCACTCAGGTTTAGTGTTGGACATGTGGAAGTAGTCGAAAAGACCTTTTAGAAACTTTGGAAATTCACTTTAATTAGAGGAATTATTAAAGTGAATGTATTTTTATAATTAAAGTGAGTTTAATTTAATGAAATAATCAAGTTATTAGCATTAGTGAATTAAATGAATCTTATCCATTGATCTCAACTAAGGTGAGATATAATCTCAATCGTTAATCTCTTTGGAGATTAGAGTTATGGTTAAACTCAATGTTATAAAAGGAAGCCAAGGTGAAAGGAGAAGACACATCTTGGAGACATTTATTGTAGTCAACGACTCATAGAGGGAGAGTAAAGGACTTTTGCTAAAGGAGATCTCAACAATGGTGAAGAAGGACTTTCATCTAGAAATCAACTTAGTATAAGGAGAAGGAAGCATCAACAGAAAAAAATGATAAGGACAGATCTGGGCAGCATATCATCAACAGGTATAGCTACAGATTGGGTCGTACATAGCTAGAGCAATGTCGTACACATCAGACAAGAATCCAGAGTGTGTACATATATGTCGCATAGGTGCAGAAGGGCATGTCCATATGTGTCACATAGGTGCAACAGGGGACGTACATACACATCGGACCAGTAGTCGAGGGATCGTGCATACGTGTAGTGCAGTGGACACATACGCGTACATACATGTTGTGCAGGTTTTACAGGGCACATATAGATCGTACAAGACGCCAATATAGGGTCATACAACATGAAAAAATTTGTTGGGTTGCAGGAGTTTTCTATATTTTTTTGTTTCTATTCTTAGTGGGAATATTTCTCAGTTTGGGAGCCCTTGTAAGCTTGGAATCATTATTTAATGAAAAACTTATTTGAAGGGAAAGTTTTTTGTGTGTTGTGTGAAGTTTGGTTTCCAGTTTTTGCTTTCGTTGTTTTATTTCCAACAAGTATATCTTATTTTGTGTGATGTAATTTTACTTTTAGTAAGGATAAACACAAGGTAGTAAGGTATCTAGGTGCTGAAAATTGAGATTTGTTAACATGGTATCAGAGATTGCACTCTAAGAGGGAGACCAATTTCAAGTACACAGTAATTTGTGCATAAGATATGTTAGATCTGCAAGTAGATCTTTGCATATCTATAAACTAGTAGTGAAATTCTCATGGGTTCTTGAAGGAATAAGCATAGGGCAGTGTTTTTTGTTCAGATTTAGAAATAGCACCAATCGGTCTGGGGTTTGAAGACCAGTTGGATGGAGCATCTAACTCCTGTCCTGGAAGGAGAAGGTAACCTTTATTTTGAAGGAACATGACCTTTGGGAGATTATAGAAAAACTTGTTCTTGCACCAACAGATGCAACTCAATTGGTCGCTCATGAAAAGAACATCAAACCCCAGAGAGTGATTATGGAAGCGGTGAAGGATCATTTGATCCATCAAGTAGCAAAGAAACAATTGGCCAGAGAAATGTTCAAGGCTCTAGTGGATTTGTTCCAGTGTGACAACTTGAACAGGAAGATGGTCTTGAGAAACAATCTTAGATCCATCCAAATGTCAAGATCTGACAATGTTATCATCTACTTTTTGAGGATCACCCAAAAAAATGATCATCTTGCATCTATTAGAGAGAAAGTGGATGATGTAGAACTTTCAAATGTGGCATTGAATGGTTTCCCTTAGTCATGGGAATCATTTGTCAAGGGATTTTGCACTCGAGAGGAACATCCCAATTAGGAAATGATTTGGGATAATTGTATCTAGGAAGAGACTCGGGAGGAGTCTAAAACTTATAAGCAAGGAGATGGAGAGGAGAGGAGAACCTAGACCTGGTCATTCAGGCCAAGAAGGGAAAAGGAAAGGGTTTCAAGGGTAACAGTGAGGGGGAAACCTCACAACCGGGGAAGAAGAAGTACTTGAGTAAGATCAAGTGTTTCACGTGCCACAAGAGTGGTCATTATGCATCTTAGTGTTCGGAAATGAAGAAGGGGCAAGGGAAATTGAAATCGCAACAGGTATAAACATCAGCAGAAAATTAGTTGGATGATTTTGCTGGGAATTTTGAGAAGGAATTCACACTAGTATCATGCATTTCTATCAGCACAGTCACAAGGACTGTGTGGTACTTGGACAATGGTGCATCATGTCATATGACAGAAGCACAAGAGTTATTCAGCAGTCTGATGGAAAAGGACTCAGAGATCCATGTGGAGCTTGGTGATGATGCCAAGTATGCAGTGAAGGGAGATGGAACAATCTTGTTCGAGATTGATTCAGGAGGTTCATTTTAGGCCCAAGATGTGTTACATGTACCAATACTAAAGAACAATTTTATCTCAGTCTTAGTTATGGAGGATAGGTGTTTTGATGTCATGGTCAAAAAAGGGAAAGTACTCATACGTCTAAAGGGAGCTAGCCCTGACACAAGAGTGAGCATTGGGGTTAGAGAGGGAAATTTATATAGGTTGAAGGGAAATCATGTTCAGAAAACCTTGATACATGAAAATGACAACCTGTGTGAGTTATGGAATAGGAGGATGGGACACCTGCACTACAAGGATTGTTGATTATGAGGGAGGTTGTCACTAGTCTCCTAGAGTTCAATGTTCAGTAGCAAAGCGTGTGCAGAGGGTGTGTACTTGGAAAGAATGTCAAGGATATTTTTCCAAGCAGTGAGAGTAGGTCCAAGGGGATCTTGGATCTTATACATTCAAATGTGAGTGGATCGATGTCAATGGCATTAGTGTAGGGAGCACTATATTATGTGACATTCATTGATGAATTTTTTAAGAAAACCTGTATCTTCTTTATGAATACCAAGGATGAGGTCTTCAGTCAGTTCTGGGAGTTCAAGGCTCGAGTGGAGAACCAAACAGGAAAGAATATCAAGGTATTGAGGCCAGATAATGGGGGAGAGTACACCTCCAATGACTTCAAGGATTTATACGAGGCAGGGATCAAGAGGGAGTTGGCAGTCTCATACAACCCTCAAGATAATAGAATTGTGGAGAGAAAGAACTCATCCTATTATCACACAATCTATATTTTTCCAAATGATCTGAAAATAGAAGGCTAACTTGTTATGCTATGCAAGCACCCTCTACCTCATAAATTAAATCTTAACAGGACCTTGCTTCATGTGTTTAAAATGTGCAAACTGGTTTATGTGTTAAGTTTAGGCTTCTTCTTGTGAATGTGCATGTGTGAGGAAAGTTCTTTTACATGCTTAAATATGTGTTATAAATCAAAACACAGCCATAAAAAGTGCAGCAAATAACACATAAAAATCACAGCAATACCAAGATGATAAAGGAGTTCACCCCTCTCTGGGCTACGTCTCCTTGAGCCTCCTTCAATGGACTTGGCTCTTTGGGATTAGTTTGTCAAATGCTCATTACAATCTGCTGCTCAACTCCAATGGATTTACAGACTGTACCATTGAGTTCAGAATACATAAAAACCCCAAATTTGACTGTAAAAACTCTGCAAATGGACAATGGCTCATCCAGCAATGACCTCTTCTACAAGTGGCCTCCAAGCTTCCCTGAGCAAGAATGAGGTAAAATACCTGTAGAAGTCCTCCAATGGATATGCAACCTATCCCAATGTGTTCAGAGCATATTAAACAGTCAGAAATGACTATTCAGTCTAAGAAAATGGTTAAGTGCTCATTAGAGCAATGCCTCAAACAATGAGGGCTTTAATCTTCATGGAGCTTCCTCAAGCTTCAAATGTGAAAAACCTGCAAATGGGCTCTTCAAATGCCTGTGAAAATGGTTCCAATGGACTCGGAACGTCCAAAAACCCCTAGCTGGGCTTTTACAGCTCCTCATTTGGCCAAAAACTCACCAAGTTATGCTTGCTGCCATTTTTGCCCCTCTGGCTCTGGTTACTTGTTCGCCATTCTGCACTCTGCCCACACCCCCAACCTAGCTCTGAGAGTTTTCGCTCACAAAACCCAGCACCCACGCGCGTGCCCGAAAAACGTGCAATCTGTCGAACAGTTAGGGGAACTAAGCCCCCGAATCCCGGAGGTAAAGGGCGCATGGGTGACCATATGGCCACGTCCCCGCACAAAAAGGGCTTCGTTTACACCGTTTAGTGTTTGCGTGCCAAGTGTCCAGGCGTGGTTTGAAACCCAACACCAATCACGCGCGCAATAACATATGGTTTTAATATTGGTCAAACCGTACTTGAAAATGCCAAAAATGCATGACACGTGTCACGCCCAGGAGCTGCCACGTGTCCCGTACAGCCGGCCACGTCACTGTATGGCCTGCCACGTCAGCTGTACGGCCTGCCACGTCAGTTGTACGGCCTGCCCAGTCAGCATCAAAATTTTACATGTTTGGCTCAGAGAACAGACCTCGATAACTTCTCCATACGGACTCCGTTTGCGAAAATAAATATACCGCCGGAATCAGGAGAACGAGACGGACGCAATGGCACCGTTTTCGTCGCATTCCGAGCACTTTGAAAATTGAGCACTTTTTAGACCCCTGGTCCAGATTCTGATCACCAAAGCCTGAAGGCAAGTAGGCTTACATTGACGTAACACGGAGGTAGTCCTATCACTATCATCCCAATAGGGTACCTCTTTCTCTTTAGGAGGAGGAAAGCCTCACTCCAAGGGAGACATCCTAGGACCTAGTTGGTTGATGAAGGGCAGAAAGACACGGTGAAAACCCACCCCTCTCTCTAGGTTACTCAACAGAAGAAGTCACTTGGGTAAAGTTTGAAGGGACAAGGGAAAGTGAAAGTGGGTTTGTACTTACCCTTTACCAATGAAACACCAAACGTTAGTAGCAACAATGATATCAATGATTATAATCAATGACTTCTTAGAAAAATTATGTGTTGCTAGAACAAGTTATATAAATAAAGATGAGATTATAGCAACAACAATGTATCTTGAAAATGGCAAGCTATGATGACAAGGAAAATATATAAAAGGTCTTGTAAACTTGATAATACTTTGTCACTCACCATTTTCAAGATAAATGCAAGTAAATAAATGACTTAAATGGTTGTCAAAGTGTTTGTAACAACAACAATTTAATAGCTATGGAAACATCAAACCACTTCAGAAAGAGTACTTTTCTAAGGTAATAACATACACTTTTAGCACTTAATGATAGCAATTTTCCTAACACAAGTTTCTGGGAAGTTTTGTTGTTAGTACGGGCTGATAAGGGTGTGTAAACGGTGGTTGTATTAACATTTACAACATCAAAAATCGATTTATAAAAGCCTCAACAATGCACTTCAAAATGGTAGAAAAAGAATAGTTTAAAGCCTCAAGGTGATAATGCTTTGGCTTGTGTGAAATCTGGGTTAGTTTATTTAGTTAGTAGGTTTAGATAGGCTTCACAATAAATGGTTGTAACAGTGATTGTGACAACAACAAATTAGTTGTTAGTATTTCTATACTAGATTAGCAAGTTAGTTCAAGTTAGTAGGATAACAAATGAAGTTTGAGTGTGGGTTGGTAGTCTTGTCAAAGAGTTGAGGTAAGAAACTAGTTCCTTCTAGGGTGATGGGGTCAAAGTTGGTGGTTTCTTCTAAGGCTGCTAATTGATGATAATACACAAAAGTTTAAGAGGGAAAAATCCTAGGAGGAGTAGCAACTTAAGTCCTCCTAGATTTTGACCTCAAGAAACAAAGTGCTAGGGTGTAGGCACTTCTAGGCCCTAGCGCCTTGCTCTCCTTAGCCTTTTTATGGAGTAAAACTTATGCAACAATAACCAAATGCAAACCTCTAGAGTGCTATCACTTTAGGGCTCTAGGGTTTTACTAGTTACTAGATCAATTTAGTGAAAGCTTGGAAATTAAAAAGTAAGAAAGTAGCAACTTAAGTTT
Organism: Picea engelmannii; assembly: GCA_009831015.1. Lineage (NCBI taxonomy): Eukaryota > Viridiplantae > Streptophyta > Pinopsida > Pinales > Pinaceae > Picea > Picea engelmannii. Next base: position 145,096 of record ML794728.1, on the reverse strand, counting down.
TTTACTTCAAGCATTAAATACACCATGCAATTTCATAATCTTGTATGATCAAATAAGACCATACAATAAACCATTCAATAGATGACAAAATGCATATTTTACTTAATTGCACCAAGAATAATCATGAATATACCATGCAAGATCACCATAAAACTCCAAAAATGATCCAAGTTGCAAAGATAAGCCTTAAACAAGAGTGGTGCCTCACTATTTCAGCCAATAACCCTAATAGGGCACAAATTTCAGACCTCTTGTCTTCCAATGACAAGTTATGATGAAAAATGAATTTAATTTTTGTTTATTTATACCAATTCAGGCCCTAAATTAATTTAAATTCAAAATTGTTGGGCCGACCTGGCCAATTTGTTACAAAAATTAAATTCTGACAAAATTAAATAAATTTTCATCTAAAATCTCCTCCAAGGGTGACGTCATGCCCTTCTAAGGTGACGTTGAGCCCCATATGTGGAGCGTTGAGCGAGGAAAGTGGAACGCTTGGCCTCTAGAGTTCTAAAATGTTGCCCACACATACCACAAGCCTCACAAATGCCTCAAAAGATGAAACCCTAGCTTTGGATGATGTCTAGGTATATCATGGTGATTATTAGGACCCTCAAGGGCTAACATCCAAGTGGGAGGAACATGAAACCCTGGATCTAGGTCTGCCAAAGTGCCTTCAAAGAAACGTTCTTCTTTCTCCTGGTGCAAGTCTTCAATCTCTGTCTTTCCCCTTGGTTGGGGTCTCAGCATCCATCGGGGGGCTTTGAGCCCTCATGAAGGTCCAAACTAGTCATTCCCCCATGCACACTTGTTCACCAGGAAAAGGTCCTACAAGGACAACAAGTACACTCTCCAAGGGTCCATGAGTCATAAGGATCATAGCATGTAAATCACATCTAATAATTAAATTACCCAAACATGTGCATTAAACCCCCTTTAACCCCAAACAAATGTTCAAAGATGTTATGCAATTTGACAAGTTAGGTTTGGAGAAGGTCTCGGGGTGTCCTATTGGGATAACATCTCTTACGTTTGGAGTGTTTCCTAGGTGAAGTAAAATACAAATCATGTAAATGTGTGAGGTGGCATGGGGTAAATATTTGGGCATGGGGTGCATGTGATAACAAGGAAATGTAGAGTCTTACTTGTGGGTGCCTTTGTGGAGGGAGAGTTGCACCTTGTCATGAATGCAATTGTTTCCTAGCCCATTCATTTCTTTTTACTCTTGGATTTATTTCTTTTGACCTTTTTCTCTTGTGCTTCAAGGAAATAGTTGAGGGCCAATGTCCTTGCTTGATGACCAGAGGTGACAACGTTATCCACAAAAATTTCACAGAAATGAGAATGTTGGCTCGTGATGAGACCCCCTTTCTCTTAGCTATTCGACCAAGAGCCACTACCCTGGTTTGGTGACTAGATAAGTGGTAGTGTCATACTGCTACATGCCCATGGTCATAATAGGTCGGCTCGTGATGAGACCTTCTATCCATCAACTAGTACCTTGAGTGTTTATGTTATCTTGTAGGTCCCCTTTTCTTACTGAGAAGATTTTCACCGCTTTCTCAGGGATCCCTGGGTGAAGCATCTCGAAGGTTTCAAAATTGGCTTTTAACTCTTACCAGCTACTTTTACCATCTAGACCTTTAACCCCTTCTTCCCATGAGGTAAGGTACAACCCTTCCTAGTGTATCCAATCCCAATTCCCAAACAAGGATAGGTGAGATGGAAGGAATAAAGATGGAAAGAGGTAAGTATGGAGGGAACGGACGATGAATTTTCACAGATCCACCTAGTAGCAACCAATCCTAAAGAGAAATCAACTTACTAGGGGGCTATGTCACCCGTCCAGGTATGAACGAGGCAAAGAGCATAATTTCCAAGCAAACATCATTAAATGAAGAAGGATTATATACAACATGTTCAAGTGCTTCAAAAATCAGAGTGATACATACCATGATACCCAGACTCATTACCTCATGGAGCAACCCTCACTGCTACTTTAGGACCAGGTTGGTGTGATGGATACTACCGTTGGTGATATGTGTACTACATTGAAGAAAAGAGGGGCCCTCTGGGGCCATGCTCAAGTCATATGGATCTCAATACTCCATGTCTAGGACGTGTGGGCCTTGAGACGTGATCTCCTTAGTTATCCCTAGGCTAGGGGATAACATCTGGCTCCAACTCGAGGACATGTGCTCATCGTAGAGCGCACGAGAACCTCAACATATTTGGTATGACATGTGCCTACTAAATATCAACAAAAGTTATCAGTAATCCTTATGGTGGTGATATCACCCCTTCGTCCATATATGATAAAAGCATATGATTATAAGCATACATATATACATAATGAAACAAGACAGTATGAAAATGCAACTACAACTATACTAGAATGATATGCAATGGTATGTACAATGGATGCAAATGCCTGCCTACTTCTACTTACATGTTCGTTGAATGCTAGGTGTAGTCATATAACCAATGAAACCATCATAGAAATGCCTCATAATACATGCCTTTGTGCTTCATCATAAACCAAAACAATGACAAGTTAAGCACAAGAATAACATGAGTTATAGCATGTATCATATCATAGGAAATCATAAAGTCTAGCTCATGGAGGCAGTAGGGAGGGACAAAATTATGCCAAGTTACACTTCTAGGAAAGTGCTCAATCCATCTAAGAAAAGGATCGTGAAAAGTCAAAGGCTCAAAAGACTAACTCAAAGAGTTTGAAGGTTGGATACCTTGGACGTCATCACATCCTGAGATCTGGGAAGGGACTAGAAAGAAACTAGAGGACGACTGGCAACTTCTTAGGGGAGAGTTCAAAGATTGAGATAATAAACTTCTTCTTAAGGTATTCAACCTACCCTTGAATTCTAAAAGAAGGCTCATCCCTAGAGAGAACTTGGGACAAGGGACATGTTTCGAAGTTGCATCCTTAGTGACATAACGAGGTAAAGTAATCGAAGGGAGCTGGAAAACCTTGTCACAAGTATCCCATTTTAGGCAAGCAACGTCCTCACCCTTATCAAGATCTGAGCACAATGGTGGTTGTTAATATTCTTCATAGAATAAATCCAAGCGCTCAAAGGAACACTCATCAAAATCCTCAAGGTATGACCAAAAATCATGATGAAAACATAGCACCGGGTCAAACTTCGGTGTTTGGAAGATGTATGTAACTATATCATCTCCTTGTTGCCAAATGTCAGAATTAGTATTAACTTGATATGATAGCTCTAAAGACAACATTTGGAAATGATCCTCAATGTCATAAATAGGATCCCCATCATAACCAATCACATCCCATTTACATCTCCCAACATGTATGAATTCGTCAATATTATTAACCATGTCATTTCCTTCATCATAACATGAAGGGCTTAAATCATCCAAGGGATCCTTTAACACTTCTTTTATTTCCAAATCATAAAATAAGGCATCATCAAAATCTTGGAAAGGGAAACAACTTACCATATTCACTTCTTCCAGTGCAAGAGCATCAAAGGCTTGGATGACTTCATCAAATGGAAGAGAAGGTATCAGTGCCTCGTCCTCACAACTTGCCTCTACATCTTCAACTTTATCACAATACGAAGGGTATCGCTCGTCCAAGGATTCCCTTACTTCTTCACCTTTTGAATCATAGAATAGGGTATCTTGAAAAGGAAAATGACTAACCTCATTCTCTTCTTCTTGTGCAGGAGGAACATGATCTTAGATGGCTTCATCAAAGGGAAGAGCACACATTAATGCTTCATCATCATGTTTGATATCTTCAGGCTCTCGCTCTTCAACCAGGTCCTCATCATCCTCGGTAGAAGCATGATCAAATTCTTTTTATTCCTCATGGGATTGGTAACCTTCATTAGGATCCCTCTCCTCAACCTCTTGTTGGTCGACGACTTGTTCCCATCTTTCCTGGAATTTACTAACGAATATCTCAAGGGAAGCTAATCTCTCCAGACTAAGAGTATCTGGGGTATCTTTAGGGTTATCAACCTTGACTTCTGGAGTAGGGAGATATTCTTCTGTGGGTGAGGAGATATTTTCCTCGATTTATGTAGCTATGTGATAAGCTTCTTGGATCGTCCTTGGTTCCCTATCATTGAGGAGGAATCCTAATTCTCCTGAGAATGCCCTAGTATAGAGAAATATGAGATATCTTTCTCCAGGGTTATATTCTTCATGGATTCATTGTAACAACCTCTCGAATCTGGTATGGAACTCATTAACAGTTTCATTTTCATTATTTTTTATGCTATTGAGTTCATTTAGAAATGAGTACGCATACTCTTTGATGCTCCATTTTCCAAGAAAAATATCTTCTAGTTGATCCATGGATGTGATACTAGCATCAAGGAGACTACCATACCATTTTCTAGCATTTCCATGAAGAGTGGCAGAGAAAGTTTCATTGCTCAATCTTCAACATCATCATTGATAGGATGGAGTTTAAAAAAGGCCCAAAAGTTTCTCATGTGGTCTTCGGCTCTAACCTCATCGTCACCAATGAATTTAGAGAGCCATTTTACATACCTTGGAGGCATTTTTCGGGGATACCCCGATATTTCACTCATATCCAAGGGTTTAAAATTACCTGGGTCCCATTGAGAAGCCATGTTTGGCTTAATCATTAGTGGAGTCTCCAGATAATCATTTTAGGGATTATCAAAGGAAAAAGAGGGAATCACCCTTAGTGGAGTTGCCAGGTAAGATTTGAAAAGTGAAATTCTTTGAGGAAAAGGCTTACCGAAAAAGTGTCGTTCAAGGAAAATTGGCTCGATGTTCCCCGACAACGGTGCCAAAAATGTTATCGCACAATCTATACTTTCCCAAAGCCTGAAGGAAAGTAGTCTTAGATTAACGTAACACGGAGGTAGTCCTATCACTGTCACCCCAATAGGGTACCTCTTTCTCTTTAGGAGGAGGAAAACCTCACTCCAAGGGAGACATCCCAAGAATTAGTTTGTTGATGAAGGGCAGAAAGACACAATGAAAACCCACCCCTCTCTCTAGGTTACTCAACATAAGAAGTCACTTGGGTAAAGTTTGAAGGGACAAGAGAAAGTGAAACTGGGTTTGTACCTGCCATTTACCAATGAAACATCAAACATTAGTATCAACAATGATATCAATGATTATAATCAATGACTTCTTAGACAAATTATGTGCTGCTAGAACAAGTTATATACAATAAAGATGAGATTATAGCAGCAACAATATATCTTGAAAATTTCAATCTATGATGACAAGGAAAAGATATAAAAGGTTGTGCAAACTTGATAATACTTTGTCACTCACGATTTTCAAGATCAATACAATTCAACAAATGACTTAAATGGTTATCAAAGTGTTTGTAACAACGACAAAAAATAGCTATGACAACAACAAGCCACTTTAGAAATAGTACTTTTCTAAGGCAATAACATACACTTTTATCACTTAATGATAGCAATTTTCCTAGCACACGTTTCTGGGCAGTTTTGTTGTTAGCATGGGATGATAAGGGTGTGTAAACAGTGTTTGTAGTAACAATTAAAATAACAACAAAGTGATTTACAACAGCCTCAGCAATGCACTTCAAAAAGGTAGCAAAAGAATAGTTTAAAGCCTCAAGGTGATAATGCTTTGGCTTGTGCAAAATCTGGGTTAGTTTACTTAGTTAGTAGGTTTAGAGAGGTTGCACAATAAATGGTTGTAACAGTGATTGTGACAGTAGCAAATTAGTTTTTAGTATTTCTAGACTAGATTAGCAAGTTAGTTCATGTTAGTAGGATAGAAAATGAAATTTGAGTGTGGGTCGGTAGTCTTGTCAAAGAGTTGAGGTAAGAAACTAGTGCCTTCTAGGGTGATGGGGTCAAAGTTGGCGGCTTCTTCTAAGGATGCTAATTGATGATAATACACAAAAGTCTAAGAGGGAAAAATCCTAGGAGGAGTAACAACTTAAGTCCTCCTAGATTTTGACCTCAAGAAACAAAGTGTTAGGGTGTAGGCACTTCTAGTCCCTAACGCCTTGCTCTCCTTAGCATTTTTATGGAGAAAAACTTATGCAACAATAACCAAATGCAAAGCTCTAGAGTGCTAGCACTTTAGGGCTCTAGGGTTTCACTAGTTACTAGATCAATTTTGTGAAAGCTTCGCAAATAAAAAGTAATAAAGTAGCACCTTAAGTTTCTCACTTTAAGCATTAAATACACCTTGCAATTTCATAATCTTATATGAGAAAATAAAACCATACAATAAGCCATTCAATAGATGACAAAATGCAGATTTTACTTACTTGCACCAAGAATAATCATGAATATACCATGCAAGATCACTAGAAAACTCCAAAAATTGATCCAAGTTGCAAAGATAAGCCTTAAACAAGAGTGGAGCCTCACTATTTCAGCCAATAACCCTAATAGGGCACAAATTTCATACCTCTCGTCTTCCAATGACAATTTATGATGAAAAATTAATTCACTTTTTGTTTATTTATACCAAATCATGCCCTAAATTAATTTAAATTCAAAAATGTTAGGCCGACCTAGCTAGTTTGTTACAAAAATTAAATTCTGACAAAATTAAATAAATTTACATCTAAAATCTCCTCCAAGGGTGATGGCATGCCCTTCTAAGGTGACATTGAGCCCCATATGTGGAGCGTTGAGCAAGGAAAGTGGAACACTTGGCCTCCATAGGCCTAAAATGATTCCCACACATGCCACAAGCCTCACAAGTGCCTCAAAATATGAAACCCTAGCTCTGGATGATGTCTAGGGATATCATGGTGACGTCTAGGACTCTCAAGCACTAACGTCCAAGTAGGAGGAACATGAAACCCCGAATCTAGGTTTGTGAAAGTGCCTTCAAAGGAAACGTCCTTCTTTCTCCTAGTGCAAGTCTTCAATCTCTGTCTTGCCCCTTGGCTGGGGTCTCAGCATCCATCGGTGGGCTTTGAACCCTCATGAAGGTCCAAACTAGTCATTCCCTCATGCACACTTGTTCATTGGGCAAAGGTCATACAGGGACAACAAGTACGCTCTCCAAGGGTCCATGAGTCACAAGGATCATAGCATGTAAATCACATCTAATAATTAAATTACCCAAACATGTGCATTAAACCCCCTTTAACCCCAAACAAATGCTCAAATACGTTATGCAATTTGACAAGTTAGGTTTGGAGAAGGTCTCGAGGTGTCCTATTGGGATAACCTCTCTTAAGTTTGGAGTGTTTCCCAGGTGAAGTCTAATCCAAATCATGTAAATGTGTGAGGTAGCATGGGGTAATTATTTGGGCATGGGGTGCATGTGATAACAAGGAAATGTAGAGTCTTACCTGTGGGTGCCTTTGTGGAGGGCGAGCTACACCTTGTCATGAATGCATTTTTTTCCTAGTCCATTCATTATCTTTTACTCTTGGCTTTATTTCTTTTGATCTTTTTCTCTTGTGCTTCAAGGAAATAGTTGGGGGTCACTGTCCTGGCTTGATGGCCAGAGGTGATAGCATTATCCACAAACATTTCACAGAAATGAGAAGGTTGGCTTGTGATGAGACCCCCTTTCTCTTGGTTATGCCACCAAGAGCCATTACCCTAGTTTGGTGACTAGATAAGTGGTAGTGTCATACCACTACATGCCCATGGTCATAATAGGTCGGCTCGTGATGAGACCTCTTATCCATCAACTAGTACCTTGAGTGTTTATATTATCTTGTGGGTCCCCTTTTCTTACTAAGAATCTTTTCACTGCTTTCTCAGGGATCCTTGGGCGAAGCATATCGAAGGTTTCAAAATTATCTTTTAACTCTTACCATCTACTTTTACCCTATGGGCCTTTAGCTCCTTCTTCCCATGAGGTAAGGTACAACCCTTCAATACAAAAATGTTTTGAGGCTTCCAGTTCAGAGAGACAACCTTCAAGTGGGGAGGAGGATTTATCCCTTTCCAGTTCTTTCAAGAGACCCAGGTGGTTTGAGCAAACATTGAAGTATGCTCAAGAGCATGTTGAGGCTCCTATGAGCACTGTCAGGGAGAGAAGGCCTCCAAAGAAGTTTCCAAACTCCATAGCACTAAGGAGTAATGTCATTGTAGAAGCAGTAGACCATCATGTTTATCAGGATGCTATGGTGTAGGATGATGTGCAAGATATTGTGTCAGGATCAAAGGGAGAACTGGTTCCAAGTGGCTCTTCCAGAATTACCTTCCTCGCTAAGGGGGAGTGTTGATGTTTGTAGTTCAGATAGATACTTCTGCACATGTCTAGTGTTGAACGTGTGGAATTAGTCCAAAGGACCTTTAAGAAACTTTGGAAATTCACTTTAATTAAAGGAATTATTAAAGTGAAAGGATTTTTATAATTAAAGTGAGGTTAATTTAATGAAATGCTAAATTTATTAGCATTAGTGAATTGAAGGAATCTTAGCCATTGATATTGACTGAGGTGAGATCTAATATTAACAGTTAATCACTTTGGAGATTAGGGTTAGGGTTAAACTCAATGTTATAAAAGGCAACGAAGGTGAAAGTTGAAGACACCTCTTGGAGACATCTATTGGATTCAATGACTCAGAGAGAGAGAGGGAGAGAGAGAGAGAAGAAGGACTTTTTCTCAAGGAGATATCAACAAGGGTGAAGAAGGAATTTCATCTAGAGATATGCTCAGTCAAAAGGAGAAGGAAGCAGCAACAAAAACATACATATCTGATAAGAAGGAAAAATATGGGAAGTAGATAAGCAGCAGGTACAACCGTAGATCGGGCCGTACATAGTTGGAGCAACACCTTGCGCAGAAGACAAGAGTCTAGGGCCCATACATACGTCTCACATAGGTGCATAAGGGTGTGTACATATGTTTCATACATGTGCAGAAAGGCGTGTATATATGCTTCAGACCAATAGTCGAGGGCATGTACATACACGTAATGTAGTGGACACAGGCACATACATACACACATTGCAGTGGACAAAAGCACACACATACATGTTATGAAGGTTGTACAAGGCATGTACAGATCGTACATGGTTGTACAACAATCGCATAGTTGTTGGGTTGCAATAGTTTGTTTTATTTTTCTATTTCTATTCTTAGTGGTCAAATTTCCCGGTTTGGGAGCCCTTGTAATCTTGGAATCATTATTTAATGAAAATATGATTTGAAAGGAAAATTTTATGTGTTGTGTGAAGTTTGGTTTCCAATTTTTTCTTTTGTTGTTTTATTTCTAGCCAATATATTTTATTGTGTGTTGTAATTTAACTTTCATCAAGGAAAAACACAAGGTAGTAGAGTATCTATGTAACGTCCCCGGCCATCATCCCACTGGCCGGGAAAACGCTACTGTGCGGAAGCAACATTCTCATACTTATATGTATAACATGAATTAAGTCATATTACACACATTTAACTAAACCAAATAGAGTAATCACAGAATTACGACTAACATGCAGATTTAATGAGATTAACAGTAATTCATGATTACAGCGGAATACATGATAACATTGCAAGAATCGTAGACATGCATATACTTATATATTAAGTACAAAATTAACACTTATCTTTTGTTACTGGCGTAATTCCACCAACCATGTGCAGGCCTTCCACGAACCTCCCAGCCTTAGACCACGCTGCTCATCATGCTCAGCAGTGGGTCACCCCCGAGCTGGGACTAAGCTCCACCCAAGGCAAGGAATCCTAGTCTAGGCTGAGGTTACAGGGAAAACTGTACAGAATAACTAGAAGGATTCTTCCCAGGATGCCTTCTTATGCCCACTACTCACGGACTCTCATTCCCCACATGCTTATTCTTCCTGATAGTATACACCTTCACAAGCACAGTCCATCAGTGCTTCACCTCCCTCTCTGGGTCTCGGCAATAGATCGGATCAGGAAGTCTTAGAGCTCTGTAGCTGGTGTTGGACTCTCTCTGGAAGAATACCACTTCCCAGCAGACTCCTTCACCTGGAAATAGCTTCTCATAGGCCTGACAGACTGCCTCTTCAACTAAGGGCCTTACAACCCGGTTCTTCAGCCCCTTCCGACTCAATTCCTGCATGGTGAGGATAACCACAACACAACCCCACTCAGGAAAACAGAAAGCAACAACCTACAGAAATATCGGGTACGGATTCAGCTCTGCAATGGCGGATAGACTGGGTTCTTGAACTCACAAAACGACTTTCCCCTCCTGACCAGTTCTCTCAACAGTGCATAGGTATGTCAAGGGCATACACAGACCAATAACGGAATCAGACGGATGATGTTTTGGTATTCAGGAAGACGTCTCAGTTTTCTGGTTCTTAGAGCTGCGTGAGTATATCTGAAATCAGACGCAAAAGATGATGGAATGAGGAGCGACCCCCTCCACGGCTGACTTCTGGATTTTTTAACTGCATGTGCATGGGTCGACACATGTCACCCATGAAGCTGCATGCACTCCATCAACATGTGTTCCTCTCTAGAAACTTAGGACAAAACATATATTTCACATGGCTTTTGGAATAATATTAAAATATTATTCCCAAGGACTTAAGCCTAGGCTCAACACTTAGCCTCTCTTTCCAACCTTCCATCCCCCAATCCCTTACCCACTCTATGGAAGCTTAGTCCCCCATCACTCATTCATCGTGGTCGTTCTGCACGCAGCGGTGTTTATATTTTTATTAATGTTCTGCATAATTACATATACAAAAATAAGCTCCTGGCCTTAACACTTAGGCTCTCCGACCTAATAAACTCATAAGCCTTACCAACTTATATTAAATTGGCTCACCAGCCTATAAAACATGATTTACAATTCATAAACATGATTACAACAGGGCTCGTCCTTGGGGATATTACAATCTAGGTGCTAGAAATTGAGATTTTTCAACACTCGCAAACTGTGTATCTGATTCTTGTGTAATCATCATTTTATCTCACAACCAAACTCATATACTTCTCTCACTCAACTGTGTGGGTTAGGGTCACTTCTTGACTGTAAAAATGAAAAATGGACAAATTTCTCCCACTTCTTCTCTGCAAGATCATAGATTCCCTTCTTCATACGATATCAACGCTCAATAGATTTCTCCCATCTCTTCTCTACACAAATGAAATGGGTGGCTTCCCTTCTTCTCAAAAATTATTTCTTGTCTTTAACGCATCAATTCTACTTGAAGACAAACCAACGATTCTTCTTGTTAACTATCGATCCTATCGCTCCACATGAGGCATGACTCTTCTCAGTGATTCTTCTAAGGGTTCTAAACACGTATCGTTCAAAACAAACGCGATATGTCGATCCTTTCTTGCTTTATCTACATTTTTTCTTTGTAGATTGAATCTTTCTTCAATAATCCACACTCAGACTATCTACTATATTTTCCTACCCTCACAAGCTTCCATCTCCCTGGGCCCTCCTGTGAGGGAGTCAGGCCCAAATCCTCTCTAATACCAATTTGTTGGTTTGCAGAACTAATGCTACTCACAACACCATCGAATTTTCTTCTATATTAAGATAAAAGTCTTAGTTACAACGAAGTTACATTAGTATAATTGACCAACTACCCATAACTATATACAAATTAATTAGAGGAGGTAATTGTGTGATTCTAATAATATTAGTAACACACTTTACAACATCATCTCTCTCTATCTCGACATAGATGTTATGTCTATAGTTCACTATGTCCAACAAGAGATAACAAGTTTGCAATGCCAACATAGTCTTATCGTGTTGCAGCATTGACCTCTCAGCTACTGCTCATAATAATAATAACCAACATTTGTATGGCTCTACTTGAGAACCTTGAAAGGATGGTGAGAGGAACATTTGAAAAAAATTAAATATAAATCTATATCTTAAATGTTTTAAACAAAATTTACCAAAATTCATACCACTTTCAAACACACTCTTACACGTGTCACTTTCACTAATATGTACATGGTACTAAACACATTTTTTCTCTCTATATAACATGGAAACACACATACATATGTAAGGATGTATGGAAAGCTAGTCATCACATGCAACTAGGCCTTGGATAATGCCTTGAATTCATTCGACCATTGTAATGTATAAACCTTGAGCTCGAATCCCACAATGTGTGCCTCTTAATGTTCTTGGACTGCGAGGAAAATGTGGGAGAGAGGGACAAGATGACGCCCTGGCCCTCATCTTCCTCAGACCTCCTCTTGGCTTGCTCAAGGAGACTCTCAACGAGTTCCTGTAATTTAGGTTGGTCTGTGATATGGAGATATCACCAACACAAATCCAATTTCCATCAGAGTAAAGGAAGTCATCAACAAGAACAAGATTGGGATGGGGGACATAGGAATCAGATCAAAATTTAAGCATTCACTAGTGGGGATAATCTCCAGAGGGTCGAGCTAGGTGGCGTGAACTTCTGCAAGTGGATGTTCTGTGGCTTGGGCAGCAATTGCATTGTGGGTTCGAAACTTTTCCTGGTGAGCTCATGCATTACATCTCTAGAAAACCTACAAATTGCAAATTTAAATGATCTTGAAAATTATATTGTTTTATTATCTTCCTTCTCCGATGATTTTCCCCTTTCTTAGGCCTTCTCTACAGCACAAGCCTTTCCTAATGTATAATTACATGTTTGTAATTTTGAGATTTTGGCTTTACTTATACAAGTCCTAACATGAATTATGATGCCATTAAGTTTGAAACAAGTCCAAATCTCTAATCATACCCGATATTTTCCAAATTGCGCAGACTCCAAATACCCTACTTAAGACAAGAAAACAAAAAATTAATTAAAAACATTACCAACAAAGTGCTCTAAGAACTTGTGTCTTTAGCTACAACTACCAGTGTAAAATAAATTATGTCAATGATATAACCCCTCTCCAAATATAAAAAATTAAAAACATTTATACTATATATCCATATATTAGCTAAGTTTTCAATGTTTCCTTTTAAGGAACTTCCTCTTTAAGACACACAAAAATTGTTGCTACACCGTTAAGATTAGATAAAATATAATATTAAAAATATCAAAGTCATTGAAGAGTTGGTTATTATATAATGTGCAATGTGTTTTTAATGAAAGAAGTTTTATGAACTTAATAATTATTTATTAAATAAGACATAATAATAGTGGAAATGCATATTACATGGAATTATTAGTATTTAATGGAGAGAGTTTTTCTTTATATAGAAGAAAAACAAAAAAATAATAAGAAATATGTATATAATTTATTTATGATTTTTATTTATAATTGAATTTTAATATAAATTTTGTTTAATTAAATTAATTTATCATTTATATTTATGAATTTTCTAATGTTTTTTTTCAAACTTAACCATCTTTGTATCCTTGAATTTAAAAATTTAGAATAATAGTTTTAAATTAAAAAAATCCAACACAAAATTAAATAATTAGTATTTTTTTATACCTTCCATTTACATAAAGAAAATGGAAAAGATAAAAGTCAATTGAACCATTAAGTATTTCCAGCTAAATTAAGGACAACCTCCATTTAACCATCAAAATAGCCACTCAAGGAAAATGAAAATAGAAAACATACATGTATACTTGTAGCAGAACTAATTTCTGAACCCTGCAACATACAATATGATAGTTGCCCAGCTTATTGTTTTAATATAAAGACAAATGCATGAAAACATTGTTTACAAAGAGTTCACCGGTAATTTATTTTGTATGATATACATTACCAGTAGTTCAATGTTTATATTTCCACTTTCTTGAATCTTGAGCCAAATCTCCAGTGGGTGCTAGTCCTTCGGTTCTAGTAGCACTACAACATTTGGTAGAAGCGGATTTTTGTGTCTTGCCTCCACCTTTTAGTCAGAATGATGTTGGTGGTGACTCTTTCAGTAAGAATTTTGTATTTCTTTCTTTTGATCTTTAACTACTCATTCCATTGACTCTACACTTTGTGCTTGTGCCTCCATCCCACGTCTACAAGAGTTTGTAAGTATCAAAGGAAATGGATGTTGGTAGTCTTCAGGGATTAGAGGAAATTGACAATGAATGGAAGCTAAGAGGAAATAGAGCGGATCTTGCATGCAAGCTACAGTTAGACAAGTTGACACACAACAACAAATATAATGTATTTGAAATTAATTAAATTTAAAATAAGATAAACATAAGACACTTAATATATATTAACTAATATTAATATTATATCTAACATTAATTCACCTTAATACATGTACACTATAATGGATGATAAATAAATCTTCCAAGTACTAATGTAAAAACTTTGAATCGAGTCCATGCAGCATATAAATGTGTGATTACACTATAATGGATGATAAATAAATCTTCCAAGTAAAAACTTTGAATCGTGTCCATGCAGCATATAAATGTGTGATTTTAATGTGTAGTGAAGTAAGAAGTTATTTAAAAAGTATTTATGGGTTAATAAATATGGAAAAAGAAATTATATTTTAAGTAAGAAAAAAAATCATTTTTTTTATTAAGACATTTTTTCTTTGAAATAAGATATTTTTCAATAGAAGGCTACTTCGATACTTGGGTTTTTTTTATTATTAAGAATTAGTTGACTTTGGATACTCTTAGAAATAAGATTCCTCAAATCTAAGATAGTTCAATTTAGCTCTCTTATCAAAATCGTTATTTGAAAGACATCATTGAACTCCATATTATGCTTTTATATAGGTGTACGGTTTAACATAATACAACTAAGTATTATAAATAATGCATTATTAAAACAACAAATCACACGCATAAAGATAGACTAGCTACAAACATGGTAAATCATAAAAGATGATAAAGAAACACTACAAGTAAAGTGGAGAAAACCCTAAAGAGTAAAACTCAATTATCAATACTACATTATATTCGAACCTACTCACACCACCAAGAGGCTCTTTAGTAATTTGAAGGCAAATATATTTCAAATTCTAGTTTGGCATTGTCCAGGAACAAGTTATTTATTTTACTAGAATTAATGCTTTTAGAAACTCCAACAAAAACTATGGAAATGATTTCCACCAATATGTTTTTGAATCATTAGGGAAAGATTAGAGGAATAACATAGTTAAGGGTAAATATAAGATATACAAATATTAAAAAATACATTTCAATAAAAATGAAGAATATGGGCTTGGATATGGATACATCACATCAACCAAAAAAAATTCATAAACTTCTTTTATATTTACATATAATTCATAATAATTTATATTTTTCTTATAAAATGAATTTATATTTATAAACTTAATTAATAACGTGAAACTTCTTTTATATTTACATATAATTTATGATATTTTTTAGTTTTTTATAAAATAGATTTATATAAAAACTTAATAAATAAAAATGAGCTTGTACATGAATACATCACATTAACCAAAAAAAATTCATAAATTTCTTTAATATTTACATTTAATTCATACTAATTTATAGTTTTTTATAAAATAGATTTATATATATAAATTTAATTAATAAAAGTGAAATTTATTTTATATTTATAAAAATGAATAAAAATGAAGAATATGGACTTGTATATGGATACATCACATCAACCAAAAAAAAATCATAAACTTCTTTTATATTTACATATAATTCATAATAATTTATATTTTTCTTATAAAATGAATTTATATTTATAAACTTAATTAATAACGTAAAACTTCTTTTATATTTACATATAATTTATGATATTTTTTAGTTTTTTATAAAATAAATTTATATAAAAACTTAATAAATAAAAATGAGCTTGTACATGAATACATCACATTAACCAAAAAAAAATTCATAAATTTCTTTAATATTTACATTTAATTCATACTAATTTATAGTTTTTTATAAAATAGATTTATATATATAAATTTAATTAATAAAAGTGAAATTTATTTTATATTTACATATAATTCATGATATTCTTTATTTTTTTATAAAATGGATTTATATAAAAACTTAATAAATAAAAGTGAAGAAGATAACATAAAGAGGCTTTTACATGGATACAGTAAGGAGTAGAAAAAAAAAATCTTAAACTTTTCTGATATTTACATATAATTCATAGTTACTTATAATTTATAATATTATTTATTTTTCTTTTATAATATATATATATATATATATATATATATATATATATATATATATATATATATATATAATCATTTGAATTTTTGGTTTGTTGTGAAAATTTGTGTTTACAAAATAAAATAAAATGAAGTAGATAATATGATTAGGTTGTACATAAATACATTACGAAGTAGAATAAAAATAGAGTAAAATAATCTCAAGCTTTTCTCTAAAACTTATTCTTCTTTTGATTTTTGTTCTTCCTTTTATGTTTTCTCAATTATTTGAGAGAACTAATAAATTTTTCTTCTTCAACTTCAAAGTTTCCTTTATCTCTATTATTATCTTCAGTAGTATCAGCTTGAGTTTATATGCCCATAAATAGAAGTTATGTCTAGTCATCTTTACTCATGTGAAATGAACCATTGTCTTCTTTGGAGTAAAAGCTTTTCCTTTTATAGAATCTTTTCTTGTTTCCAATTTTTTCCTTTTTATGTTTTTTATGGTTATAAGTTTCTTCATTGTCACAATCTTTTTGCTTTGGATAGGGACATTTGGAAGCAAAATTCTCAACTTTGCCACAGTTGAATCATTTGAGAGGTAACTTCCCTTTGTATTTCCCAAACCCTTTCTTGAGTTTCCTTATAAAGTTAGCCTCTTCCTCATATGATATGTCTGAGTGACTTTCATTTGACACATGCTCGTGGTTCTTTGTTGCTTTTGAAGCTTTGAAAGTTGCTTCCTTTTTTTATGGCCTTTCTTGCCATGCTCTCATTTCTTAGGCTGTAAGAATCCCATGAAGTTCATCCTTTGTAAGTTTGTCATGTCTCGATCTTCCATTAAGGTAGATACCTTGGAATCATATCTCATTGGTAATGATCTCAACATATTTTGGACAATAATTTTGTCATATAAATCTTCTCCTAGTGCTCTGATTGAATTGACAATTTCATCTACTCTTAGAAGATACTCTGCAATGTTTTATTCTTCTTTCATCTAAAATTTTTCAAATTGTCCTCTGTATGTTTGAATATTTTCTTGCTTGAATTTGGCATCTCCTTCATAGATGATTTGTAGTTTGTCCTGAATCTATTTTTATGATTTACAATGCATGACTTTGACAAATACATTATTTGTTAATCCACCGAGAACTGCATTTACAACTCTTCAAGTATAATTGCAAAGGTTCTTTGTAGTTATGTCTAAAGGAGCAATTTCTAGTACATCATAATCATTTATCATAGATAGCCAGACATCACATCCTAGTGCCATTATGTAACTTCTCATTCTTATACTTGGAACGCATAGTTATCTCCTTTGAATAGTGGAGCTTTGTTTGAGGACATCCCTTCTTGTTGATCCATTGTGATTTCTTAAAATATTCCTTCCAATGATTAGACTGTGATGAAGGAACCCACTCTGATACCAATTGTTGGAATATTGTTTAATACTGAGAGGGGGGGTGAATCAGTATTGCTTCTTTTTTCAATATTTAACACCACTTAATCATTAATCTTATTAAACACAAAAAATGATCAAAAAAGAAGAACAATACACAAAATTTTAACATGAAACACCATAAATGTTATTTTCATATATTTAAATAAAGTTTAATTTTCATTTACAAGTAACAACTTGTAAGAGACACCAATCTCCTCTTTTGAGCACCAACTCAAGGAGACAACAATCCCCTTTTTTTTAGCACCGACTCAAGGAGACATCAATCCCCTATTTTGAGCACCAACTCAAGGAGACAACAATCCCCTATTTTTCAAGCACCAAATTGAGGAATTTGCAACTCCATGTTGTTCATGATCCAACCAGTAGAGAACTTTAATCCTCCCTTGCTCCACACTTCCACCCTCACTGCATTTTTTAATCTTGAAACTTCAATTTATTCCTTTGGAATCTTCTTTTGTTTATATCTTCTTATTAAATCATCAAGTCACACCTTCTTTCAACATATTTTCTTGTTTATATAGTCATCCAACAGGTATATGAAATTGAACCATTATGTCTCTTTGTAAATAACAATGAACCAATGTACTTGATCAATATAGGAATGTATCTCTTTATTAAAAGTATGTGCCTTTTTTATAGCAAGATTTGCCTCACCATTGTTATCTTGCATAGAGGGCCTTTTTCCATTTCCTTATGGAGACTTGTCATCCCTTTTTGATGAATCCAGAGCCAAAAATATACATTTTTCCACATATACGCTCCCTATCAGCTATGCAAGATGTGTATACGCTAGTTGCTCCAATACAGCCAGCGTACATCGGGATTTGTGCCAGAAAATACAAAAATGAAGTCGGGTTCCCATGTCATGACAGGAGATCTCTGATCCTTGGCCTTCCATATACTGGAAATGTTCCGACTCGTCCCTTCGGTTGCATTCTAAAGGCTATAAAAGCACAATTCCTAGATATGGAAAAGAAGAGAAAGCATTCAACTTTGAGAGCAAAGTTACTCTGGAGAAATTACTTCATATTGAGTTTGCATCCCTTTGTCCCTCAAATCTGAACACAGTGTTCATCCCCCAAGCTCTTTCCCTATTGTTGAGAGAACATCATTGACTCTCTCCTATGAGCTTGCCTTTGGTGGAGGATTGAAGTGGGGGAGGCCCAGTTGAAAGGAACTTGGTTTCTTGGTTTCAAACAGTGCCGACATGGAAGTCTGTAATGTTGTCACTTATGTTGATCAATTATTAATAGAAATACTCCTTTCCCGTCCTATTGGTATATTGCAAATGTATGATTATTATCTATGGGCGTGTTTGTAATGTTCATTAATGGATTATGTTATCTGATGTGCTAACCCCTTTATATCATCATTATATACTTTCTTTGCTCGTTTGTTAAGAACTTATTGCAGGTATAAAGATTTGGGTCGAAGTGCTCAACGATGGAACATCATCAAATGTTGGATCGAGGTAGGCCTCTTTCCTATCTTGCACATTAGTTTATATAGCATATGTTGGAATTGAGTTGATTTCTGCAGTCATCCCTGTCTGTTGTAGTTTACCCTTGGCCATAGAGAGTTTTTCCCTCTTAACATAATTGACTCTGCTCACACCGGAGTTAATAACGAGGTCACGCGAAGTTAGTTGAAGGGATAACCCCTGGATACTCACCTAGCGTCAGAAATATTTATGTGGATTTATTCGTATTTGGGAATCTTGCTAGTACCCATACCTCTGTGAGAGGCGGTGCTTTCAAGGTTTCGGGCTTTGCTACCCTACTCATACGGTGATCTGGACTTACGACTGCTCACCTGTGCATCAGTTATACAATGGTTTATTAGTTGCTTGACTTAGGTATCTCATAGGTTACTTGCAGGGGTTATTCTGCTTGTACCTTGGGTCAGATAGGGGTCGAACAACACACAACCTTTATGGAGGATTACCTCTCCGGGGGGATCTGACCGACTAGTTTTTAAGCCCACGAGGGCCCCTATAACTGATTATGTTACCTCCAAACTTTAGCGGGGACTCTCAGGTCCCTCTTGGATGAGACATACCTTCTTTAGCAAGGGAGACCACTTAGCCACTTTAGCCTGTTTGCATGCATATTGGTCGTTCGACTTTTTGGTATGTTCTTTGACTACTGGTTGGCCTTAGGAGTCTATTTTGGGATTTATCATTATGGATAGTGGAGTTTCTTTTGCTCCCTCAATCACTTCTACCCACTCTGTGATGCCTTCTCATTTCATGGGGACAGACCCTTTCGTTTTTTACAATGGTATGCAGAACTACAACGCTCAATCCACACCTTGGGTCCCTAGTCATTTTTTTGTTGATATGCCTTCCCCCATACAATCCTATCCCTAGCCCACATATATGAATCTCAGCATTGGATCCAGGGGCACCATGGCTCCAATGACTACTTCTTCGTTCGACATGATTCGTGCCCCCATGGGAGGCTAGAACCTTCCCCTTTATGGATCTAATCCTAGCTATGCTCTGTCAAGAGCCAATACTCAGATGGGTGTTTATTCCACTTATTACCCCCCACCCATGTATCTTTGGTCCACCATGTCAGTTCCTTCGAACACTTTTTCCATGACAGGTCCTCAAGTAACCCCGGGTCTTTCACATGGGGAGAATCAATTTTACGGTTCGGGCTACCCTCTTTATGGGACCCCTTCACAAGGGGGAAACATCTACACTCACTCGATTAATTCTTACCATACCTCGGTCTCTTCGCAGACCTCGGTGATGACGCCCATCCAAACCTCTTCGGACCATTTTGACATTGGCCACCACTTTTCTGGACAGGGATAGGGGGTACACCAGGACCCTTCCTGGCCTGCGATTTTTCATAATCAATCTTTCCCCGGACCTTGGAATGAAATGTTGCAATCTATCGCTAGCCTATTCATTGTCATTCATATTGATGCTCCATCACCAACCTCTGCTAGTCATGTTAGAGATGGGTCGACTTTTTCTACAAACTATGTCGACAGTTTGCCCCCAACCTTTGCCAATTATGTTGGGGGCACCATTCTTTTTACCCCAAATCATAGCCGTGTCACGTCTCCCACCTTTATTCATCATATGGGAGACAACTCTCTTTCCCCTGCTAATTACATCGAGAAGCCTAAACATCTTAGACATAAACCTAAATTCCTTTGCAGGACTTGCGAAGGAAGTCACCTTAATCGTTTGTGCCCAGCTACTGTCGGGATACCAGAAGCGTGGGGCTCACCTAAGAGCCTTTCATATTCTGAGGCATCCATGGTTTCTCCTCACACCACTTCTCCTTTGATCATCTCGATGGTTCCACTGACGCCATCTTCTCCCAACCCCACCCCCTTTGTCAAGGGTCAAGCGTATCTTGACCCCGTTACTATGCATCCTCTTCAACCTATAATTGAAGAAGTGGCCACACCAATGAAATATTTGGTCAACCCTACTCTCCTTGAAGAGAGTGATGCACCTTTCAGTCATGTCATCAACATTTCAAATCCTCCCCCTTTCGAATGAGAGAGTTTTATTCTTCCTCTGAACACTCTCCCTCCAAGTCCTAACGAGGTTCCCTTCAATTGGAATGATCTAATGGGTCATCCCATTCCCCCACCTATGTCTTTTCCATTAAGAGACATTATCCGAACCATCACGGAGACTGTATCCTCCATTAGCACTTTCTCCTCCTCGACTTGTAGAGCCTTAGGTTTTCCCAAGATTTTGTCAACTATCCATGAGATACTGACTTTCTGCAGAAGACCGAGATGAGAGCCTTGGCCTCCCCCTTTACATGTTGATTAAGACAGAAAAACGAGTCTTAATTAAGCTCTTTTCCGACTCGCCTAAAAATAGAAAAGATTATTGAGTGATTTGTCCCTTTCACACTCATTAAATTGGATTTGAAAGGTCATGAGTCTTAGTTAAGCTCTTTTCCGACTCGCTATCAAAAATAGAAAAGATTGTCGAGTGAACTTGTCTTTTTCACACTCGTAAATTGGATTTGAAAAGACGTCTATTTGGCACAAGTTTACCCCTTTTTCACACCAAGTAGACTAAAAGACATAAAAAAGGATATGTTTTGGCGTTAAGTTGTGATTGCATCTCATGCCTTCGCTTGCAATATTGAGCCTTTAGTTGGTTCTCGCTTTGCATTATAAACTGTTGCCTAAGCATTTTTTGCACCTTCAACCCAGCAGAGCCTTGTTTATATCCTTCGCAATTTGGCACCCTATACCCTGGAGGGAACATCACCCCGATTGTCCATCTCCCGGATGCATTTCCTTGCATTAAGCATAGGTACGTTCCACTGTTGGAACTAGTTTTTCTTACTTGCGACACTCATTTCCTCCTCTGTATCATAGCATTCATTTGTTATGAAAATACAAAAAAATACGGGCAGGAAGGGAGTACTATATTATAATCGGCAGTAGTCATGTCGCCTTTGAACAGAGCACAAAGTTATTGAGTCATGGCATCATCATAATTTTGGGTTTAGCATGGCCTTAGGAAGTTGATCTCGTTACAGAGTTTTCTCTACCGACTGGTTACTCTTCCAGTCCCTATAGAGAACGTTATTGATGCTTCCTGCATCTAATAGTCACATCATTGATTCTATGTTGTCGAAGTCACCATATGTCTCATTCGCTTGTTCAAAGGAAGTCTATCAACCTGTGTCGGCCACTCTTTAGAAATCTTGACTTTGCATGTCGGACGTACCCTCAGTTTGTCTCAGAATCACATGATATGGTCTTATCATGTACCCTGGCCCTACTTTATTCATCGGTAGGTCACCTTGAACCCAGCAATCTACATTTCATCATTGGTCATTGACTGGGTGGTTTCCCTTGTGTTCGATGACAAAACATCTATTCACACTTTGGGATTCGTGCAGTGTCTTGGATTCCATTAGCCTTATTGGTGGTATCCTCACCTTTGTCAGTAGTTTTCATCATTGGATGTTATTCAGAGGGTCTTTTTTGTATATTGCTTGCATTCGGTATATGTGAAAGGCGCATAGGGTCGTTGGTTCATGAACATGTTCTTCGTTCGATTTCCACCAAATCATGAATCTCCTTCTTTGTTCCTCATGCTGACTGATAAGAGATGCCTTAATGCTCTCCTTTCAGCGGGTCTCTTTCCATCGACTTCAGCTCATTTATTCTGGATACGGGACCTAGAGTTTTATGAGTACCTTGAGGCTTGCAGTCATTAGTGGCAGGCTCTCTCGCCATTGACAGATGAGAATACATCAATGTCTCTTGATCAATGGATTTCTCAAGTGTTCGACACCATTTCCTTTATTCACACTTGTAGGAATGTACTCGATGCCTTGATACCTACTTTCATTATCGGTAGGTTGTCTCGTGTTTGTTAACAGTATACCTCAATGACCAGTAATCAAACGATGTCTCATTGTGTTCAACCTCAACTCCTTTATTCACATGATGTAGACTTGCACACTTGGCGAATAGTGTAGAAGACTTGAAGACATCACTATGTGGCCGCAGCTTTCCTGAGTTGTTGCTTCTCTTTCATTGGACCAGCACCTGTTGGACTTTAGTGATCATGGGAGATCAAATTGTACTCCATGGTATACAGATATATTCAGATTGATTTTGAGACTGGTTGCACTGAGCCTTGTTCATGACTATGACATTTTTTGGCATGCAACCACATTTGTATTTGCCTATTGATGGCCATGAACACTTGTTTGGCATATTTTCCACATGGATCTGCATTGTATTCTTGGCAGCCATGTATGCAAAGTCAATACAGAATGTAATGAAAAATTGAGTTCGTCCAGCTAGTCCTCTACCACTACACTTCTGGGTTATTTATAATGTATTTTGGCCATCGCAGATACTCCTCTGATCTCACACATTAGGGGGCATCTGTTATAGCAATATTTGCCTCACCGTTGTTGTCTTGCACAGAGGTCCTTTTTCAATTTTCCTATGCAGACTTGTCATCCCTTTTTGATGAATCCAGAGCCAAAAATATACATTTTTCCACATATACACTCCCTATCAACTATGCAAGATGTGTATACGTTGGTTGCTCCATCATATCCCTCGTACATCGATATTTGTGCCAGAAAATACAAAAATGAAGTCGAGTTCCCATGTCACAACAGGAGATCTCTGATCCTTGACCTTCCATATACTGGAAACGTTCCGACTCGGCCCTTCGGTTGCATTCTGAAGGCTATAAAAGCACAATTCCAAGCTATGGAAAAGAAGAGAAAGCATTCAACTTTGAGAGTAAAGTTACTCTCGAGAAATTACTTCATATTGTGTCTACATCCCTTTGTCCCTCAAGTTTCAACACAGTATTCATCCCCCAATCTCTTTCCCTATTGTTGAGAGAACCTCATTGACTCTTTCCTATGAGCTTGCCTTTGGTGGAGGCCCAGTTGGAAGGAACTTGGTTTCTTGGTTTCGAACTGTGCCGACACGGTAGTCTGTAATGTTGTCACTTATGTTGATCAATTATTAATAGAAATACTCCTTTCTCGTCCTATTGGTATATTTCAAATGTATGATTATTATCTATGGGTGTGTTTGTAATGTTCATTAATGGATTATGTTATCTGATGTGCTAACCCCTTTATATCATCATTATATACTTGCTTTTCTCGTTTGTTAAGAACTTATTGCAGGTATAAAGCTTTGGTTTGAAGTGCTCAACGGTGGAACATCATCAAACGTGGGATCGAGGTAGGCCTCTTTCTTATCTTGCACATTAGTTTATATAGCATATGTTGGAATTGAGTTGATTTCTGCAGTCATACCTGTCTGTTGTGGTTTACCCTTGGCCATAGAGAGTTTTTCCCTCGTAACACCTTTTCAATATAAGATATTAATCATACTATTTTAATTAATACAATGTCAATGAACCATTGTGCCTTTTAGATCGTTTAGTCATGTTTTCAATTGGGTCAATAGATTTTGACTATCATGATTTAATTCACTTTCAACCTTACCATAGGTAAATACCACCATGGTTTATAAACCATGTGTTATTTCACTTTTACCCTTTTTATTTAACTCCACTTTCACTTTTACCTTTTTCTTTATTCCACTTTCATATTTACTCCTCTTTTACTTAAACTCCACTTCCACTTAACTTTTCAACTTTTGTTATTTATTAAAGTCATATTTGTATTTAATCCACTTTCATTTCCACTTTTGAGTAAACTCCATTTCCATTTTTGTATTTATTAAAGTGATACCAAGGTAACATTTATATTTAATCACTTACTAATCTTTGACATATATTTGATCACTTACTAACCATTGACATTAATGACAATTTATTCAACAATTGGTTGCTTGAGTGAATCTAACCATTGGTGGCTGCTCGAAATTGTTTGTGTTTGAAGGGTCGTCCAACTTCATCCCGGCAAGAATGATGACCAAAACTTGCTATGAAATATCGAATACCATGTTGATATGACAGACTCAAGGGTTCTCGGTGCTACATCAACAAATTTCCCTTCGACTACACTTTGAAATGATAGTGCATGAGAAAGTATTCAAGAGGGAGACTCGCCAGTATTCGTTATATTCATCACGATCCTGTCTCAATAGAATCTACAATCACCAGGACTACTTGACTCGACCAGTGTAGCAATTGAAATTATTTCATTCTTTCATTCTTTCAAAGCACTCGACCAGGCAATCCCATGTATTCTGGTAGTCCACTGCGTTCTTGTAACTCAATATTCATGTAGCTTCTACTATAGTTCCATTTCATACTCCACTATGGTACTTCTTGTCTTCATGTTGAATCAAGCCAATACGATATTCCCATCAGTGGGTCCACCTCCAATTGGGTATACATGATAATTACCAACCCTATAGTAACATATACATTTGGATTGTTGTTTATAATGTATATGAATAATGATATCATTCAATCTAGAATTGGCACTTAATGGTAATGGTTCTGGTGTTTTAATATTTCCCTTTGTATTAGTCCAGAGACCTTACTAAACCACTACACAAAGCCCAATGAGGGAGGTCCATTTTACTACTACAAGTCAATTCCATATTATCAAAATTAATCAAATTTGTTAAACTCTTAGTTGAACTACTCCCAATTGGTTCCTAGTTTTAGCTTGCAACCACTTCCATTATATGCAATCGATTTGAACATAAAAAATACATGAAATCCAATATTGTATGACATATTCATTGATTGTATTGTAAGGGATAAATCCCTTGGTGGAAATTCTTACAAGCCTCTTCTCAATTCACATATTGCATATGGGGCTTGTGTGTGAAAGTTGTGGGTCCTTTGATCTTGCAATGTGGTGTGTATTTATTTTTTAAGTCTCCAAAATGAAGTTTGCAGTAAGTGCCACAAATAAAAGTTACGAATCTCAGTTGTAAATAAGGGTTGGAAAGCCCATATTGTGCATTTATTGGTAGCTTTATCACATCTACAAACATAATTTCATATATTCACATTTAATTTATAGAAGTTATAAAAGAAAACAACTTTTAAGGCTCCCTTGGCGCACTCAATAACAAAAAAAATGTGAGGATCAAATGTTGTTATTTTCTTCGACCGATTTGAGTTATCTACCAAGTTGAATTTGTCATTGAAATTATGATCTAGTTTCAAGTTCACTATGAACCTATGGGTATCAATATTTTATTATGAAAGTTTCTTAAATTGATTTGATCAGTAATGAGGCATAAAGTTCTACTCCATCTCTAGGACCAATAGTAATAGTCAAAGAAGGTGATATTAAATATGGCATAAGAACCATAGAAAGATAATTTATGTACAACCATCCCACAACAAAACATTCTCGATGCATCAATGAAGTTGATCTGTAGTGATAGTGATAGTGGGAGAGATCAATAAAGCACAAATAGACAGTGTAAAAAATTCCATACATAATGCACAAATAAAATACAGGATTGGATGGATGTAGACAATGGTTCAAAATTTTGATTTGATTTTTGTATTTAAATTTTTTTAACTAAATTGCAATTTATTGAAATTTTCTCTTAAAACACGGTTTTATACCCCTCATCATGTGACTAGTTGTTGCTATAACCCTTGGGATTGTATCAACATAGAGGCCTAGGTTCAAAACCCCTCGAGGGGGTGTGAATGAGGCCAAGTTCAAGTCCTATGTGATTTTGATGGTATAGATATGTTGCTCATAGAGAGAGAATTGTCCAAAAGTGATAATTATAAGTTTCTATAAGTAGTGTTTTCCCCCAAAAAAAAATAGTTAAGGTGGTAAATTTTTAGCCCCATAAATGTATTTAATCTCTCAAATATGAAAAGAGTACATATGATTAGTCCTTAAGATCCAATAAGGCATAAAAAAAATAATAGTCATATATAAGACCCTCACATGACCATAAAAATGTATTACAGAAAAATTTTAAGATAATGAAGGCCATTTTAAAGGTGCTAAGGCTAATTATAACCATATTTGAAACTACAAAGGATACCTCTTTTTAAGTTTAACCATTTTAATGCTTGCATTTAGCCTAAAATGATCTATAAACTTGAGGCATTGAGCTTTCCATCTTGGTCCTTGTTATTTCTTAGGGGCCTAAGCTCCCAAAGGTTAGGGATGGATGGGATCCACCCCTTGAGGAGCCTCTCATGGTTACTGGATGAGACCCAACTTCAAATGATCAATATGAGCCCATACCGAATGTGGGTATTATGGCTTAGTATTTTTGGTCTTCGACCTTTTTCTAATTGTTGTATGCTAGAGTGTTTTGGATTATGTCAACCTAGTTTTGAGTTGTTCTTTTAGCTCATGCTAGATACTATGGACAATTTGTATGTGTCCCACCCTTTTTATATTTAAGAGAATGTATATTGTTTCTTATTAATATTCAAAGGAATATTCAATGTCAAAAAATGATCTATAAAATACCCTTGGATATCAATGATAAGTTCATCACAATAGATATTTTAACTTCAATGATTTTACTATAGTACAATGAGGTTGTGTTATAATCTGTAGGGTGTATTTTCTTCTCTCTTTTTTTGTTACAATGATTTTATGCTCCATATTTATACAAACTTGTATCCCTCTCATGGACCATGTAAATAAATACAATTCCTCAATTGTGGAATACATTGTATCTCCATTACAACTATGATTTCTATGTCCAAAGTCCTGGTACTACTCAACTATTATGTAGATCCATGACTTATACTCAATTTTTATCACTCTCTAGAATAGTTATATCATCTACTCCTAATATACTCTACTATGGAACACTAGCGCTTTTACTCGTTTTACCATTTTTTTGTTTTGGAATAGAAAATACTATAATAATAATGGAACCCTTTTCTTTCTTGGTGGCCAAGGTTTTATTGCCTCCCAATAGCCATTAGGGTTAAGGTTGTGGTTTTTGTGCTCCATATTCTAGTTAGAGTTAGGATTTTTGACCCTAGAGAACCTTCTTTAAAATCCATACATGGCTAGCTCTGTATGTGTGAGTAACAAGAGTTTTGCATGGCTCCCACTTGGTATTGCAGTGGTCAAATAAATAGTCAACTTTCCGAAGGAATAACTTTCTCATACAAACTTAATGTTTGGTGCACGATACAACATTGGAAATATCTCAATGAGAAGAACAACATATCAAAACTGCAACACCATTTTGTCCAATTTTTGACCCCAGAGAATGTTGTTTAAGCCCTAAAATGGGAAGTTTTCATTTTTGACCCTACTCAATTGATTTTTCAAGATCAATCTTATAAATATCCCTAGAAAGGCCATAATGTTGGTTCTTGTAAATATCCCTGGCAAGGCCATAATGTTGGTTCCTCTAAATAGCCCTATGTTGATAAGTGGGTTTACTCCCTCCTACAACAAGGGGATAGTTACCCTATCACAAGTCTCAGTTAGACCTGTTTTCATTTGGAGTGGTAACTTCGAACTGATATGTCGGCTCGGTTTGCCACTAAAGATAGTTGCTCCTGATTGGAGACTTAATCATTTAATATATCTAACTTTATGTATGTGTTTTATATCATATCTCAACTGAGAGCAATACTTAAATTTAGAGATGCGGATTTAAATGATTAATTCCCGAGAAAAGAAAAAGTTCATTATTCTTAGTAATTATTGAGCATGGATGAATGATGTAAATTAAAGAAGATCACAACAATCATATCCATATCCAATTGTAATAAATGAAAATCTATATGACTGAAATCAAATAAATGAAAATAGTTTCAAACTCATATTCTAAATGTTATAAACCATAGATAGAGTGACAAAAGAATACTTTATTCATCACAACAACAATATCTTTTCATTTGACTACCCGCTATAATTTAAACATAAATATTAGATATGAGACAAAATGATGAGTAATAAGTTGTTAGAAAAAGTTCATAAATCTTATTTGACTGTAAACTCGAATACATCAATTGTTAACAAAATAAAGATTTATTTTGATAACAAGAATGCATTCTCATATCTAATATGCAGTCAATTGTCAAATTAATGGAGTTATGGAAAAAATTATAAACCTGAATAAAGGAAATTTCAAAATTAACAGAAGTGCAATCATGCAATCATCACTTTGCTCAAATACAAATTCGTCAAAAGACTGGGTCTTCAATATTATATCAAATTGATAAGAGTAATAAATCTGAGTCTAAAGTTTCCAACCCTTAACTCTTCATATGATATTACATTAAATAACATTCAAACTCTAAAATTAAGGGTGGTTTCCTTTTTTGTATCAACTAATTTCCACAAATAGAAAATTAGTTCAACAATTTCTATTTCAACATGAAATATCTCCTTCATTGGCTATAGACTCTTTGTTGGTTTTACCCTCTTGCTCCTTAATAAAGGCTTTTCATAAAGTGAACTTTTCTAACATTTTTTAAATTAGAGGTGGATGTGGAATATCCTAATTTAACTCGCATCGATAAATCTTCTTGGAAATTTCTTTATGTTATGTTTTGAACTTTGAGAGAAAAGAGTCAATTGATCTTGAACACTCTGTCGGTTTGGAGAGGAATTATTTGACTACTTAAACATTCCAAAAATTGAGTTGAGTGATTTGATCTATACGTGAGTTCTTTTGTTAGTTCACATATGTAAGACAATTGGAAAATGGAACTGTTTGACCAAGAAGTTGAACATGAGTCATGTCATGGTCTTCAATAATATCTACAGCTAAATCTCAGAGATATGAGAAATTTTTACTGGTTTATTTAATCAAATATTGTGAGAAGTCACAGTTGTTGTACCAGGCATCTAATGAAGCTTGCATTTGGATTTTTTCTTCATCGATGATTTTAGAAACACCTTCAGCCACACTATCATCCTTTGTTTCCCAATATGCTTTCACTTTCTCAAAAAAAAATTGAGAAACCTTTTGTTTCTCATATTGCACTTTATCTTTCTCAGTAAACTTCAGCAACTTATCATGTTGTTGTTTGATTTCATTTAATATCTCATAAAATAATCCTTGAAGGTTGGAAAGTTTGTCGCTTATTCTAGTGGCCTATGTTTTAAGGATGTCTACATTTTTCTATTTCATCTTTAATTCTTTAATCTGGGCCACCAAAGAATTGTTTGTCTCTTCATGTTTCTTAGACAACCCTTTATTTTCTTCTTGAAAATGGCTTATTATTTGGAATGTTTTGTTCTAATAAATAATTTCTTAGTTCTAAGTTCATCAATTGTAGCAGCAGATACTTGATTTTCTTCAACTAACTCATATTTCTGAGTTTTCAATTGCTCTTGTAGTTATGTCACCTACTTCTTTTCCTTTTTCAACTGAGTACCGAGTTTATTGATTGACCATTTGCATCAGTAAATTCCCTAAGGCATCCACAGTTTCTTCTAAACATTCCTCATCGTTTAGGTGTGTTGCATTCCATATCTGATTATGTTCCTGTAAAGCCTCTTCAGAGTGTTCAACTTTACTCTTTTTGGTTTTCCTTCTCACAATAGCCCTTTTTGTGCTACTAAAAGTGTAATTGTTTAAAAAAACAACAGTTTCTTTAACTGGTTCAAAACTATCCACATTTAAAGTTGTAGATATTAACCTTCCAAGAATAGAGGTGATTGATGTGGTATCAATAGTTGAAATAGTCTAAATAGTTGTTGAAAAAGCTTGCTCAATATCTTGTTCAGGATTGTTTTATTTTATTCCTTCCACAGACTTTGAAGGAAATTGAACTCCTAAATTATCTTGATTGGCATCATGTGCATCTTCATTTTCTTTGTTTTGTCCACTCTTATTCAATTCATCTTTATTTTGTTGGTAAATATGCATATCCTCGAGTGAATTGTCTTTTCTCTATTGTGATGTTGATGAAACATTGTCAAATTGACCAACACTTACATGTACACTTCCTTGTTTTACATTCTTTTATTTTAGGAAATCATATTTCCTGTTGAGTTTCCAATTTAAGAATTATTTTGATTTTGAGGTATATTTTATCCCTTCAATTCTTTGGACTGCCTCTTTATAATCTTGATCCCTTTGAAAAATAATTTCAAATGGAACATCTTCATGAACATAGGCTTTAACATTCTTTACCATGCTACAATTTGTTTTTTTGACGAGACCTATTGGGTCATGTCTTTTGAAATTTCCATGAGTTAACCAAATCCCCTCAGGTTGCTATGCTTCTTTCAATGCATGTTTGGAATTCAATAAAGAATAAATACCCAATGGAATAGGAAAAGAAGGCCATTGTTTTTTCTATCTTTTGGATAAGGAAGCAACAATACCAATCACCATTGTTTGATATTCTATTTCCCTTAACAAAATCCTATTTGGGACATATATAGGAAATATATGCAGTGCTCCTTCACATCCATATATGCTAGTGTATGAAAACTCTTCATCTAAAAACCAATCCCCTATTTCTTTGATTGCATTAAGGGCTTCTTGAGAAAACTTGGAAGTTGCTTGGTGTTTTAACAAAATGTATGGAGGGATCATGAAATTATCACAGAGTTCATAAAAATAATTTTTATAGTTCACAACCCATAATTTTGAACAATAAACATGTACTAGGACCTAATAAATCGACCAAGTCCAACACATCATTGGGAAAGGTGTGACATCACAAACTTCTTTTGTGAGATATCCAGACATAAAAATCACGGTGAGTAACCTGGTGGTGCTTCTTGTGACTTCTTAACCTCTTATTGGATATTGGCAGAAAGCATATGGGCCCAATTGAAGATTTGACCCTTCAAAATCTGATGAATAAGGGAAACCCATCCTAGTTTAAATTTCAGAGAATCTTTTTCCCCATATAATCAACAAAGCATTGTGGCTACTGTCATAGGATGTTTTTTTAGTTTTTGAATATGATATACTTTGTATGAAATGATCTTGAAAGTAGAAGGATCATACCACCAATCTTTCTTTTTTATTTTGTTTTCTATTAATTCCTCAATAAAATTTTCATCCAATTTGACCTTTGGTGGTTCTAACTTGTATATATTTAAAATATCTTCTGGCCTAAACGACCCAATGACTTGGTGAGAATAATTGACAATTATAAAGTTGAAATATCAGTGTGGGAAATAATCCACTATACCGTGTCATAGTAAGGTAAGATGGTTGGTCTGGATGTTATTCTGTGCAGAATGGACCTTTTAACATCTTCAAAATCATCATCATCAAACTCGTACTCATCTATGAAATTGTCCTCTTCAATGAAATTATAAATTTCACTCCATTCCATGCAGTTCTTGACTCCGATTTTGTAAGAGGTGTTTGAATAGAAGGATGAATTAGGGTTCCTTTCTATCTCTTCCTTGACTTTCTACTACTTTCCTTTCCCCTTCTGAGTCATTTTGTTGTAGAAAATTTTGAGTTTCAAAGAAATAATAAGTAAAATTTTGATTCATACTTCAAATAGAAATTCTAATTTCAACAATGAATTGGAAAGATAAAACTAACCAAGAATGAAAAATGTTGAATGAAAATTTTCTTTTACTCCTGAAACTTCATGCAATTTTCTTACAAAAAACTCAGAGTAATGTGTGGAATAAGCAAACAATAATGAAGTATGTGATATGCATATAATAGACATTTTCTTGGGTTCAATTCATATCACATCATAAGATAAATTCGCTTAATGTGCATTAACTAGAAACCATCAGAGCATTAATGGAGGAAATGATAGTTCATAATTTGAAATGGAGTGGGAAAATCCGTAACCAAGCACCAGACCACCAAGTGTTTCTTTGTAACCATAGTTCATAAACATAGTAATGATGTCGGGTTGGTGTAGTTGTAATACCTAACATTAATTTATTAAGTTTATTTGACATAAAACTTTATCATTAACCACACTGCCGGAACCTTGGGCCACCAGGATATTAATTTGAATATATGATGTAAGAGAGAGAGAGACCTAACCCGACCACTGAATACCTGGCCCTCCGGTCAACCAGAGCACCGAGAGATCGAGCAAATGTTGTAACCCACTCAAAAATAAACAAGAAACCGATACGATCATTGGATCACCAGACCTATGGAACACTGGGTAATTATTAATGAATAATTGAAACCTAGAGGTTTATTTGAAATCCATAAATGATCCAAAAATATTTATTAAAAAGTCTAATCTAGATTTCAATCAAAATTTAAACAACAAAGAATTAAAACAACATCAACGGTAATGAATAAAATAAATTAACCCAAAACATTCTAAACTTTTTTTTGTAAGGGGTTCATTATCTTGTTCAAAATATACAATAATGGGGGGTTGTTGTATCAGCCACAATACTCTGGAAGGCCATAATGTTGGTATTCTAATCCATAGGGTATCAAGAATAAGAAAAAAATATTACATTGATCAATTTTTTTTATCATGCTTCCCAATTTTGAGAGGCTTTTGGTCTCCAAAATCTTTAATTCTAAAGGATATTGGAAAACATTTCCTCAATTTTCTCCCTATGGTACTAATTCACCTTACTTCTATTTGGAATTAGATCCCCTTAGAACACTCAATTTCATCCTTTTTCTCCTTCTTTATTGGATCTAATATGATTTCAACAAGCATGCTTTATATTTTTCCTCTTATAAGTGAAGTACATACCCCTATATCTTAAATGGATCTGCCCCTGCGCTCTTTGATGGCTTACCTCTCTTCCCATGTTGATTGTGGTGGTTTTATATTTGGTATTGGGTCTTCAATATTTTCTCTCATTCTATCTTATCACTTTGTTTTTCCCTATGACATTAAATGGTGTTGTGGAAAATAGTTGAGACATACTTCACACTCGATTAGAAATACAATGTCAATGAGAAATATTTAGCTCATCAATTGAGTAATGGATCACTATGGTTCATATAGAAACTTCTACAACAATATTGTAGTATATCCAAATCTAATACAACAATATTCCCTCTATTTGATTGTTTTTTCTCGTTATGTTGTGATTCATAGACCCATGTATGGGACCTCTACAACTTATTGGTGCATGTCTAACACTGTATGATATGGAAAAATTGACCAACCGATATTAATGCTCCATGGTGGAGTGTCAAAGCTCCTTATAATGACCAATATGCTTCTAGAATGACCGGTGTCCATCAATGTACATGTGACAACTATTGTGATTCACACATTAACTTTGGAAGTACATGTTACAACTATTTCCATATTCAAAACATTTTTTACATATACATACTACAAATGTTGTGATGCACAAATATAACTTACACATGCATTCTCCAATTATTGTGATATTGGTTCCATGCTACCATTACTATCATGAAGGTACCTCATGAATGAGTGATTTCCTTTATTGGGGTGCTTCAGTTACACCCCCATCAAATGGTGAGCTAGTGTAAATTCAATTACTCCCTTTCTTGGTCAACAAAGTGGGAGTACTCATCTATTTTCATTTTTGAGTAAATGGTACAATGAATGCAACTTTAGAATGATACTGATCTTGAGTGTCTCCACATCTTTCACCCTTTTCCAATCTAGATGTCACATGATGATTCTTTTGGATCATAGAGGAAACAACTTGGTTCTTAGAGAATACTCGTAGATGCCATTCAATTTGAATTTGATTCTTACAAGCTTATCCTTGGACTTCTTGTAAATAGTCTATGTAAGAATACAAGAATGACTATTTACCACAATTTCCTTACAATAGTGATGAGGTCCGTTTTTAAGAAAGGTTTGTGTTTCATGCTTCCTTTTCATAAAGTTGATATTCTCCCTTTACCACTTCCCTTTTTATCAATGCATTCTCTATCTCTTGCACTCTTGATCTTGGATGCCATGTCTTTCTTGACTTTCCTTTATGATTCATGAGGTGCAGCTTAGGATGAATTTTCTAATACTTCTCATCCCAATGCCAACTCATATTGTAATGGATGCAATAATTATTACTTCTACTTATAGAAAGTGATCTTTCCCATTCTTGCATAGTGTTGTATTTCTTCTCTATTTCCTTCCTTTGTTCTTCTTGTTGGCTTGAAGAATGCTACTTGGAACCTTTCTTCTTGAAGTGCCTAGGCTCTTTGGTAGGAGATTTCCTCCTCAAAAACATGACCATATAGTGGCTACTTCTTTCAAAAAACGAACATGTATAGTAATCCCAACAATGGTATGATCTACGTCCTATTTTATTTCAATGAAAGCAAGTAACAAGAGGCTTCTTCATTACATGCCTTCTTCGGCTTCCCATGTACTTGTTGGCTCTTTTACTTACATTTCCAAGAGTTGGGACATGCATAGATTATTTTGACACCTCTTTATTTCCTGTAGAATCAGATCATGTCGCTGAGAGGGGGGGGTGAATCAGTGACACAACAATTATATCAATTTTTCATTTATTAATGCAAACAGAATTTTGACACAGTATTTTATCATGGAACCCAAATGGGAAAACCACAAATTATGTTCTATTAATTGCAAAAATTGTTTTACATGTTACATAGAAGGAAGATGTACTTCCTCTTTGATCAGCACCAACTGATCAGGATGCACCCACACCCTGTTTTACAAGCACCAACTGGTAGGAGGCTACGACCCCCTTGTTTAGTCATCTACAACTGACAAGTAAGCACCAACTCCCTCTGCAGGCACCAACCTACCCTTGCACCTCCCAACCACCCTTAATACATAGGTATTTGTATTTCTTCCTGGACTCTGCTTCAGCTATTGATCTTTTGACTTGAACTACATAGACACTTTCTTCTCACCACTTTTTCTTGTTTATATAATCTTCAAACTGGTGTGAAATTTAAAACAACGTGTCCCTTTATTTGAACCTTTGTAACTTTTCATTTAAAATGATAATCTAAACTTTAATTAATATCATTTTTCTTTTTCTTCTTTATTCATATTTTCATGAATTATTCTCTTTTAATCATGACTTTCTATTGGTTCATTTTTGTCATAAATTGATCACAGTCATAGATCAATTTAATCCTTTATACTCGATGCCTAATCTCTGTTATATTTACAGAGACTAGATTCTGTGAAGGCGCTTCCTTCAAACCATCACATATGACCATGCGTTACATAACCACGGGCTTTACCAATTATAGCGACATGTTATAATTTTCTTTTAATATTCTTATAGCATATGACCAACGGTGGTGACCGAATGCTAAGTTTGAACAAGTGCTTGAGCGCTTTATCAAAACAACGGTCATGATTCAATCTCCTGACGAGATGGACGACTGACGGGATTTTGGTGTTTATTCCTTCGAGTCTTCATAACCTCTAACTCTCCAAAACTGTCGAAAACGTAGAGCACCTGACGTGTTTCCCTTTCGATGTTTCAGCGTTCGGGACTTTGTGCTTTTAGAGTATTTTCTTATGATGCAAAAACTCCCGAGATGAAAAATCCCAACATGATGTATACTTGCTAATGTCACAAGAAGACTTGACACGTGTCGAGTACCTGCCACGTGTCATTCAAATATGTGGTTTGCATGTTTTTGAAATACCATATTAACTTGACACTTGTCAGTGTCCGAGTATGCCACATATCCTTTATTACATGGATCTTGCTAACGTGGATGCACGCATCGTGACTGACGTGGTCTGGTGTCATGGTTTGTCGACGTAGATCTCTCGATGTATATTTGATCGACAGTTGGAGGTCTTCCTTGATCCTCCGTGATCCGATGGCCCAGATTCTATCGTGAGTTCCTACATTCTTGCATTTGACTTCTCCAACTCGCAAGTCAGCAAGATGCCATGCACTTGCCATGTGTCCTCTGGATCAACGGATCTTGTTCATTTCTTTGTTTTGGAATGTTAGTTGACTCCTAGGTATATCCTCCTTGTAGATTCAGACGATTAAGATTTTTGTGTCTAATTTTGCGGTTGAGATTTGATTACGGACCCCCCTTGCCATACTGCCTTTAATGAAAGAGTGGGGGTCCAGAATTGGACGCACAAGTCTTGGACGGCGGAGATCAAGGAGCTTAGATCAACAGTTAAGGTTGGATTCTGACCCCCCTTGCCATTCTGCCTTTAATGAAGGGGGGGGTCCGGAATGGGGTGGTTTCGCATGGGTCACCCTAAAACCACTCTCACTTCTTGTCGACGTATTAAGGTGGGTGCAATTTACCTGGATCTAACAGATGTTGATTCATGTGCTTGCGCATCCAACGATCACGACTTAATATGGTCGTTTGACCAATCATCCAACGTTCCTTCTACTTGAAAATGATTCAACTGCTAAACAAGAACTTGGGTTTGATCCCACGGTCGACGGGTATATGGATAGTCAAACTCTCATCCTTTTCGATGGTCACGATCCTCTCGCGACCCTTAAGCCCACGGTCAACTTATGATCGAATGACAACTATTCTTTTCACATTGATCGGATGGTTGCTAAGTCTTCTCACCATTTATGTGCATTTGATCAACTGTGTAATCCTTCCACTGATCTTGACTACATCTTCTACACTATGTTCTTCCTTTAGAGCTTTTTCATGTGCTAGCCTTTCTAAACATCATCGGATTGTTGATCCTATCGTGATCAACAGTTCGTTCTTCTTCCTGAGCTTTGTACTTCTGGTTATTTACTTCTCCTGTTGACATCAATGACAATTATGTCCAACATTTCCCTCATTTGTGTTTGCATAGGGTTTGAAGAGTGGTTGTCTATTGCCTTCTATTTCCTCATCTTTGTTGTTTTCATCTCCTTGAGTTATACTTGGTTGTAGTGGTCATTTACATTCCTCCACATTGGAATGTACCCTACCTTGGGGTGTAATAGAACATTCTCCTTCTTCTATCACACCACCTAGATTCCCTAAACCAACATGAAGTGGTATAGATGTCATTTCAATGGGGTTCTTTCCTTGGAAATTAAATCCATTATTTCCATTAATTTAGATCCTATTTCTTCGTTGTGCTTTTCAAAAGTACCAAGGTGTTCATATAATATTTCTCACTTAAAAGGAGTACATGGTGAAGTGCTTACCATTCTTGCCTCGGTCTTGGTACATTAACTTCACAAAGCAACAATGTTTCATTGATGATTTAAGGATGTTTCACTTTGCTTCACATCTTCAAGATTTGTTTGGAGATTGACCAAGAATCCTTCTTTGATAACTAATTATTGTTGCAATTTTTGCATGGTTGGAGATTCCTTTCCTCTATGCTTTCCATTTTGTTGGACATGAATTTTGTATTTCCTTAGAAACAAATCCAACATTCCTCTAGTTTTTTCCATGGTTTTATTGAGGAATATTAACTAGTTGGAAAACTTGTTTTGCAACTTCTCATTCTCATCTTCCAAGTGTTGTTTTATTTTTCTTAGTGATTCATTCTCTTCTCAAATATAATGATTACATTCTTATAGTTCTTGGAGTCTTGTTGGAACATGGTTTCAGAACTAGGGTTAGAAAGACATTACCAACAAGAACCCCCATCGGCTTTGGCATATTCAATATTCAGAAACTGAATAAGGTATCACTTGAGACACTCATGATAATCACAGAGGCCGAACATTTGCACATTACATGAACGAATATTACAAACAAAAAAAACCTAGCCCAGAATTGTACATTAGATCCTACCCATTCCTAGCACATTCGTATATGTAAGTTACATTCTAACATATACAAAAAGCATTCATCCATGACAAAGATCATGATAGGAAGTACCAATTTGGATCTCATTTTTTTCCATCAATCAATCATAGAAAAACATTCAAATATACAATGAGTTGTAATTGTCTCAAAAGACTCATTTAAATAGGAACCATAGACCAAAAAATTAGATCTAGATCCAATTTACTCTCCTTTGGCATTACATCAAGAAGATCACATTATTAACAACAACAATAGATAAACACAACCATCCCCAATCAGTTCACATGCATTCCTTTTATCTCTCCATAAGCATGACAATGATAGAAATTCTGCCAACTCACTAAGCACTTCAAGAACGACCAATCGGTCGGTTACAAAATGGTTAATAATCATTACAACTGATGTTTGATTATTGTATATGCACACATGATTTCTTACAATTCCTTGCATGGTAACAGAGTTGGAACATGCATTGCAAAATGGTTGGTTCAGGTGCAATAGTGACTAGTTGGCACGCATTGAATATTGGCACTGACACAATAAAAAAAAATTGGCATACACAAACATCAAAATACAAATGTGTGGCACTAGAGCATGCATTATTTCCAAAACTGTGGTGCCAATAGGCCCCAAAAACTATTAGTTGGCTCATTCTAGAGCCAAAAAACCTCATTGTGGTGCAATGAAGGCGATGGATGGTACCTTATGCATGAGCCAGGTGATGAAGTCTTGGAACTCCAAGTCTAATTGATCAAATGACCTCTGACAATGTGGTGGACTCAAAGGTAGACTTGATCTACGCACCCAAATCAATCACCAGGGTTTCCTTTACCTGTTCATCTGTGAGTGCGTAATAGTGTTTCTCGTCTTGTTCTTTTACTTCCAACACGATGGAAGACATCATATTTTTCTTGTTCTGGGAATATGTGATTTTTCAATGAAGACTAGATATTTCCATCATGGCCTCCTTGCGCACTATAGGTTGGAGGGAGGAAAGTGATTGTTTCTTTTCAATGATCTGCGCCTCCCATGCTTGCCCTTGAGAAACCTTCCACACAAGATTTTCCTTGTTGAAACAACTTTTTGGTGGAAACAATATTGTTCTTCAAATCCACCCGATCTGATGGTGGAGTTCTCTTCAGTTTCTCTTGGATCTATGTGTTCTAGTCTTGTAGTTGTTGGACAACATCTTGCACCTGGATAAGTTTGCTTAGCAAAGGGAGGTCAAAAGCTTCACTATAGGAACTACGAATGTGCACTTATTCTTCATCCATGGCGTTGATTAATGAGTTGTTCATAACCACCTTTGTTGCATGGCATTGTAGGAATTCATTATGCACAACCATCTGTTGCACATGTCTCTATTGCAGCTCCAAATATGACTAGCTTTATGCATGCTACATGTTGCCCAACTCATCCATTATTTGAGCCATAAACACTTGCAATCCTTATGAAGGTAC
This sequence comes from Picea engelmannii, assembly GCA_009831015.1. NCBI lineage: Eukaryota > Viridiplantae > Streptophyta > Pinopsida > Pinales > Pinaceae > Picea > Picea engelmannii. The sequence goes on along the minus strand of ML794728.1, from coordinate 105,093 downwards.
ATGTGCCGAATCGAACTCAACATAAGGCAAGGACTGAGGTGTCGAACTAGTTGATGCATAAAAATTTGTCGGGGCTAATGGATTTAGTTGCAAACTAATCTTCTCTCTACTTCTACACGATGATGTAGCACCTATAGTGTTGTTGGTGACTTCCTATTTCTAGGGCTTAGGGTCAACCAATGGTCTTACAATCTTCAGTGTGCGACACAACTCACCCAAATGTTATGATGACTCATGATGTAGCAGTTTTTTCACCTCCGGGATGGATTGCAACAGCCTTACAATGCTTGGACCGATGTGGGGGCAGCTCATGGCTCCTTAACTTGAGCGTTGGTGTCTATGTCTTGGCCTTTTAGGTTTTTTTTTACTAGTAAAGATCCTGCACCTAGCGGACTACATGGGCATATGAGAGAGGGATATGTTTTCATTGGGCATGGAGCCAGTAGGTAGCAAAGGACTAGATTTTTTCCCTTGAGCTAGACCCAGAGGTTGTTCTTAGAGCATTCCATGGTCATTGTCTTTCCCTAGGTGGAGTTTTCTCTATGGTTGGGTGTGCCCAATTCCATTTGAGCTCTAGCCCTTTTCCCACCCCTTTGGTAGTGTGCTCCTACTTCTCTATATAGATCTCCAAAAATTCTATGTCTTCCCCTAGCTTGGGCTGCACTAACTTCATCCACTATGCAACAATATTATGAATATCTTTCTCTGTAATGCAATATGGGAGGAATTTGGTAGGTACCTGTTGGTTTGCGTGTGGGGAAATGAATACATTATGAAAATAAACTAGGAACATAATGAAATCATCATACTTGTCAACCAGATTGCATGGGATTCAAAATACTTTAGTAGTCTCTTGAGTTATCTAGGTGTATCATAGTTGGAATGTTATGTTGTTCTCGCATTGAACCTCTTTGTCTGCGTTGTACTACAACTCGTTGGAATTGGGTGCAGGGAAGGATGTAGTGACTAGTGTGTTATACTCCTAGCCTAGTGGTGGCTTCTAAACTATCATAACGCACAGGAGCAGAACCCAACTATAGTGGAACTCATTCCTATGGTATTGCACGCCCATGTAGTCCTATATTAACTCATTCATCAAATACCTAGACTAACACATTTTGATTCCCTGGACACATCTTTCCGCTACCAAGATGACCCCCAATGGGCACTTGTTCTTCTGGAAATTCTGAAGTAACTTGCAGAAAAGTACATGTGTCACGAATTGAACTTGGGGATCCTTGATAGTTGAAATGATAGTGCCTCTCATCCATCTGTAGGTACCATATTTTGGGTACACGTCTTCTAGTGCATCATATTGTGCCAACAAAACATCAACATGATGCTCACCCATTTTTGGAAGGCCAAAGACTTTATGCATTGTCTCCATGTCAACTAGGTATGCGCGGTCCAACCAAAAGAATTCCCCATGTAATCAACTAAGCAAGAAGTGAACACATGAATTGATGTTAGGGATACACTCGAAGTAGGGGACATCCAGTAGTGTCATGATCCTAGATTTATATATGGGCTTGGCCCATTGCCTAGGTATCACCCGCTCTTTTCCATCTCACCCTTCGATGACCTCTACATAACTTTTGAATCGTAGTTCATGGAACTGCGCCTCATCCAATATATTGTAGTTGGAAAACTTTAAGTTGGGGACCTTCCCAAGAGGGGTTATTGTACATGCACTTCACTTGGGATATATACTACTATCATTTGGGATTCCTTCACTACTTTTTCCTTGGGTTGTGCCTTGGGCTTGCTAGGTGTATCCATCTCTCTAGTGAATGTTTTTATCGATGAAATTTCAACACCAACAAACACTCTATGCTACTGATCATTGCTCTAAATCACCTACCCGTACCTGATATGTAAGGGTTGAACTCACTGAAAAATCGACACAAACCTAGGGGTTTAGCACAATTCGCACTAAACTTGACACATTGGCATAAATGAATGGGTAGTGATGCAATGGTAACCTTAAATGCTTGTGTGGTTCATTTCCCTCCATTATTTTTTCTCTCCTGGCAGTCCAATCGAATATGCACCCATCAATAATGTTGTCATAGTGGTTTCCATTCCCCATGCAACTATGACTTGTCATAGCCCTAACTTCCTACCTTTCCACCACTGCATTAACCCATGTGTCATGTCATCCACATGTCTCATCCAATTTTCTTGTCCGGTGGTCTTTATTCTATCATTTAAACCTCAAAATTCATAGAATGTTCTAAGTTTTCTTAGGTAGGAACTATTTTTTCACGCCTACTAACTAGATATATCCAATCCTCCTAATCATTGAGCACTTATGACTACCTCTGGTCCTACCTAACTCCTACTCTACCCTAACACTACGAAAATTTATGACTTCATGGTGCCTCTAACCCCTACGGGACATAGTACACCTTTAGCTGACTGTCATTTACCAATCATTGAATGGATGACTATTGAGCATCGCCAACTTTTTTGTTCCATCCTCAATGATGTAAACAATCCTAAAGGGTCCTAACCAACACATCTGAAGCTTACTAGGGTGCTTCATAAACTTGCTATTGTAGAGTAATACCAACAATACTAGTTTTAGAATCTTGCATTGAATGTTGTGATCATGTCAGGCCTTCTATCATTATTTCTCGATCATTTGGTTGTATCCTATAATCAATTGGTCCTCTTCTAATTCCAACAACTTGTCCAACTACCATTGTAGTGACTGGTCATCCAACATATGGGTTGCAACTACAATCCTAAGGATTGATACCACAAACTCTAATAAAATCACCACTTCCTTCCCATAGACTAATAAAAATGGACTATGTTTGGTTAATCTCTTGTAGGTCATCTTGTACACACACAATACTGCCAAAACCCATTGTTCTAATCATCATGTTGTACATTACACACCTTGGTTAGTGCATGCTCGAGTATCTTATTAAATTCTTCTATGGTACCATTTTCCTGTGGATGATATGACATGCTCTTCTAATGATAGATCATAAATTCTTGAGTCAACGCATGGATGGTGTCATTCAAGAAGTGTGCACCCTAATCGCTCATCAATATCTTTGGGAAACCAAACCTAGTGATAACATTCTAAAAAATGAATCATGTGGTAGTCTCTGCACTACAATCCTTAATTAGCACAGCTTCTACCCATTGGGTCAAATATTTCATCGCAATGATGATATACCATGCATTAGTTTAGTGTGTCAAGGAATTGATTGGCCCAACAAATTTAATCACCCACTTTTTGAATGGCTCTAGCACGACGACTAGAAAGAGTGGTAGTTCATCTCATCTTCGTGTATTCCCAATACATTGGAAAAAATTATAGTGCTTGCAATAAACCTTATCTTCTTCAAACAATAACGACCACCACAACCCAAAGAAAAACATTTTTCATGTAGTTTCCTTCCCTGTATTATGTCCAATTGAAATGCTTTCATGCACCTCGTATAATACAATGTCTCGCTCGTGTTCCAAGATGCATTGGCGTAGGATTCCATAGACACTGAATTTGTATAAATGTTCTGCAATCAAATGGTAATCGACACCTCGAGTCACCAGTTGTCAACATTGTGCCTATGTATACTCCTATGGTGCCTTACCTATTGTAAGGTATGCTACAATTTCCACGAATCGATCTGGCACTTCTTCAACCCTGAAGAGTTGTGCATTGGGTATTTTTTCATCCAAACTGCCTCCAGCTTCCTCGAACTCTAGACTCGAGATATGATCAAGTCCAACATTGTGTCTGTCGATTTTGACCACCACTTCAAATTTGAATTTGTGGAAGAGTAACAACCATCGACATATCCTCTCGCCCAACACTAGATTATTCACCAAATATTTGAAAACTGATTTATCTGTGAAGAACTTAAAGGGAGTGTTGATTAAATAGTGTTTGAACTTCTACAAGGTGTATATCATTGCAAGTCCTTCGTGCTACGTGGTTTTATAGTTCCTTTCAGAATCTGACAACTTTCTACTGGAAAATAGATTGGGTGATCAATGATATCTTCTCTCAGTTGCGCAAGCACTACGCCAAGTGCAATGGATGACGCATCCACATGTACATGGAAGATATTGGTACAATATAGAAAAAATAGGATAGGCATAGTAACTAATATCTCCTTAAGGTTGTCTAGCACCTCCTAGCATTCTTGTTTCTAGACATACTTAGTATCCTTTCACAGTAGTTTCTCAAACAACTCAACAATTTTTCCATAGTTTTGAATGAACATTTTTTAATATCCTGTATGGCCCAAGGTTGCACACACCTCTTTAATGGAGGTTGGGGCCACCATATCCACAATCATTACAGTCTTCACTTGATCCACTAACAAACCTTCCTTGCACATGACATGTCCCAATAGAGTCCCAAAAGGTATACAAAAGAGGAACTTTTTAAGGTTGAAGGAGATCTGTAACTTCATGCATCTATCTAGCATCAACCGCAATACCAGTGTATGCTCTTTGAGAAAGTTAAACATTTTCCAATCATCTAAATACGCTTCCAAAAATTTTTGCATGAATCCTTTAAATGTCGCGATGACAATCCTAGAGAACATTGTAATTTCATTCTTCATGACAAATGGAATTACGGTGTGTGAAAACAATCCCCACTCAGTGGTAACTTGAAAATCCATCCATGAACGAGTAAGATTCGCTCCCATGCAAATTATCCAAGACTTCATCCGTAAATGGGGTAGGGAATGGATCATGCACTTAAGCTACATTTAATCTCCACAAATCTATAGAAATCCTTAAATCACACATCTTCTTCATTTGTACTACCATTGGGATGATCCATTTTGATTCTTCCACAAGGATGATGATACCTGCATCAAACATGTGGTCCAATTCCTTGTGCACCTTTTCTTTATACTTGATTCAGCTGATATGGTCTCTTCTTGAGCGGTTTGACATATGTTTTTAGCTAAATCGTCATCTCCCATAGGGACCTTGTGATACACTTCATCTCAAAAAAATCATTGGAAACAGGTCTTCGTATTCTTTCAACAAGTCCACCTCTTATGTCACTATTTCCTGGTCCTAGTAATCACAAATTACATCCATCTTAGGTGCCTCCTCTATGTTGATTTTATTTTTCGTCAACCTTAGAAATTGTATATAATCTGGCACAATAACACTGGAAGACTTCTCATGGAATGTGCACTCACCCTCTGTTTCATTTATCTGTAATTTCTAAGGGTCCTCTTCCTATGCATCATCATTGTCTACCTTCCAATAATATACCGGATGATTGAACTTCGTCATCGGCTTATGGTAGGTTCATACTACCTTCTGCATAGGGTCTTTGAGTTGTTGATTGAAGATGAAATTATTTACCCTCAACATAATATCCTTCTATGTGAGGACCTCTGACATAAACTTAAATGTTGCACATAACTAGTTGCTCAGTTTTTCCTGGTCCTTGGTTTTCCTCCTAGTCTCCTCCTATATGTATCGTATTTTGGGAACCATATCCATAATTTGGGAAAACCTATGGAGCCATTTCTCTCTAGGAATCTTCTTAGTCATCAAGCACTGCTCACAGAACCAAATATGTTCCTAAGGATCCTCGGTACCCTTGTACCTTATTATTAACTCCAAGTTAGTCAAGGGTTGGAACCTTATTTTGATGCACTCTACTACCTGGACCCAATGTTGCAATTTCATGCAATTTGTTTCCCACTAGAAGGTAGGTGTTCCCTTCACTATTTCATCTATGGCATGAATCCTTTGGGTCTTAAGCACACTATCCTCCATTTGCACTATAAATGAATATATCGAGCTTGTCCCATAAAACTGTGGTAGGTCGTGTAGTTCTGATCCAATCCAATGCACTACTTTAGTGATCCATGTGCATGTCCTAGTCGACACTTCATACATCATATTTTTCCATCGAGTCATCACATCCTTTGGATCAATTTCATATGAGAAGATTCTCCTCCAACTCAACTTGCCATCAACTATCAAGTTCACGTAATCCTCCTTGCACCTTGATGTTGTAGATTTTCTCAATAATTGAGCTTTGCACATCCTCATTCATCGATACATTATATTTGTGACCCTCGGTCGAATACAAAAGAGAAATTACACACAGGGTGTCTGTCTCAAATGACATATGCCTTTGTTTCAAATCCAGATGACATTGTTATCAAAAACCCAGTCAATTCCAAGAAAATATGGATATGGATCCAACTCATCCATAATTTCTATCATTCAAAATATTCTTTTGTCTTGACCCCATCGATGTTAACTTCAACCTTCTCCAACCTACCAATGGGATAAATCCTATACTAGTTTGAAAGCATGAGTTGAATGGGAGACCACACTAGCTTAGGTTTTCCCATCAACTCCTATGACTTCTTTGGAAATATGTTCACATCAGACCCCATGTCCAACATAACACCTTCCATCTCATAGCTACCTAACTCGACAATCATTTTCAATTATCTACCCATCCGCTTCCTCATGTTGACATGGAAAATGTCCCATTTCAGTAGCGAAGCAGAAATAGAAGCTTCATTCTCACCTTCCTCAATCCATCTCGTCAATAGGTGTGTCAACTTCTTGGTGACAAAAGGATCACCCAACACTTTAAGACAACCATGCAAGAATTCACTTACCTAGTTCTCCATATTAGTTTACGGGTAAGTGTTACGCCATGATTCATCGCGGACCATGTGTCACAACTCCTCGCTCATGGGTACCTCTTCAATCACCTTTTGTGCATCACACAAGAAGTTATTTTGTTGTGCAATGTCAAATTTGGGAAGTTCCTATACTATTTTCCTGATATTTCCCTCTAACTTATGTTCTAAGCACTCTCCTTATTTCAGGTCGGTTCCTATTCACATACCTCCTTGGGTTAGTACTCGTACATTGGCTACTTCTTTCAACTTCTATTCTCCATGCGACTCAACAGTCACCATGTTACAACGCCCCTTTTTTTCTTCCCACTTCGCCACCAACTCTAGGAAATATTATATGACATGGTCTGACAATATCCACACAATGCGTGGGGCTTGGTACAAAACTGCACCAAGTGGCCCATCTTTCTATAGTTGAAGCAAGTGGGCTATCTTCCTCCTCCCCCCACCATATCCTCTGCCTCTTCCTCTACCATATCCTCCTCTCTGCCCTCCATGGAAACCTCCATGGTCTCCACCCTTATTCTCCTCTTTCACCCTATATGAGTCTCCAACATGCTCCTTCATCAACTGCATCGACCAACAATTGTTTACATCATGCCTCATAGATTTGTAGAACTCATGGAATAGAGTGTATGTAGTCTTCTGATATTTTTGCAGCATCAAGAAATGGGGAGGTACATGGTCCCATTGTCTACAAATCTCGCACCATTTAGTCTGTTGCTTGGTAAAAAATAGGTTTGGCACATCAGTCACCACATAGTTTCCCACTGCAGGACACTTGCTTAGATGGCAACCCTCTATGCAGCACAAGGTACACCATACATTCTAGTGTACCGCCTTCCCCTTCGTCATATATTGAAATTGCATGGTGAGGGTGGCAAGTTGATATTTCACCTATGCCAACCTTGCTGACGTCTCACCACCTCCCAGAGTAGACTCCAGGTGCATTGCAATCTCTAATGCTTTTGACTAAGTCATCACCTTCTGTTGCGTGAGTGGGACCCAAATGTGTGGAAAGAGTTTGGAAATGAACCACTCTTTGTTTTGGAAATCCTAGATCTAGAAGGTTAATGTTTCCAATAGAATCTTGAATTGCTATTCATATTCCCTAATGGTTTCTTCTACCAGTTGTTTAATATCCTTAATCTCAGTTATGCACTGTGACTCTAATTTTGGCTTTTGTAACTCTCTAAGTAAATTTCTCTTTATATTTGTAAGGGACCTTTCCCGTCCCATAGGCACAATAACCTTATATTTCATATATCATATCATAGTTTTGTTTCGGAATGTAGTATCTAACTGCGCAATCTTCATTGCCTCATTTGTGACTTTCTTCACAGACCAGATCGATTCACATGTGAACCAATGTTGTTGTACATCATCTCTTCCCATCACGTGAAACGGGAGGAGCTTGAGGGTCGAATCAACCCTCATATGAGAGGACATAATTGGAATGAAACTTTATCCTCCTGACTGGTTGCTACTTGGTATTATTGGTGCTGACAATCTTTCTTGTGAAGTTTCACTAACTTCGGTTTCTACTACACTTTTGTCTTATACTTTTGTTGCTTCTCAAATTTCTTCCTTGGTTGTTTTTTCTTCTCTTAAAATGCATGAGGGGGTGGCTCAAAGATGATTTTACTCCATGATACCTTGTCTTCTTCATTGGTGAATCCAAAAGAGCTTCCTATATTCAGTTGCACGAGCTTCCTTATAATAGCCAATATCTCTTCACTCTCTAGGAGGGTGCCTTCATTATTATATTCTACATCATTGGCACTACTACTACGCACCTCATCTTTTGTTGATTTGACTACATCTCTTATTAGACAAGGATATATAACCTCCTTCTCCATAACTATACTGCTACTTCTTTTGGTATCTTCTCTTGATACCTTATTATTGATGTCACGTCTCTTCTATGACCTCTCTTCTTTTGTGCTTCTCTTTGGCACATATATTTCTCCTGCGCACTGTTCTAGCACAACTCCTCTTCTCTCCTTCATCTTGTATCTCCTTGATACTCTCCCTCCTTTTCTTTCCCTCTTGACTCACTTCCTCAATTTGCCTCTTCTTGCATATCATTCAACTCTTCTTCTTCTCTACTCTTTTGGATCCATTCTCTCTTCATCTTATGGCATCTTCTTCCCCCTTCTATTCATCCCCCCCTGCATGGGGGGTTTACATCGACATCCCATCAATATCCATGAAAACTAACCCCTTCTCAATGAAAAACACCTTGATCCAAAGTGGGACTTCAACTAAAAATCTGCCTCAAGGGTTGTCTACAAACTTTCTTTTTGCACTACTAAAATATTTGTTGCATTCAACCCCAAATTCAACAACGTATCCTTCTTTAACTCATTTGAAATAGAAATCAATGGCTATGGCCCACCTATTGTCTAAAGAATTCAATCAATTTGTCTCTTCTAGGTCCCAAACCATGGGTTCGCGGGCTCACCACATAGGGTTAATTTATGTTTGTCTCTTTACCCATTCATGTAAAAAACAAGGAAACGCAACAAAGAAAATTTCATGAAGATATGAATATATGTACTTATGTTTCCATCGCTCGAGGTTGATTTGTAAATTTTTAGTGTCCCACCGTGTGAATTCATCCTCCTTCTCATATATATATTCTTCAATCTCTTTTCTTGAATACTTCCACGTCATATCCTTACTCCAACATAAAGCACAAAATATTCAAGTCCCAACAATGGAACCAATTTGTTGGCATGAGGTTTCATACCCATGGTTCAAAAGAAGTTATCAACAAGCACCCCATAAACATCATCATATTCAATATTCATAAACTAAATAATCTCTCACCCAATATGCTCATGAGAATCACAAAGACTCAACATTTGTGCACAGCATGAAGGAATATTACAAACAAAAATCACCTAGCTCAGAACTGTACATTAGATCCTACCCATTAACATCACATTCATATATGTAAATTAAATTCTAAAATATACATCGAGCATTTATCCATGACAAATTTTATGATAGAAAGTACCAATTGGGATCTCATTTTTTACCATTAATCAATCATAGGCAATGTGTAATGTCCCCATTTTTGGATTCCCTTACTTTACAGTTGTAAATGACGTTATGGGTTTATGTGAACCTGGCCAAAGGGGTAATTTGAGGTTAACAATGAGCTAGGGTGGTTTGGATGATTTGTATGATGCTTTCATAGGTTTACTTATCATATTTCATCATCAGGATCATTCCCGTGCAGTCAGATTTTGATTCTGTTGCATTTCGACCATTCCTGTAATTTGGGAGTATTAATGGGCATTATTTAATGGATTGAACTAAAGTTTTCATTTTAATAATTTGTCTAATACGGGTACCTTGGTGTAATATCTTGTTGGAACCAAGATGAATAGCTCTTAATGGTGGAGAGGATAAAAAGTGACTTTCAGTGCCCAAAAATGCTTTAAAGTCAAATAAATCACTTTTTGGATTAAAAGCGTTAATAAATTAATAAAGTGATTTTACTAAAGTTAAATTAAAAAGTCACTTAAGTGTAAAAGGGTAAAAGGATAAGAAAAAGGGTGAACGAGGAAATAAAAGAGGAATGAGAGTGTCCACTCTCATTATGCATTGTTGTTTTTCTAAAAATGAATTTTGAGAAGTTCTTGTGGATTTTGTCTCTCGGGATGAAAAAACCCTAGAGAAGAAGATTGGTTTCGATGGTGAGACCATCCACCCTGGTTGGTCAGGAGAGAATATCATTCAGATATTGTCATTTTGTTTTAGTGTGGTTGAGTATTGCATCATTTAGAGGATGAGTTTTCATTTGCAGAGATCGATTTGGTTTGAGGAAGGTAAGTTAGCTTGTGGTTGCATTTCTTGGTTTTGGGAAGAGTTGTTCAGTTGGAGGGAGATTTATCACAGATATGGGATGCATTCTCACATGTGTTGGGTTGTATCTTTCCTTGGAGTTGATTTTCTCTGTTCTGTCTGATTTTTGGGTGTGCAGAGGCACCATTTTCCAAAGAGGTTGTGTTCTTGTTAAGGAAGGGTCAATTTCATTACCCTCTCTCTATTGTGGGACGAGTTCACTTGCTGGGGTTGATCTCTTATTTCTTGTGGCTGATTTTATTGTGGGAAACTAAACTATATTTGTTGGTTGAGTTACCTCTATTCCGGGCCGAGTTCACTACTCCAGGGGAGTAGTTGTATTGTGGTGGTCTATTGTTCTATTATCCACCAGGAAGCTTCACATAAACCACTTTTGCAGGCCTGTCACTTTCTTAGAAGACTGTTGTATATCTCCTATACCTATAGTAAACCTATTTTGTTAATGAACATGTCAGAAAGTATCTTTATTTTCTTCTTGTTGTAGAAATTCTGATAGAGACAAATTGTGTCTTTGTTGTTATACCATTTCAATGCAAATAAGTGTTCTAGGTATACAATGTGTGTGTTTTCTACATATTGATAGAAAGTTAACTAGAATTGCCAAACTGTTGATAAGGTTGTTTGCACACAAATTATTTGATCAAATTCTTATGTTGTAATATCCCTAATCCAAAACCCTTTGTAATTGTACATATAGGCTGGTGAGCTGTCGGTACCAATTATTAATGTAAATGTACATATAGGATGGTGAGTTGTTGGCACTAAGTTTTGGTGTTGCGTGCACCTGAGTAGTGCGCAGAGAATTTTTATCAAGGAAAGGATGTGCACATTCATAATGTTGCATTCACATGGGTAAGTGTGCATGGTTTCACATCAAGAAAGGGTGCGCACAATTCACAGTGGTGCGTGCACTTGGGTAAGTGCATGAGAATGATCTGGGAGTGCGCACCAAGTTGAGTTATATAGTTGTATATATATTGAGGCCAAAGAGTCTATGTTATTATGAGACTAGTGAGACGGGATGCAAATAGGTCAGTACACCTATCCATGTAAATGTAATCGTAGTTATTAATATAATATGACATCGCTACACGCAGACAGACTCAGATGAAAAGAGACAGGGAGCTAACTCCACCAAAAAAGGGAAAAGGGGGGTGAGACTTAAGTCTTAGGGAATATTTTATAATATTTCCGGAAAAGTGTAAATGAATAATTATTTTATCCTAAGTTCCTAGGGTTGGGAACGAGTCACCAAGTGGCTTAAGCTACTTCTGAAGTTGACAAGTGTCGAGTTGAAGGAATGCAATATATAATGTTGGCCTTAGTGTATTTTGGGGGATTGGGGGATTTTTCATTATTCACTCTCTCATGTGCAGAAGGGGTTGGTCCAAGGAGAGGATGACTATTACCTTATCTGCACAAAGAATCTTGTAAGGGATTTCTATGTTGTAATCGGACTTTTTTTTTTGAAGAGGCATGTTTTCAGGCCCATGAGCTATCTCTCTGGGTGAGATATTTGTCGTTGAAGAAGTGGGTTGTTAGGCATGTGAGCATACTCTCCACATGAGATTTTTGCTTAGAATTGTGCTCTGGTGCTTTGGGAATTAGTCACATGGCTCATAGACTTCCTATCCAGCCTATTGTTGGTAACCCTGAAAGGGAAGTGGGCCAGCCGAGGGATTGTTGAAAAGAGAAGGGGCACACTTCCTTGGGTGTGACAGGTGCATGGGGAATGAGATACCATAGGATAGTTGCATCAACAGGTACCTTGGACTAAGCAATTTTGTTGAGAATCATACCTTAGCTTGTCACTAGGCACCATTTTTCCCTAGTGGAGTTAAGCCCCAACTTAGGGGTGACATGTTGCTGAAATCTTATGAGTAACAAAGTCTATGGCTGGGAGGAACATCTGAGTTCTATGCGCAGTTGGTGACTTTCATAAAAGACAAGTGTTCTTTATGTGCTTGTCTTGTTTACTATGTGATTATTTATCTATGTTTGACATGGGTTAATTCTTGTATGTTGTCGCATATAAGTAACTGTTGTTATTTTGTTTAATGTTGTTTGCACATGTAAGTGTGGTGTTGATAGTCACTATTTTAGTTGTGTGTGAGTATGACGTTTATTGATAGTTTTTCTTGTTAAGTTATCCTTTGACTTTGGTCATGAGTCTTTGAGGAAAGTAATGAATGGTCGGGTGCGCAAGAAAGTAGCATGTGTGCACAAGAGACTAGAACTCATGTGTGCCTACTGGGAAATAGACCCTGCGTAGAAGGAAAACTAGAATTGGTGTGTGATGCCAGGATGGTTGCACACACAGTAGTGTTGCGTGATTAGTATGTTGGTGTGCGCAGTTGTTTTTAATTACTTCTGCTTAAATTTATGTTAAAAGAATAAATTCAGTGTGGTGTGTCTTATTTTGAGATTGAGCGCATGGCTTCAAGTGATACTATGCAGACTAGAGTTTAGTATAGAATCTAGATAGCGGATTTTCATAGTAGCATTTTTCGGTAGTAAGCTAGATGATGTTACGTTGTGATATCAGAATAGTTTGGTAATGGGGATGTTACAGATTGGTTCAAAGCAACAAAAGTTGATATTGTGTGTCGTGGCCCAACTTGGGAGGTTGGGGATGTTACATTCTGGTATCAAAGCTATTGGTTCAACACTAGACTTGGATGGGCCAAAGGTCAACAAGAACCATCGGAGCTCTAGTTTCAACATCGAGCCTGCATGAACTGATTTCTACTTAAGGAAAAATTCGGACTGGTAAGCAACCGAATTTGGAATTATAGTGAATCCATGGTGTGCATAAAGTAAGAATGCATAGATGTGCATGTTAAATACATGATGTTGTGGAGTGCGGCACTAGAAATGTGTAGTAAACAATGGTGCATGGGTGTGCACACTAAAGGTTTGGGGTTGCGCAAAATAATTTGTGGTGCATGCGCATTATTGATAGTCGTTGTACAAGTTAAAAAAATTGACACCATGCATTGGTGTGTGTTGAATACCAGTGCGTGCACATGCTTTAGAAGAAGGGATTTTGACAAGATGGTGCAGATTTTTCATGAAGTTGTCTCATGAATTCGCCTAACAAATGTTGTTGTCTGCACATTTTGTAGAATTATCATCGATTAGAGCAAGACATAATCAATGCAGAAGGTCAAAAGCATGGAAGATGCGCAGAGGACTTACAGTCCTGATGATGAATTCAAAGATCTGTATTTTGGTTTGGGTGCTGATGGTACATAATCCAAGTAGAAGCGCATGAACTTGGTAGAAACCATAAAGGGACTGAAAAAGGATGTCCAAAGTTATAAATATGATAATGAAAGAATTATGAAATCCAAGGAGCAACAAGGTGACTTCAATGTCAAATTGTTGCAAAGCTTGGACAAAATAGAAAAGAAAATGGAGAAGGAGACATAGTTGAGTAAGTCAAGAAGTCACAGGTCTCATGATGAGAAAAGAAGAGAAGCAAGAAGTGTTGATAGGCATCATCACCACTGACCAAAGAATTCTTTTAGGAAATCACGTAGTAGTTCAAGTCCATCTCCTATCAGGAAGCATAAGAGAAGGACTGGGGTGAATGAGCTACAAGGAGAAATGAATAAGATCAAACCTCCTACCTTTTATGGTGAGCACAAGAAGGATGAAGATGTGGAGACCTAGCTGTTGGGTATGAGGAAGTACTTCCAACTACATAATTATTCTATGCAGGCATAAGGGATAATTGTTATCTATAAACTAAAAGGAAAGGCATCAATGTGGTGGGATCAGTTCATGCAAGTGCAACACATTGATGAGAAGAAGGTTACTTGGAGGGAGTTCAAAAGGTAATTTCAAAAGAAATACTTAACCAAGGGATAATATGACAAGAAAATGAAGGATTTATTTGAACTCAAGATTGGGAGTATGATGATAGATGAGTATGAAATAAGATCCTTAGAGTTGCTTAAATATGTTGCATTCATCAAGGATGAGCAAGTTAAAATTCAGAGGTACCTAAGTGGGTTTCCTTCAGTTATCAGTGACAAGATACAGTATGATGATCATGAGACATTGGAGGAAACCATAAGGTGCACTAAGTGTCTTTATGAGCAACAAAAGGGAAGACCAATTTTCCAAAAGGCTTGGGAAGATAAGATGAAAAGTAAGGTGGAACAGAGGAAGAAGGGACTAAGCCACCGTTTTTTCAGAAATACTGCGCAAGGACAACCAACTCTTAAGGAACCCATAATGTCAGAGATAGTGGGGGAAAATCCATGGCATCAATCTATTCAATATTGGAGTTGTGGCGGAGATCTTATGCGCAAAGATTACCCTCAAATAGGTGATAAAGCAAGGACTTCTCACAATGTACAACAAGTTGTGACAGTTGAGGACATGGGCATAAATGTGCCAAGGATTTACCTAGCCCTGGATTAAAAGAAGACTGAGTTTCACTCACACATGATCGACGTGGAAGGTAAGATTAATGATCAACCCATTGTTATTTTAATTGACTCGGGAACTAGTCATAGTTATCTAGATCCTAAGATGGTGGAAAGATTCCAATAACTGAGAAGCAAGCTTGGAAAACCTTTATTGGTGTTGTTAGCTACAGGAGAAAAAAGGAAAATTAATTAGATGGTTAAGGCATGTCCAATGGAGATGAATGGATTGCGCACAAATATTGATTTGAATATCATACCTTTGGGTTTGTATTATTTCCTCAATGGTATGGATTGGTTGGACGAGCACCATCTTGTCCTGGACTATTACATTAAGGAATTCACTTGTTTGGATGACGAAGGAAACTTAAGAAAAGTTTAAGGAATTCCAAGAGATGTAACTATCATAGAATTTTCATCCTTGCAATTGAAGAAAAGCTACAGGAAAGGATGTCAAGTATTTTCAGTGCACATGGAAGAGGCACCTAAGGATAAATTTCCAAGTATTGAAGATTGTACAGTACTAAAATAATTTGAGGATGTCTTTAAAGAGATACCGGGATTACCTCCGAAAAGAGATATTGATTTCTCTATAGATTTGATGCCGAGAGCAACACCTATATCCAAGACTCCTTATAGGATGAGTACACCAGAATTGAAGGAGTTGCAGATGCAACTTGAAGAGATTCTAAAGAAGGGGTATATACGCCCAAGTGTGTCGCCTTGGGGTGCCCAAGTATTGTTCGTGAAGAAGAAGGATGGTACGTTGAGACTTTGTATCGACTTCATAAAGTTGAACAAGATAATAGTAAAGAACAAGTATTGTTTGCCAAGGATAGATGACCTCTTTGATCAGATGCAGGGTGCACCGATATTTTCAAAGATTGATCTCATATATGGATATCACTAGGTGAGAATTAAAGAAGAAGACATCAGTAATATGGCCTTCAGAATGAGGTATGGTCATTATAAGTTTACAGTGGTGCCATTCGGATTGTCAAATGAACCAATTCTCTTCATATGTTTGATGAATTGAGTTTTCATAAGTTATTTAGATAAGTTTTTCATTATATTTATGGATGACATGCTTATTTATTCAAAGTCTGAAGAGGAGAATGAGCATCACTTGAGGATGGTACTGCAAGTATTGAGGGACAATTAGCTTTATGCAAAGCTGAGGAAGTACTTATTTTATCAATGACGTATTTATTATTTGTGTCATATTATTTCTAAGGAAGGAATAGTTGTGGATCTATAAAAGATAAAATCCATTAGGGAATGGGCGACACCAAGAAATATTGTAAAGGTAAGGTCCTTTATGGGACTTGTAGGTTATTACAGAAGGTTTATTGAAGGATTCTAAAATATTGTGCATCGAATTACATCTTTTCAAAATAAAGGTGAGTTATTTGGATGGACTCTGGATTGTGCAAGGAGTTTTCAACACTTGAAAAGTTTGTTGACAAGTGCGCCAATTTTGAGAAGTGTTGATCCTAATGCAAACTTTGTTGTGTGCACAGATGCATGCAAGGAATGGATTAGTGGAATTCTTAGTCAGAATGGGCATGTGGCATGCTATGAATCAAGAAAGTTAAAAGAGAATGAAAGGCTCTATTCTACTCGTGACTTAGAGTTGGAAACCATAGTGCATGCCTTGAAGATGTGGCAGAATTATCTAATGGGTAAAAGACTTGAGCTGAGGACAAACCATAGTGGTCTGAAGTATCTATTTGGACAGCCGAGTTTAAATTCCAGAAAAAGCATGTGGTTAGAATTCTTCATTGAGTATGACTTTGACATAAAGCACATCAGAGGTAAAGAGAAAAAGGTGGTTGACACACTCAGTAGGAGGGTGCATGAGATGCATGCTACAACCATTAGCATGTACAAATCATATTTTGTGTGACAGAATTTTAGAGGTGGCCAAATTAAATCATCTCTATGTAAACATAAAGGTGACATTACAGCGAGGTATGTCATAGCATAATTTGAAAGGTTAAGAGCTAAGAGAGAATGGGATCCTCATGTATAGGTGTAGATTCTATGTGCCAAATAATCAAGAGTTGCAAAGTATGTTATTGCCATAGATGCATAAAGTTCCTTATGTTGGGAATCCAATTTACTACAAGACAATTGTCATAGTAAAAAATAAATACTATTGGCCAAGTGTGAAAAAGGAAGTTGTTGATTTTATTGCTAGATGTCTCAAATGTCATAAGGTCAAGGATGAGCACATACATCCAGCTGGTTTGCTACATCCTTTTTCTCATTCCTGAGTGGAAGTGGGAATTTGTAACCATTTACTTTATAAATAAGTTTTGTAGGACTGCTAAGCAACATGATTCTATTATGGTGGTGGTAGACAAGCTTACTAAAGCTTCCCATTTTGTTCCAATGAAGTCAACTCACAAGGCAATCGACATTGTTGAGATATACATGCGAGAAATTTTTAAGCTGCATGGTGTACCTAAGACAATTGTGTCTGACAAAGATTCCAATTTCTACTCAAACTTTTGGAAAGGGATATTCAAAGGATTTGGGACAAATATGAACTTTAGCACAACATATCACCCTGATTCGAATGGACTAGAGAGGGTAAATTGGGTGATTGAAGATATGCTCAGGATGTATGTGATGGATAAGCCATCAAAATGTGAAGACTACCTTCATTTGGTAGAGTTTGCTTACAACAATGGGTATCAAGCGTCTTTAAAGATGATCCCATTTGAAGGACTTTATGATAGAAACTGCAACATGCCAGTGAGTTGGGACAACCCAACAAACCACGCAGTAGTTGGGCTAGATCTACTCTGGGAAATGGAGGAGCAAATGGTAAAGATAAGGAAGAATTTAAAGGCTATCCAAGATAGGCAGAAAAGATTCATAGATAAAGGTAGAAACCACAAAGAGTTTAAAGTGGGAAATCACGTGTTTTTTAAAGTGAAATCCATGCACAGTTACTTGAAGTTGGGAAAGTGCTCTAAGTTAGCAACATGCTATTGTGGGCCATTTTAAATCCTTGAGAGGATTGGTCCTGTCACATATATGCTTGCATTACCTACATCATTGTATATTCATAATGTTTTTCATGTGTCATTACTTAAAAGTACGTACCTGATGCTAATCATATTATTGATTGGAATGTGACTTGGGTGGAGCCAAAAGGCGATTTTCAAGTGTGATTCGTTTGCATATTGGCTCAGAAAATCAAACAGCTCCGAAATTGAGTCACGAAGTTGGTAAAGGTCCAATGGACTTGGTATGGTCTTGAGGATGCAACTTGGGAGCACAAGGATGCTATGCGGGTAGAGTATCCACATCTTTTTGAAAAAAAATGAAATTTTGAATGTACATGTGTATATGATGCACTAATAACGGTGCATAAATAAGGGGGAGGGGAATGTGATGTCCCTAATCCAAAACCCTTTGTAATTGTACATATAGGTTGGTGAGCCATTGCTAGTACCAATTGTTAATGTAAATGTACATATAGATTGGTGACTTGTTGGCACTAAGTTTTGGTGTTGCGTGCACCTGAGTAGTGCATGGAGAAATGTTATCAAGGAAAGGGTGCTCACATTCATAGTGTTGTGTGCACCTGGGTAAGTGCACATGGTTGCACATCAAGAAAGGGTTCTCACATTTTATAGTGTTGCACGCACTTAGGTAAGTGCGTGGGAATGATCTGGGAGTGTGCACAAAGCCAAGTTATATATATGTATATATGGTTGTGTATGTATTGAGGCCGGAGAGCCTGTGTGATTATGAGGCTGGTGAGCCGAGATACAAATAGAACAATGTGCCTATCCATGTAAATGTAATCACGGTTATCAATAAAACATTACATCGTTGCATGTAGAAAGAATCAGACAAAAAGAGATTGGGGGATAACTCCACTGAAAAAGGGAAAAGGGGGGTGAGACTTAAGTCTTAGGGAATATTTTATAATATTTCTGGAAAAGTGTAAGTTATGGATAATTATTTTATCTTAATTTCCTGGGTTTGGGAACGAGTCACCAAGTGCCTTAATCTACTTCTGAAGGTGGCAAGTGTCGAGTTGAAGGCATGCAATATATATTGTTGGCCTTAGTGTAATTTGGGGGATTGGGGGATTTTTCATTATTCACTCTCTCATGTGCAGAAGGGGTCAATCTAGGGATTGGATGACTATTACCTTATCTGCACAGAGAACCTTGTAAGGGGTTTATGTGTTGTAATCATATTTTTTCTGTCAAAGAGGAGGTTTTTCAGGCCCGTGAGCAGTTTCTCTAGGTGAGAGATTTGTTGTTGAAGAAGCAAGTTGTCAAGCTCATGAGCATACTCTCCAGGTGAGAGTTTTGTTGAGAATTGTTCCCTAGTGCATTGGGCATTAGTTGCAGGGCTCAAAGACTTCCTATATGTCATGTTGTTGGTAACCCTAGAAGGGAAGTGGGGCAGTCAAGGGACTGTAGAGAAGAGAAGAGGCACACTTCCTTGGGTGTGACAGGTGCGTGGGAAATGAGAGACCGTAGGCTAGTTGTAACATTGGGCACCTTGGACTGAGAAATTCTATTGAGAATCAGACCATAACTTGTCACTAGGAAACCTTTTTCCCTAGTGGAGTTAAGCCTCGGCTTAGGGGTGACCTGTTGCTGAAAGCTTATGAGAAATAGAGTCTATGGCTGGGAGGAACATCTGAGTTGTACACGCAAATGGTGACTTTCATAAAAGATAAGTGTTCTTTATGTGTTTGTCTCATTTACTGTGTGATTATTTATCTATGTTTAACATGAACTAATTCTTGTATGTTGTCGCATATAAGTAATTGTTGTTATTTTGTTTAATGTTTCTTGCACATGTAAGTGTGGTGTTGTTAGTCACTATTTTACTTATGTCTGAGTATGACAGTTATTGATAGTTTTTCCTGTTAAGTTATCCTTTGAATTTCGTCGTGAGTCTTTGAGGCAAGGATTGAATGGTCAGGTGTGCAGGAAAGTAGCATGTGTGCACAAGAGATTGGAAATCATGTGTGCATACCACGAAACAGACCTCGCGCACAAGGAAAATTAGAATTGGCATGTGACATCAGGATGGTTGCACGCATAGTACTGTTGTGTGATCAATATGCTCGTGTGCGTAGTTGTTTTTAGTTACTTCTGCTACTTAAAGTTATGTTAAAAGAATAAAGTTAGTGTGGTGCGTCTCAACTTGATATTGATCGTGTGGCTCCAAGTGATATTGTGCAGAGAGTTTAGTATAGAATTTGCTCAGTGGATTTTCATAGTAGCATTGTTCTGTAGTAAGTTGGATGATGTTACATTATGGTATCAGAACAATTTGGTAGCAGGGATGTTACAGATTGGTTTAGAGTGACAAAATTTGATATTATGTGACGTGGCCTAGCCTGGGAGACTGGGGATGTTACAGTTGTTAAACTAAGGAAAAAAACAAAAAAAGAATAGTGGGAACATTGTTGTGGTATTGTTTTCCTCCCAGATTGAGGGGTAAACCGTGAAGGATGTTTTCATATTGTTACCAATAACTGATCAACACTTATACCTTTACATTTCAGCAGGGTAATTTGGTAGCAAGGTTTAGACTCATGGGTTTAAGCAAGATAAAGATAAATCTAGAACTCATGGAAAAAATTTGGCAAGTCTCTCAAGAAACTCAAAGGAATCTAACAAGATTGATAGAGCACTATGAGTTGTTGGAGCCTCACTCATTAGTTGGGAATAAGAATGAAGGGTTGTCATATTATTTAAGGGAGTATGACGCGTTTGGTGAGGAGTTTCACGCAGCTATGTCATTAAAGGACTTTTGCACCATCAAATTTGAAATGGTTGGTGAAGTGGATGCCTCATATCATGAGGGAAGTTTGACAGAACCCCAACATGACTTCTGGGAATTCATGCATCTACTCATATTGAGGAGGTATGCAATGAGGTTGACAAAACAACATCTGTCAATACATCATTAGATCCATCCTATGAGGCTGATATCACTAGTGCTTATGACGGGCATGTTGATTGCACGCATGATGATCATGATGAGGTTCATATGGAGTTGAGTTTGGCACATTCTTCATCATTTCAGTCATCTATGGAATTCATGACACATGAGGATGTTAGTGATACTTATGGTTTGATGGAGGAGTGTCTTGTTATGGTCGAGCTAAAGGAGAATTTAGATTTACATGGGTTTGACGAGAGGTATGGATTAGAGAATTTTGATCATACAGATAGTCTACATCCCAGAGATCATGAGCCACTTCTTTTGGGGGGCCCATTGATGGCTCAAGTCATAATTGTAGATGGAGGAGTTGAGCATATACCTTGTGGACCAACCATCAGGGAGGTATGTGCACCCACTTATTGTGGGAATGGATATATTGAGGACGTGGACACATCGGTATGAGATTGTGGGGTGATTCCTTTAAAGATACTTATTGACAGGGACTTTGAGCATACCATTGAGTTTGGATTGTCCAAGGGTGAGAAGTTGATAGATGAGCTTCATCGAGAAACATATTCCTCGAATATTGATCTTCGATTGGGATATCACCAGAATAATTATGGGTGTCATTATGGGCACTACGAGTTCTTGGCCATACCATTAGGGTTGACCAACATACTTGCCACATTTCATTCTCACATGAACCCCATATTCACACTGCAGCTACAAGGGTTTATGTTGGTTCTCTTTGATGATCTCCTCATATACAGAAGGACATGGGAGGATCATTTGAGACAGTTAGATGAGACATGGGGCATGATGGAGAGAATATTCAAACATGGGACATAGTACTCTCCATAGGTTGATCTTTGATTAGGATATCATTAGGATAGGGACAACGAGCTTGTAATGATGGATGATTTACATTATGTCCATGTGATTAGTATGGAGGATGTACATACACATCGGGAAGAGATCCATGACACATTGGATTGGCTCACAAGAATTTCATCTAATTGGAAGTCCCAGCTTCTGGTGGAATATTCCAAGGATTGGTTTGCATGTGAGTTGATGGATGGTCATATTCAGGATGAAAGGTACAGAGTGGTGAACATTATCATATAATACAGAGCTAGCATATATTTAGTCCCTGATTCCACACTTAGGGAAGAGATCATGAAGGTTATACATGATACACCCTTGGCAGGGCATCCTGGGTACTTCCAGACTTACTAGTAGATGAGATGGAGGTTCTCATGGAAGGGCCCCAATGACAATGTGTGTAGACATGTGAGGGAGTGCATGAATTTTTCAGAAGAATGAGTCAGAGCACACCTACCTAGTAGGATTATGGAATTCTACACTCATTTTAGGACAGAGGTGGGAGAGTGTGTTGACATATTTCAGTATAAGTCTACCGGAGGTGCATGACAAGGAATACATTTTAGGAACTTCATCATATTATGAGGCACTGTAGTTAGCAGAGTGGTTCTTTAGGGAGTCATTTAGGCTCCATAGGTTTCCTCAGTACAGTGACCATGATCGGGACAACACAGCTCTCCAGAAATTTTGGCAAGAGATGTACAGATTAGCTAGCACAAAGTTGATCAGTGTATCACAGTTGGAGTCAGTTGGTATGAGACATAGTGGACTTCTAGTTTTTATCTGGGTTCCAAGAACTCATATGATTGGTCTGTTTAATTTTTGGGACGCTTCAAGAGGAGATGATGGATCTCTTTCTGATTCCAGTGACAAGATGGGATTCGATTATAGGATTTGGGATCTAGGTGCAGATTCCAACAGGATGTTGTTGATAGTGACTTTAGTCGATGGGAAGACAAATTTTGAGCTCTTGCATGTTATGGTGTTTCCGGTTGTGGGTGATTTTATGAATGGTGTCCGGATGTGTGTTGTAGGATGGGTGTGATGGAGTATTAGGGATTTCCCGTATGACACTTGGAGATTAAGTGGTGTTGATGCTTTTTCAGTTGGTAGCCACAAAGGCTTTTCTTGGATGTTTGATTTTAGAGATGGTTTTGTTGACATATTCTATACCATCCCCTTGAGAGTGTCTGATCAAGTTCATTCTAGGAGTGACATGAGGGGATATGTTGAGGTTTATATGTTATGGTCGGGAAAATTTTCTTTTTCGCTACCCAGGATTGAGTATGGCAGAGAGATTTCATCTTAGGACTTCACCGAGATACATTTGTAGGATGCAATACCTAATAGTGGGGGTGATTTTTCCAAGTATTACAGCTTGGAGTTCCAGGAGTGGAGGATGTGGTCTAGACATGAGGGTCAGAAAGTTATGATCAGAGTAGTGCAATTTCAACATGGTGGTTTCTTCCTGAGACTAGCATTACATGGTTTGATATTTTGGCAACTGGTACAAATAGGAGAGTCTGTTTTTATTATCAAGAGCTCATTTCTATAATGCATTGGGTTGGCTTCCTAGGAGGACAGTTCTATGAGGGGTGGAAAAAGTCTTCACATTATCCAATTTCTCTATTGATCAATAGCCTTCAAGATGCCTCTTTTTTTAGTACATTGCAGGACAATATTGTGGGAAGTAGGTGCTCCACATATTTCTGATTGGTTTGGGACCTGGGGACCACTCTCAGTTTCAGTTTGGTTCAGCTTGTTGATCATAGGCTTGTTATGGCATTTCTTGAGGACAAGCTATCTTTGGGAAGGGAGGACTGTAATGTCCCCATTTTTTGATTCGCTTACTCTGTAGTTGTAGATGAACTTATGGGTTTATGTCAGCCTAACCAGAGGGATAATTTGAGGTTAACAGTGAACTCGGGAGGTTTGGAGGAGTTATATGATGCTTTCAAAGGTTCTCTTATCATCTTTCATCATGAAGATCATTCCTACACATTCAGATTTTAATTTTGTTGCATTTCAATCGTTCCCATAACTTGGGAGTATCAATGGGCATTATTTAATAGATTACACTAAGTTTTTCATTTTAATAATTTATCTAAGTGGGGTACCTTGGTGTAATATCTCATTGGAACTAGTATGAAGAGCTCTAAATGGTGGAGAGGATAAAAAATGACTTTCAGTGCCCAAAAATGCTTAAAGTCAAATAAATCACCTTTTGGAGTAAAAGGGTTAATAAATTAATAAAGTGATTTTGCTAAAGTTAAATTAAAAAGTCATTTAAGTGTAAAAGGATAAAAGGGTTAGAAAAAGGGTGGACGAGGAAATAAAATAGGAATGAGGGTGCCCTCTCTCATTAAGCATTTTTATTTTCTAAAAATGATTTGGAGAGAGATCTTGTAGCTTTGGCTCTTGGGATGAAAAACCCTAGAGAAGAAGAATGGGTTCGGTGGTGAAACTATCCACCCTAGTTGGTCATAGCGGAGAGATCATACAGATCTTTCATTGTGCTTCATTGTGGCTAAGATTTCATAATTTGACAGTGAGGTTTCCTTTGGTTGAGGACGATTTTGCTTGAGGAGGACGAGTTAGCTTGTGGCAACGTTTTTGGGTATTGTGGGTTGTGTTTTCTCAGCTTGGGGCCGATTTTCTCTTGTGGGAAGAATTCCAACTGTGGTGGTTGTATTGAAAGGGGGGGAATTCTAGTGTGGAGGGTGCATTCTTGGAGCTGGGCTACTTTTCTATTGTGGGAATACTTTATGTGCTAGAGGAGGGACAATTTTCTCCATTATTGAGGCCAAGTTTCTTTCCAGCAGAGCTATATCAGTTGATGGGTGTTATTTGTCGATTGTATTGAGTACATTTTCTTGGTTGGGAGCTATTTTAACCAGCATTTTGACCCAGCTATAACATGTCAGGTTTAACTAAATAAAATCAACATTTTTATGAGATATTCCTTTGTTGTTATATCATATTTATTCAAGATATTCCTTGGGTATTTGGATGTGATGTTTTGTATCCATAATGAACACTTAAATGGAATTGAAACATTTCCCAACCTTTAAAACTTCATGTGGGAAAACCAAACAGAAAACACTAAAACTCATCACAGTGGAATAGGACCTACAACCTAAGTGTTTGACGAAATTCATCACCCAGAAATACACACAAATTGTTACAACAATGTAGGGAAATTTATGACAATAGTAGGAAGTGTTTGTCAAAGGTCATAAACCACATCAGTTGATTAGTGAGGGATATTACACAATGTTGGTGTTTTTTTCCACGTTTGCGCACACCCTTCTTGGGGGTTTAGACCTAGGGTTCATCCAGACTTGACCAACAAAAACCCCAGAGCATTGACATATCAATCCTCGACCAAGGTTGAGGAAGGTCTCACTGAGATGTAAAGAGAATCATAGAGACCATAATGTCTTGTGTCAAGGATGAAGGACTAAACAAACCAAGATACATATGGGATGGCATTCACACATTCCATATCCAATGGATTCTTGTTATTACTAAGTAAAACAATACACACACATATCCAAATAACACATGATAAACACACAATGTCACAACTTTATTATTCCTTTCATTCCATTCAACACAAACATATAGTAAACAAACTATATTCGACAACAAAAGAGTTGCACATCTCTTCTAATATAATTCCCCATAAATACAACATATTGCACAATGTGCATCCTTTTAAGACCTCAGACATATGACAGACTCAAACTTATATTCATAATATTTACATCATTACAAAAGGCTCAGAGTGAGATTGATTCTAACAATTTAATGGATCTAATCTAACTCTCTCTCTAATGTCATTGCTTCCTTTTATATCCATCTCTACTCTAGAGCTCTACCTCTTTCTTCTCTGCTCCACTCACTTGATTGACAAACTATCTCGCATGCTTCTAGCACATGCCTACAGTCCATGTAGCCTTCTAGAATCAGGGAAATATTAACTACCTCTCTAGCTCATCTTTTTTCAGCTCCATGATCCCTTGTGTTATTGGCATTAATCATTGGAAAATATTTTCCAATGATTCCTTTCTTGATTTTGGCATGCATTTTCTTGATTTCTGATGTCGATAAGGCATCCTTGCAACTTGATATTTACTTCTTATACTTGTAGCTTTCTCTTGATTAACTTTTGGAATTGAGTCTTCTTCATACCCCTGGCTTGTTTGTACTTCGACATTTGAAAACCTCTTTACGTTAATTGGATTTTCATCCTTTTGAGTTGTAATGTTGATTGGCTTTGTATTAATTCATTTATCCATAATTGGGATGTTTACATCTGAAGACTTCTCTAGTTCCATAGGTTCAGTTATTGTCTCTTTATCAACCAATGATTCTTTGTTGATAAGTTGATGTAACTTGTTCTGTGACAACTTATTATCACTCTTTAACTTATTAATTTGTGTGAGTAAACTTCAATTATGAACTCTTAGGCATAAAAAAAATTCCTCATTATCTGATTTTTCGACTTCACTTATAATATCTTGATTCTCTAGATTTTCATCTTTCTTAGTTTTAATTTGTTAAATCAATATTTGATTAAGGTTCCTTAGGCAGGAGATTTCTTCCTCTTTTTTGGTTAATTTCTCTTTGAGACCTTGATTTTCTCGTTCTGAATTTTTATTCTCTTGGTTCTTGTCTTTTGACTTTCTGATTTTTACTAGTAAATTATGATTATGATTTTTTAATCATGATATTTCTTCATCTTGTTCTAGTAAGTCTTTATCCATTTTTTGTTTTTGGGTTTTTAGTTCTTCAATTTGTGCGATGTTCTCGATTTGTCTCTTTGAACTAAATATTATCTTTCTTTGTTAACCCATTAAAATATTTCTCCACCTCAATTTCAAGTTGTAATTTTTCATTGATGTCTTTATAATTTCCTAGTTCGCCTTTTAATATTAGTGATTGAATTTGTGAGTTATCTTGATATTCTTCAATAATAAACGTTTTTCCACAAATCGGACAGAAGTGATTGTGATTTTTAAAAATCATCATATACTCAAACTCCATTTCACAAAAAGGGCATTTAGTCCAAAATTTAGATTTATATATTGAATTTGTTGATCACGGTTTTTTTTTTTTTCTCAATTATTCAATATATGTCTCCTTTATAAATATATATTCCTCCTTTGAATAGCTTGAATATTACCTAAGTTGTCTTTCAATTTAATAAAAGGTATTAAGCAACTTTAATAATTCCCTTTTTCTTTTAAACCTTCTCATAGAACTTATCACTTTTTATTTAAAATAAATAGCAACTTTGTAATTTGTGAAAAGTTGTCTTTTTCTTTGAATACCCTCTATTCTTACTTTTCCATTATGAATATCCTTTACACAAGTTAATTAGGCGTGTTATCACTTTACTAAAATATCTTTTGACTTTGGTTGAATTAATATTACTCCAAAAGACTTAGATCGTTGAATTTTTATTTTGGCTTCAACCCCACGTGTATATAAAAGGTTTTAAATTTTCTTAGAGTGGAAGGATTATTTCTTCAATATTAATTTTAGATTATTTTTTTTAATGGGAAAATTCTCTAATGTGGTCAAAGACCTAGATAACTTAGCTCGAAACTCTGAATTTTTTTCGTATGGGGCTACAAGACATCATATGAAATACAATATGTGTATATAAATACACGTGGAGAATGATAAGTCATGTTCTTTTCAAAGGTCATGACTTATCATTGACTTATCATTGATATTATAATGTTTATTTACACAATAACAAACCTATAACATATTATTAAATAATAAGAAATGTAATATACTAGGTATATTACAGAATGACATCCATATTTTCGTAGCAGAATGTAACATGTGTCAAAAAACACAAGGGTGAAATGGTCAAGACACCAAGTTCCTTGAAACTTCTATTAATTCTTGAGTGCATTTGGGCTATATCCATGGATTTTTATTACAGGCTTGCCCAAATCTCGACATAAATCAATCATCAAGGTAGTTGTCGACTGCTTTTCCAAATATACCCATTTTTGTTTCTTACAACATCTATTTCAAGTCTGTTCCTAGTGACACATCATGTGCCTAGTGAAATGGTGGGCCCTAAATTCTTCATTTAGGACTTGGGACTTAGGATGTTCAATACTCTCTAAGGAATACTCAAGCTTGCAATCTTGACCACTAACCTATGAATAAACACCATTTAGGGAACACATCAAGAGTATGAGGTTTATTGATGGTTGTGCATTTTTCTTGACCTATAAATGTCTTAATGGTTAAGTCGTTTAAGAGGTCGGGCTATTTTAGGATCCGACCTTCGACAAAACCTTTGAAATGTAAAATTTATAAGCCTCAACTTCCAAATGGGGGAAACCATTCAAGGGTTGAGATGAGATTTAGAGGTTAACACTTTGAATTCGTCGACAAGCCCTAAACAGACCCTAACCTTTGACTGAAAGAGGTCAAGGCTAGGCATTATAGAGTTTAAGAAGTTAAAAATGTAAGAAAACTCCCTATCATTAAAGTTCAAAGTTAGACTAAATCTTCTAAAAATTCTTTAACTTGGAAATTAAAAGCTTGAATAGGAAGAAGCATGTGAATAAGATGAACATCTGATTAAACTTTTGACTCAAAGAAAATTTTGAAAAGTACACTAAATAGTAACACAAATTTAATACTCAATTTGTTTAAATGGTTCAAATTCTTAATGTACGATCACCTTATCATAACACATTCAAGAATAAATTGTTTAAGAGGTTCGAATTCTTCATGTCATGATGAATGTGCTTTCAATTGTTTAAGAGGTTCGAATTCTTCATGTCATGATGAATGTGCTTTCAAGTCACATGGGAATAAATGTTATGGACCAATGTGCTTTAAGTCACATGGAGAGGTTCAAATTCTTCATGTCATGATGAATGTGCTTTCAAGTCACATGGGAATAAATGTTATGGACCAATGTGCTTTAAGTCACATGGGGAATAAATGTTATCGAGTATTATTGAAATGTAAGTATTCACAATGGAAGAGAGAGAGTTCATCGTAGAGAATCATATACGCAAGAGTTACCTTAATTTTCCTACGAGTCCTTACTCTTCACCGTCGTGATTCCCATTTGTCGTGACGACAAAGAGTGGGAAGGGGATATCCCTATAGAGGCTTGGTCGAATGGTAGTCGTCCTGCACCGCTCAACGATATAGGTGGTTTGGTGTAGGTTCGAGTCGTGGTTAAATTGTTTGATAGGGCTTGCAGCGGACATATTGAGTTGGCCTTATAAAGGCAGCAACGTGGATCGATTCTTGGTGGTGTAGATGATTGTAAGCCTTCTTTACGGATTTTTCATAAAAAAAAAACAAGATTATTAAGGTTTAATTTTTTAGTTTATATTTTTTTTTCATTGGCTTTATGTTATCTATTGTTGTTGTTTTTTTTAATTTAGAAGAATCTGTCATTGGCTAGAATTAAGTGGACGAAGCTTAGGATTTAAACTTAGGTTCAAGGCTAGAATTAAGTGGATGAAGCTTAGGATCTAAACTTAGGTTCAAATCTAGTTCACTACCACTATAACCCCTAGACTAATGCCAACAACCCAAACCAGCGCTTAACAAAAAACTTATACAATGACCAAAACTTAATGTTTAAACGGATTAATATATACAAAATCCACCTTCAAACCTCTTCTTACCATCCTACAATGTATTTCACTCCAAAGGTCAATCTATAAATCGTCCTCACCACCATTGGGAAAGGTTCAATTATCGCGAGGGCTTACCTGAAGCCATGAGGGCACTCTGAGGTAGTGGTCAAACGTGTGGTTGCACCCGGAGATACTATATTAAATAATATCCTGTGCACACATAAGTAAATCAAAGCGCACCCCCATGTCCTTCAAATTTTTAAATCCAGGGTTCTTAGCTCACGTGGTTGGGTAAAGAGTAGACACCCCCTAGGATAGAGGTTTCCACTTCGATGGGCTTGTTGGCACTAGCCTAGAGGTTATAGTGGCAGCTAACCGGATTTGAACCTAGACCTTGCCTAGGTAATCCCAATTGTGTTACAAATTCCTCCTAGAAGTTATTGTGGCAGCCAACCGGATTTGGACCAAAACCTTGCCTAGATAATCCCAGTTGTGTTACAAATTCCTCCTAGAAATTATAGTGGCAGCCAACCAGATTTGAACCTAAACCTCGCCTAGATAATCCCAGTGGTGTTACCAATTCCTTTTGATCTTAAAAAAATAAAAAATAAAAAACTATAAATCGTCCACATTCGAGGTCTGTTAAGTTTATGTCAATCTATACATCATCCACATTTCCAGGTCTATTGAGTTTCTATCTATTGCCTCAGGGAGCTCTGCCCCCATCTGCTATGGTGTGAAAGGCAGCATCTATACTCGTCTTTCAAGGTTTCATTGGGCTTGCAGGTTGCTCTTATCTTTGTTTCTGATACTAGAAATGAAGTTGTTGGCATGGTAGCCATAGCCACTCATGTTTCCCACGGCTCAATATTTATATAGAAACGTTTGGTTATAAGAAAATTATCAAAAACACATTGTAAAGAATAGATTTCACAAATAATATGTTCTGAAAACTTTTAAGTATTTCAATTTTTGTCAAAATTTTACATTCAAACTCAATAAAACAAAACAAAAAAAAAAAACCATCAAGCATTTGCCATCAAACTTAACAATCAAGCAATGCACAAATAATATGTTATGAAAACCTTTACTCAGCCTTCCGAAATCACAGTAAAAACAGAAATTAAAGAAAATTTCGGCATTTCATGGTTTGGAATGTAGAAATTCAAGGCCACAAAGCATCCTCCCCAACAAGAATCACAATAATTGTTTTTAAGGTGGTGTTTTCAGGCTACGTGAGCTGCATTCAACGGATTGTTGGAGTCTGGTACATTCATATAATTGCGAATTGGAGGTTACATGTGGTAATGTCATGTTTGAAAGGCATGATTTTATGGTTATTTGACAGGTAAAATATGTAAGGTCTAAGAACATTGAATTACTCTGAGTTTGTTTAACATCTACTGCGATTCATGCAGCGAACAACTTTTTATTTTCAGTGAGTTTCCTTTACAAATTTTATAGGATTTTTGACAAATGGTTGGAATTACAAGTTTTGATTACCAAAATTACAGGATTGGGTTATTTTAATGAAAATATGTTTATGAATATATTGAGTTATTTCAATGAAAATGAGTTTATGAATTCATTCAGAATTTGTGAAATTACAGAATTTCACTATCAAAATCATAATTTTTCATTGTTAAATTTCATCAAATAATCTACCAGAGACTTCTTTGGTTTCTTACATTGACCTGTTGATCGCCCTTGTTCTACCTTCTTTCACCAATTCATGTGCCTAATCATGATGAGATATTGGGAAGGTAGCGAGAGAATCCAATTTGACTCACAACTCTCATTTCTGTCACGTACCAGACTCTAGAGTTAGGTTGATATGTTTGAATCTAGGCTGCAAGATACTCCATGATCATTGTGAGATACACAGGGGTTTGTTCTTATTCACTTTGTGTATTTATTTTTTAAATGTTTATAGTTTTTCACGATGGTTAATATTAAGCATTATTATACAGTGAGTCAATTATTCTCTAATGCATTCTGTGGATTTGATGGTGAATAGTGTATAGAACAGAAAGATACATCAAATCGCTAATCAATAATTGATTCACTGGATGATACTTGATGTTAATTTTCTCATGACAGAAAATTAAAAACCTACTTTTATGTCTCTGGAGATATCCTTCTTCTTTGTTCCTCCCTTTTTGCTGCCACTACTTTTTCCCACCACCTGCATTTGAAAAATGCAATGTCTTTACATCTGCCTCTCCGATTAGATTAATCTAACAAAAATCCTATCAATGATGAATACTCTTTGAACAATTCACTCTGTGATAAATTCATTGTTAAGTCTAAGTATTTTATGCATTGGGATCAAACTCCATTTTTCAGAGTTTATCATTTGGAGTCTCAATGTTTGTGTTTTTGTTGTTCATATAGAAATAGGATATTGATTGTAGAACAAAACAATGGGGAGTGGTCACGGGTTTAAGTGGAAGTATCACGAACTTTCAGAAATTGTAGAGCCCTGGTTGGAAGGGAGGAGAGAGCCAGGATTCTTAAGAAATACATGGATGAGAAAGAAGGAAGAAATTTGATATTAAAGATCAAATTTCCTAGAGAGATATTGAATAAGGTAGTGTTTGATAGAGGTACTTTTAACTGAAGACTAAGACCATTATATAGGCAACAATGATATTTGCTCCTTTTTATTATTATTAATGTATGTAGTTTAAACGTTTTGTTTTTTGTTTTTTTATGAGTATATTTTCTGGTTAATTTTGTTTGAAATCTAATCAGAAATTGTTGAAACTGTAGATTTGAGTGATTGAGTTTATAATTATCAAGTTTGAATTCAAATTTAGATTCAAATTCAATAATATATAGAAAAAAATCAATTAAAACAATTTCAATTCGATAAAAATTTGCCAGGATTGGTCTCTATATTTAATTAAAATTCACCAATATTTACCGTATCATCTTGAAATTCACTGTGCATCAAAAATTGTGTTGTATTAACCTATTGGCTTCCCATGTATCTGCCACAATCCTACATTTACCTTATTCATGGATCTGTTCCTTTATAGGCCAGAGAGGTTCATTTGGGGTGAATTCCATGGCTGCATCCAGGGATGGAAGAAGCATCTCAAGCCTTATAAGCGTTGGAAGAAGCATCTCAAGCCTCGTAGGCGTGAGAACAGTTCTTGCATGCTCTATTTGGAGGGGATTCTTTTGGGATTATTTTCATTTGCTGAACTTCCAAGGTAGTACCCGCCAAATAAAATATGCATGCATCTCTCCGGCTACCTCTTGTGTGAAGAAAATTCAAGCCCCATTTGGAAGGGATTCTTTTGGGATTATTTCCATTTCCTGAACTTCCAAGGTTGAACGGGTATTGCCGCCAAATAAAGTATGCATCTCTCTGGCTACCTCTTGTGTGAAGCAAATTCGAACAATCTACTAAAGAGTTTTGTGTCTCTCTAGCTGCCTCTTGTGTGAGCAAATCTGAACGATCTACTCGAGAGTTCGTTCCGACCTTAGATATCTTGACTGGTTCGGTGAAAAGTTCCTGCTCCCATTTCGGGTCAACCCAATCATCAATTAAGAAAAAGGCTGATCAAAATTCATTCTTTCACTCCATCATCGATTACCGAAAACATTGATTTAAATTTATTTTTATTCAGGAACCAATTAATATATAGCATTCAACACGAATTAAATTTAATCAATAATTTGGCCATTGAATATGTATAGTCCAAATGCCCCATAAATTTTTCTAGCATATTGAATCTATACAAATATTAGAAAATACAATGTAAACAACAAAAAAGAATTACAATATTTACCAATATTCTTATAAAAAAATGCAAAAAAAAATATAGAGACGCAAGGAGATCAAATTCAAAAGACAAATTGGTACAAAATCATTACTCAAACTTGGATATACAAAACCATGTGCAAATTGTGATGACTATACATAATTTCAATTGTATTAAATGAAAAGGGATTTCAACTAATATGGTTTCCACGAGCACGACATCCTCAAGCTCTTGGAAAGTATTGATTTATGGTTATATTATTTAATGTAATTTTGTGGAGGCATTGTGGAATCAGTGTATATAAACAATCAAATGATGGGACATTAGTTTAAAATATGTGTATATTTTATTAATTTTGTTAATCAAATCACAAATTATGAATGTGAAAAATAAATTATTTTTATAGAGTTTAAAATGTTTAAGGATGTTGAATTTTATGAGTTAAATGGATTAATGTTTTTGCATTTATAATGAAAGCATTTATGGAAGTTAAAAGGCTAAGAAATAAAAGGTGAGTAGTAGTAGTTTGATCCACTATTCAAAAAATTAATTTATTTTTACAATATATATATTTTGTATGTCATATGGGTTTAGCTCAAGTGGTTGGGTAGCATGATTGTTATCCTCCCTACCCGGATATGTAGGTATGTTGTGATAAAGCTAGAAGGGTAGACACCTCGGGTGAGACGTCTTGACTCTTGCTAAGTCACAAGTTATTGGTATATTTGGCTCGTGGGCTAAACAAATAATTATATTTTGTAGTCGAAATTGAAATTTACCTTCACTTAACTTAATTTAATAATATATTCTAGAATTTTTTAGATCTTTATTGAATTGATATGTGTATTCTACATTTAGTATGAGAGAGATGTCTAACATAACATAATGTTGACATGGTATAGGTTAACAAAAAATAAAATAATAATAATAAAATAAAAACTATTAAGTTGGTTTAGGTTAGCTCAATCAATTAAACCATCTGCCTAACACATGTTAATAGGGAGGACATAGGTCATATGTTCAAATTCGATCGAGTCCCTCAAGGTTACTACCTATTATTGTGACTAGTAGTGTAGTTGCCCTTCATTAAGATATGTTGGGGAAGAGGGAGGGGTCCCATCAGGTTTCCTTTCGAAAAAAAAATTGTTTGTATGGGAGGAGTGTAATGTCCCTTTCAAAATGATCACTCCAAGAGGTTGATGAAATGGCGTAAGTGATTCATGTAGGCTATAGTTAGTTGAAGAAAAGGGGATTAATTAATTATTTGATGTCATTAGGGCGAAAAAACAATATTTTGTTAAAAGTGATATTTAGTAATTAATTGAAAAGGTGTTTTAAGTGACTTTGAGCTTATAAAGTCACTTTACTTTATTAAAAGGGTAAAAGGGTCAGAAAAGGGTGAATGAGGAAATAAAAGAGAAATGAGGGCGCTCTCTCTCCTTATGTGTTGTTATTTTTCTAAAAATGAATTTGAGGAGCTTTTGTGGCTTTTGGCTCTTGGGATGAAAAAACCATAGAGAAGAAGATTGGTTTTGATGGTAAGACCATCCACCCTAGCTCGTCGTGGAGGAAAGATCATTAAGATATTTCATTGTGCTTCATTGTGGTCGAGTTCCCATTACTTGGAAACTAAGTTTTCTTTGGTAGAGATCGATTTTGCTCGAGGAGGATGAGTTGGGTTTGTGACTGTTTTTCTTGTGTTGGTGGTTGAGTCTTCTCATTTTGTGGCTAAGTTTTTCTTGTGTAGAGGCCGAGTTCCTTGACCAAGAGGCCAAAATATAGTTGTTGGGTGAGTTTTTTATGTGCTGGGTGAAGTACCATAGTCTAGGGGTTGAATTTGTGGTTTTTGGTCGAGTTCATTGTTGAAGGGACCAAACTTCTTGGTGTGGACAAGTCTTCCTTGTGGAGAGGCAAATTCTTATGGAAACAAACCTGGTTGAGATTGTTCTGGATAGTAGAGGGGCTGAAATCACTTGGGAAAGTCGAATTAATCAGCAATTGGGTTGTATTTCCCTTGTGGAAAGTGACAGGATTTGTTGGTAGCATATTTGTGTGTTTTGGAGGGCACTACAGCGATTATCTCAGGTCATCCTTTGATTATTTTCACCAATAAACAGTACAACCATTGTGAGTGTATTTCCAACTCAAATCTGTGAGTGCAATTTCTCTGTAATATTTGGTTTGAGCTCATAATAAAGTTGGCTTGTTTAGTAATATGTTTTGTTGTTGTAACTAGTCATTTGTGCTCTAATTAATCACAACATTGTTATTTCAATTATTACTGCCATATACCATGCACCAGAATCTTTTGGGAATGATGCAAACTATTTGTTAAAACTCATAAGCTCACAAACATCATAAATACACAACAACATAGAGTTATTACAATGGAAATAAACCTACATCCTAAGTGTTTGACGAAAGTCATCACTCATAAATACATAAATATTCCATACATTAGTAAGGAAAATTTGTAACGTCAGTAGGTAGGGTTATTACAGTGGTATCATAGCCACAATCCTATCATCCTGAGGGGGTTTTTTTTTCTTGAGGCATGAAGACATGACATACATTACCTACAAAAGTAGAAAGAAAAAAGGATCATAAAATATCTTTCAATTAAGTTTCGAAGAAGAAGACCAACTAGAAGCAGAGAAAGAGGGATATATGGGGGACAAGAATGAGAGACATGAGGACAATTCCATGCATATCCTAAATGATTTAGAAAAGGGGAAGTAATAGCTGGTACAACTCATGACACAATTAATTACCAACATTCAAGAAAATCAAAACCATATGGGTAACAATGGTGCAGGGGGTTCCAATGGGAACAATTGGAACCAAAACCATGGGGGAAACAATGGTTCAAGGGGTACTAATGGACACAACAGGAACCATGCATAAGGAAACAACAATAATATTCCCACATGGAACAACACTAGGACCACCAATAGAGCGAGTCCTAGACCTCTTTTGCCTTAATTCTTGGGGGATCATGGAACATGAAATCAAGAGCAACCAAGACAAGGTGAAGATTTTAGTGATTACTTGAGGGAGTACCAAGCTCCTGGTGATGAGTTCCAAACATCCATGTCATTACAGGACTATTGTATTATCAAATATAGGAACAGACCACGAGATTTCAACAGGGGTCAACAGAACTTGGATCTCGTGAGAAAGGTTGGGAAGCTAACCATTCCTTACTTTGATGGGTCGAACAAGTGCATAACTAGAGCATGGGTACAGAAGTTGGACACTTACTTCCAACTCAACCCTATGATGGAGGCAAAAGAGTTTAAATTCACTACCTTTCACTTAGATGGAGAGGCCCATGAGCAGTGGTACCATGGATTGGTCACTATGAGACATGCCAACATTGCTTCCTATCTGGACTTCACATAGAAGTTGATGGGGGGATTTGACAAAAAGGATCTACAAATACATTTTAGAGAGTTGGTACAACTTAGATAGGTTGGGACACCAGATTCCTACATTACAGAGTTCTATAGACTTGCAATCACGATGAAAGATATATCTTAGCAGAGGCTAGTTATGTTTTTCACTGAAGGTTTATCTGAGCCACTACATGGTTTGGTGAAAGCCTTTGAACTTGAGACTCTACAGGATGCCATTATCAAGACACGAGACATGGACGATGCAGTCTTGAAGACAAAACCTTTCTCCAATATTTTCATTCCCCATAAAAACAAAGATAAGAGACCTTTTCAGAAAGAGTGGTCCGGAAAGGAGAAGATGGACGAGGCAACCCACAATGAGTTGAGAAGGAAGAAACTTTGCTTCAGTTGCAAAGAGCCTTGGGAGCTGGAACATAGGTGCATGGGGAAGGGCAAGGTGCACTATATAGAGGTTCACTCATACAATTACGAGGAAGAGGAGGAAGCTACATAGGAACAAGGCAATGAGCAGGGAGACTCAAGTGATGAGAAACCTCGTGTGGAGGCCAAGGGTGGGACTATCGCCACTCTATCAGACACCCCTATATACTACACTTTCAGAGTTAAATTATTGGGGGGGCATAGAGTCACAACTTTGATTGATGGTGGGGAGGCCCACAATTTCATTGATACAGTGTTGGTGGCTAGGAGATGCATTGTTAAAGTGGACTTTGAGGGGTTCAATGTGGTAGTTGTTGATGGATTTAATATGGCATGCACACAGAAGATTTTGAGGTTGGCTATGACATTGGGCAACTATACCTTGACCGACGATTTCTATGTGGTTGACTTGGTGTACACCAATATAGTTTTGGGTGTTCAGTGGCTTCATTCTTTAGGGGAAATCACGATGAATTTCCAGGTAAAGGAGGTGAGATTCCATACATCAAATGACAAGAATGTTGTTATGAGGGGCATGTCAAATGGTGGCCCTAATATTGTGTCAACCAAAAGGATGGAGGCTATTTTCAAGCATGGAGATGTAGTGTGTGCATATGAGTTCTTGATTACAGCTCAGGAACATGCAGAGGGCCAACAAACCACAACATCATCATGTAGATATTCATGCATTATTTATTAAGCATGATAGGTTGTTTTCACAGATACATACATGGAGACCTCTTGATATGGGATTTGAGCACACCATTGAGTTGGAGGAGGGAGAAAAACTTGTGATCGCTACTCCCTATAGGCATCCAAAGAAATTCAAAGGTGAAATTGAGAAGGCCATAAAGGAATTGTTGGAGATGGGACACATCAGACCTAGCTCTAGTCCATTTACTTCTTCTATAGTATTGGTGAAGAAGAATAATGGCACCATGAGGATGTGCATTGACTATAAATCCTTGAATAAGTAGACCATAAAAAATAGGTACCCCATTCACAGGATCGATGAGTTATTAGATGAGTTGCATGGGGCCATTTATTTTTCAAAGATTGATCTTTGATCGGGGTATCATCAAATCAAAGTAAGAGATCAAAATATCCCTAAAACTGCTTTCAAGTACCATTATGGGAATTATGAGTTTCTCCTCATGTCATTTGGGTTGACCAACTTACCAGCTACATTTCATTCCTGCATGAACCACATATTTAACAAGAAGTTGAGGAAGTTCTTGTTGTTGTTCTTTGATGATCTTCTTATATATAATAGGACATGAGAAGAGAACTTGCAACATTTAGATGAGAGTGTGAGCATCATGGAGGAGCAGTCATTGTATGACAAGGAGACAAAGTGTGAGTTCGGAATGATAGAGATCCTATACTTGGGTCATGTGGTTAGTGCCTGGGGTGTACAGGTACATAGGGAGAAGATCCAGGCCATATTGGATTGTCCACCGCTCAAGAACCTTACACAGTTGCATGGATTCTTCGGGATATGAAGCTATTATCAGTAGCTTGTAAAGGGATTCTCATAGTTGGTTGCACCACTCACTGATATCACGAAGAAAGGGGCATTCAGGTGGATAAGGGAGCCCTAGAAAACATTTAACATGATGAAGGAAGTGATGAGCACTTGTCCAGTTTTATCACTTCCTGATTTCACTCAGCCTTTTGTGCTTGGGTGTGATGCTTCGAGTGAAGGAATAGGAGAATTTTTTATGCAACATAGATATCCGATAACATACGAGAGTTGGAAACTCACAAATATAGAGAGGATTTATTCCATCTACAACAAGGAAATGCTCGCCATCATGCACGCTTTGGAAAAATTCAGAAAATACTTGGTAGGTGGAAAATTTGTGGTTAAGACTGACCACAAAAGTTTGAGACTCTTCTTGGGGTGAAAGGACTTAAATGAGAGGCAACATAAGTGGGTCAACAAATTGCAGGCATATGACTTTGACATTGAGTATGTGAAAGGGAAGAAAAATGTGGTTGTTGATGCTCTCTCCAGAAAACTTGAGATATGTTCACTTGCAGAGATTTCAACTGACTAGAAATCTCATCTCTTGGTAGAGTATTCCAAGAATAAATTTTCTTGTGATTTGATGGATCACAACATTCAGGATGACAAGTACATAGTGGTGGATGACCTCATCTACTACAAGGACTGCATATACTTAGTCCCTAAGTCTACATTGAAGGAGAATATTATGAGGGCTACGCATGATGCACCTCAGGTAGGCCATCCTGGGTACTTTAAAATTTACAGAAAGATCAGGGAGAGGTTCACTTGGAAGGGCCTCAAAGATGATGTATTGAGACATGTGAGGGAGTGTATGACTTGTCGACAGAACAAATCAGAATAGACTCATCCTACGAGATTATTATAGCCCTTACCCATCCCAGAGCAGAAGTGGGAAAGTGTGTCCATGGACTTCATCACAAGTCTACCGAATGTACATGGCATAGATTACATATATGTGGTGTTTGATCGGTTGACCAAGTTCGCACATTTCTTCGTCATATCCTCAAAATACAAGGCAACAGATGTAGTAGAGTTTTTCTTCAAGAGGTATTCAGACTCCATGGGTTGTCGAAGTACATTATCAGTGACAAAGACAACATATTCCTTAATGCATTTTGGCAGGAGTTGTTCAGGTTGGATAGCATAGAGTTGACTCCTAGCACTAGTTACCACCCCCAGAAAGATGGTCAGACAGAGATATTGAACAAGTGGATTGAGGGGTATTTACGTAACTATGTGTCTAGGTAGAAAAAGGCATGGATTAAGTGATTGTATTTGGGAGAACAATGTTATCATACCACTTATCACATGTCCATTGGTATGACCCCATTCCGATCATTATATGGCCATGATGCCCCTTCATTCATTGATATGGAATTTGGGGATAACAAGCCCCCTAAAGCCAAGGATTGGATCCAAGAGAGTCAAGACATCCTCAAGACTCTTAAGGACAATTTAAAAATAACACAAAATCAACAAAATATTTATGCAAATAGGCATAGTGTCGAATGCACTTTTGAGGTGGGGGGCTTGGTATTTTTTAGATTACATCCATACAAACAATCTTCATTGAAGAAAAGTGGTGCGGAAAATATTAAGCCACACATTTATGTGTTGGATTTTCCTTATTTACAGAGCATTAGTGTTACTAGTGTTATTTTACTTCGTTACCATTAACATATATGTCATGTACTGAGAAGTAAGCAACATAAAGAGGAGACAGAAAAGAACACAAGATATTTATCCTGGGAAAACCTCAAATGAGGGAAAAACCCAACAACCTTTCTTAGATAGATTTTTTTCACAATGCAAGTCCAATCAGATAAACCCTAGCACAAGTGCTAGCTTAACCAGAAATACCACCCCAGTTGCAGCAGCAACACCATACAAAGTTAGCGCACCTCCTCAAGGAGTAGCGCACAAGAGAGAGATACCAAAAGACTAAGCAATAATAAATTGTGCAACTGTAGCTACTGTGTCCCCTTCTCCAAACTTGTACCTTGCTTCTGTGTAGCTGGGAGAGTGTGAGTGAGTGAACAAATGAGCCAAGACATCTTCTATTTATAGTCTTATTGTCCTTCTAGTTGGGCCGACTTCTCTTCTAGGAAGGTGCCTTTTCATTATACTTTATTCTTTTGGGCTGACTTCTCTTCTAGGGTATTTCAACATATGTTCAATGGATATCTTGCTTCTGGAATCTTCTCTGCATCCAAGAAAGGTCATCTAGGAGGGAAAGATCCTCCCGCAACTACCAAAACATCAACACTCCCTCTTAGTTAGGGAGGCATCTTTCACGATGTCGTCATCTAGTAGTCCACTAACTACTCTGCAATCTGTTAGCAGGCACACGGCTGCTACAATGCCTTCGGTAGCTTGAATCATCAGCCACAACCTCTGGGATAAAATGATAGCACACACAGCTACATCCAAACGATTTGGTAATCTCCATGGCAATCACCTAGTAGCATACAACTACTGCAACGTTATCCAATAGATCATAATCGCTGCCAAGTAGTACACAACTACATTTTAGTGACACACAATCACTGCTAGTGGAACACATCCACTGTAGTAGCACATAGCTATTGTCTGGAGTCACACAGCCTCCGCCAATGGAACACATCCACTGAAGTAGCACACAACTACTGTCCAGAGTCACACAGCCTCTGCGAGTGGAACACATCCACAGAAGTAGCACACAACTACTGTCCGGAGTCACACAACCTCCGCCAGCGGAACACATCCACCAAAGTAGCACACAACTATTGTTCGAAGTCACACAACCTCCGCCAATGGAACACATCCACCGAAGTAGCAGACAACTATGTCTAGAGTCACACAGCCTCCGTGAGTGGAACACATCCACCGAAGTAGCACACACCTATTGTCTGGAGTCACACAACCTGTGCCAGTGGAACACATCCACTGAAGTAGCACACAACTAATGTCTAGAGTCACACAACCTCTGCCATAGTCTTACGACTATGTGTGTGATGTTTCTTCTCTCAACAAGTCTGACAATGCATTACCCCCTCAGTCACCTCACACACCTGATCTAGGGAACCCTTGGCCAGAGGGGTTATCTGGCATGAGAAGAGACAACACACCTCCCTCTCAATCATCAACACTCCAAGCTTGTCCCTAAAGTACTCATACTTCACTCTTGACAAGGGCTTGGTGAGAATGTTCGTTACCTACTCGTCCGTGGATATGTATTGGAGCTCCACAACTCCTCTCTACACCATGTCCTAGATGTAGTGAGATTTGATCTCTATATGCTTAGACCTGTCATCGAATACAGGTTTCTCGTTAAGCTTCATAGAAATTTGATTTTCACAATGTATCAAAGTTGGCTCCAAATCTAGATCAAATATCACAGTTAGCAACTTTCGGAGCCACATTGCTTCATGACTTTCCACGCTTGTTGTGATATACTCTGCTTGTAGTGTACTGATTACCAATGATGTCTACTTCATGCTCAACCATGAGATCATGCCTGATACCAGACTAAAACAACATCCAGAAGTACTCTTCTAATCCACTGCACTCCCTGCCCAGTTAGAATTTGTATATCCCTGCAACTTCACATCTTCACCCAAGACATATCTTAATCCATATCCAATCGTACCATGAAGGTACCTCAACATATGCTTTGCTTCCATCTAATGTACCTTTTTAGGTTCCATGTGTTGACTCAAGCTATTCATTGCAAAGCATATGCCTGGCCTGGTGTTAACCAGGTACATCAAGGATCCAATCAATTGTCTGTACATCATGGGATCCACCAAATATGAAGATTTGTCACTCGAGAGATTTATATTTATCGTCATATATGTGGTCATGGACTTGCAAACCATCATCCTGAATTTCTTTAGGATCTCAACAGTATATTTTCCTTAGCTAAGGAAAATCTCATCTGATCTTTGCCACACTTCCAATCCCAAGACGTAATGCATCAAACCTAGATCCTGTTAATGTTTATGCCATTATTATAGTTCTTTGCATTTCAATAGATAAGAGCATCATAAGAACAAGATCACTGAGAAATACACATTCACAAGAGACACGGTATTTATCCTGGGAAACCCTCTAGGGGAAGAAAACCTAGMAAAAACTTCCTTATCATAAATTGCTTATACAATGTTCAATAGATAACTCAAACCAATACAAATAGTCCTCCCCAAGAGATGTGCCACTCTTCTTCTCCTCTCTCCAACTGGTAATTGCAGCTTGCCTCATAAGATAATGAGCAAGTGAGTTGTGTGTTAGAAGTGAGGCGCTAGCCTCCTATATATACAAGACTGGCACGTGTGAAAGGGTTTCACTGGCAGGGCCAACCTCTCACTCTGGGTGGGTAAACCCACCTTTAATTAATTATGGGTCTTCAATAATAACTGTTGGGGCCGACTTCTTATTCTGCCCTTTATAATTTTCCGATGACCAATCCGCAAAAGGGGATTTTGTCCTTATACAATTATCGACATGATTAATCCACAATGGGGATTAATCCTAATAATAAAACAATAATAATAAGAATGCTCTTCGCAATTACATTATTTCAACACTCCCCCTTAACAAGAAGGGTATTCTTCATCAGCATCAGGCGAGAGAGGTCTGCATCATCAGTGGCATATGGAGGACAGTATCGTCAATATCATCTTGAAACATTGGCTAGCACATTTACGAGTCATCGGAAGTTTTCTTCATCGGCAACATCATCATTCTTGAAAGAATGCTATCATCATTTGCATCAAAATGTATCAGTAAAAATGATACCTCATCACAGCACTAGGTTGGCACATCACAGTACTACACTAGTTCAATTTCACAGCGATTAAGTTGGTAGCTCAGTGTCAGTCACATCTTGCTTTACATCTAACAATGAGGTCAGAAGCAAGGAATCATCTTGCTTTACATCTAACAACTAGGTCAGAAGCATCATCTCGCTTTACGTCTAACAACTAGGTCAGAAGCGAGGAATCATCTTGCTTTACGTCTCACAACTAGGTCAGAAGCAAGGAATCACATATCATCATGCTTTATGTCTAACAGCGAGGTCAGAAGCAATGACTCATCTTGCTTTACGTCTAACAGCGAGGTCAGAAGCAAGGAACACACAGCGTCATGCTTTACATCTAACAGCGAGGTCAGAAGCAATGACTCATCTTGCTTTACATCTAATAGCAAGGTCAGAAGCAAGGAACACACAGCGTCATGCTTTATGTCTAACACCGAGGTCAGAAGCAATGACTCATCTTGCTTTACGTCTAACAGTGAGGTCAGAAGCAAGGAACACACAATGTCATGCTTTATGTCTAACAACGACGTCGGAAGCAATGACTCATCTTGCTTTACGTCTAATAGTGAGGTCAGAAGCAAGGAATAAAGAGTCAAGACATCCTCAAGACTCTTAAGGACAATTTACAAATAACACAAAATCAACAAAATATTTATGCAAATAGGCATAGTGTCGAATGCACTTTTGAGGTGGGGGGCTTGGTATTTTTTAGATTACATCCATACAAACAGTCTTCATTGAAGAAAAGTGGTGCGGAAAATCTCAAGCCACGCATTTATGTGTTGGATTTTCCTTATTTATAGAGCATTAGTGTTACTAGTGTTATTTTACTTCGTTACCATTAACATATATGTCATGTACTGAGAAGTAAGCAACATAAAGAGGAGACAGAAAAGAACACAAGATATTTATCCTGGGAAAACCTCAAATGAGGGAAAAACCCAACAACCTTTCTTAGATAGATTTTTTTCACAATGCAAGTCCAATCAGATAAACCCTAGCACAAGTGCTATCTTAACTAGAAATACCACCCCAGTTGCAGCAGCAACACCATACAAAGTTAGCGCACCTCCTCAAGGAGTAGCACACAAGAGAGAGATACCAAAAGACTAAGCAATAATAAATTGTGCA
Source organism: Picea engelmannii (assembly GCA_009831015.1). NCBI lineage: Eukaryota > Viridiplantae > Streptophyta > Pinopsida > Pinales > Pinaceae > Picea > Picea engelmannii. The sequence goes on along the minus strand of ML794728.1, from coordinate 60,600 downwards.
ACTGTAGCTACTGTGTCGCCTTCTCCAAACTTGTGTCTTGCTTCTGTGTAGCTGGGAGAGTGTGAGTGAGTGAACAAATGAGCCAAGACGTCTTCTATTTATAGTCTTATTGTCCTTCTAGTTGGGCCGACTTCTCTTCTAGGAAGGTGCCTTTTCATTATACTTTATTCTTTTGGGCTGACTTCTCTTCTAGGGTATTTCAACATCTGTTCAATGGATATCTTGCTTCTGGAATCTTCTCCGCATCCAAGAAAGGTCATCTAGGAGGGAAATATCCTCCCGCAACTACCAAAACATCAACACTCCCTCTTAGCTAGGGAGGCATCTTTCACGATGTCGTCATCTAGTAGTCCACTAACTACTCTGCAATCTGTTAGCAGGCACATGGCTGCTACAATGCCTTTGGTAGCTTGAATCATCAGCCACAACCTCTGCGATAAAATGATAGCACACACAGCTACATCCAAACGATTTGGTAATCTCCATGACAATCAACTAGTAGCATACAACTACTGCAACGTTATCTAATAGATCATAATCGTTGCCAAGTAGTACACAACTACATTTTAGTGACACACAATCACTGCTAGTGGAACACATCCACTGTAGTAGCACATAGCTATTGTCTGGAGTCACACAGCCTCCGCCAGTGGAACACATCCACCGAAGTAGCACACAACTATTGTCCAGATTCACACAGCCTCTGTGAGTGGAACACATCCACAGAAGTAGCACACAACTACTGTCCGGAGTCACACAACCATCATCTCGCTTTACGTCTAACAACTAGGTCAGAAGCGAGGAATCATCTTGCTTTACGTCTAACAACTAGGTCAGAAGCAAGGAATCACACAGCATCATGCTTTACATCTAACAGGGAGGTCAGAAGCAATGACTCATCTTGCTTTACATCTAACAGCGAGGTCAGAAGCAATGACTCATCTTGCTTTACGTCTAACAGCGAGGTCAGAAGCAATGACTCATCTTGCTTTACGTCTAATAGCGAGGTCAGAAGCAAGGAACACACAGCGTCATGCTTTACGTCTAACAGCGAGGTCAGAAGAAATGACTCATCTTGCTTTACGTCTAACAGCTAGGTCAGAAGCAAGGAACACACAACGTCATGCTTTACATCTAACAGCGACATCGGAAGAAATGACTCATCTTGCTTTACGTCTAATAGCGAGGTCAGAAGCAAGGAATAGATATATATATGTACTCCCCCTTTCAGGGAGGGTCCTTTCGGACTATACCAAGCTTATCTTGAAAGTGTTCAAACTTTACACGAGATAGAGGCTTAGTCAACACGTCAGCAACTTGTTCATCCGTGCTAATGTACTGGAGCTTCAAGGCTCCTCTCTGTACCATGTCGCGAATGAAATGATAGTGGATCTCTATGTGCTTCGACCTGTCATGGAATACAAGATTCTTTGTCATCTTTATGCATCTCTAGTTGTCACATAAAATCGCGATTACTCTCATCTCCAAGTCAAATAGGCCAGTCAGCAACTTTCGAAGACATATAGCTTCCCAGCTAGCAGAACATGCGGCAATGTACTCTGCTTCCGTTGTGCTGAGAGCAATACTAAATTGCTTCCTACTCTGCCACGAGATCATAGCTAATCCCAAACTGAAACAACATCTGGAAGTGCTTTTTCTGTCTGCAATGCTTCCTGCCCAATCTGCATCAGTATAACCACTCAATGTGAAGTCATGATCTCCATCATAGATGAGACCATAATCCATTGTACCTTTAAGGTACCTCATCACATGTTTTGTAACCACTAGGTGAACACATCTGGGCTCTACCAGAAACTGGTTCAAGGTGTTCACTGCAAAACAGATGTCTGGTCTAGTGTTCGTCAGGTACATCAGTGATCCAATAATCAGTCTGTATAGTGTGGCATCTATCAAATCTGACGAAGTATCGACCAACAGCGTCAGCTTTGCTTCCATGGGAGTATTCATGTACTTGCATTCTAGCATGTCGAATCTCTTTAAGATTTCGACCGTGTACTTCCCTTGGTTAAGGAAGATTCTTTCTGGACTCTGCCATACCTCAAGGCCTAAGAAGTAATGCATTAGACCAAGGTCTTTCATTTCAAATTATGCGGAAAGTCTCTATTTACATTCAGTGATGAGCTTTTCTTCTCCAGTTAAGAATAAGTCATCCACATACAGTAGTAATATTACTGGTTCATTATCCATAATTTTGAAGTAGAGATTTGAGTCTGCTTTACTCTTGGTAAAGCCTAAGCTCGTCAAGAAACTGTCTATACAGCCATACCAAGCTCTGGGAGCTTGCTTCAATCCGTATAAGGCTTTCTTCAATCGGAAGACATGAGACTTCATGTCTTCAACCTCAAATCCTTGGGGTTTCTCTATATACACGTCCTCTTCGATAACACCATTTAGGAAAGTTGTCTTCACGTCCATCTGGTGCAGCTTTCCTTTCATCTTGGCAGCAAGAGTTATAATGGTTCTGATCGAAGTGTATCTAGCCACAAGAGAGAATGTCTCTTCATAGTCAATGCCTTCCTTTTGGGAAAAGCCACGAGCGACAAATCTTGCTTTATATTTCTCAATACTTCCATCAACAACATGTTTTATTTTGAAGAGCCATTTTGATGATACCACATCCTTACTTTTTGGTTTGGGAACTGTTTCCCATACATGATTCTTTATTATGGATTGGTATTCCTCTGTCATATCATCTGCCCATTCCTTCTTTTGAATGGCCTCTTCAAAGCATGTAGGTTCTTCATCAAGTACATTGCACATCAAAGCCGTGTAACTGGAGAATGGCTTTGGTCTTTTCACCTGTCTTGAGGTTCCTTCTGGAACACCATACTTCTCTCCATCTTGTATAAGCTCTCTTGCCCAAGCAGGATTTCTTTTATGGGAGAAGGTCATTTGAGGAGGTTCTTGAACTTCTGTTATATCATGATCTTCAAGAGTCTCCTCATCAGGGGAAGTTATGACTTCCCTTACAGGTTCTGCAGTTTTGGGAACTTCCCTCACGAATTATGTAGTCCTGGGATTTACAGGTTCCTCTTCATATACTTCTTCAAGCTGGCATCTTCTCGATTTCTTAAGTGCTAATTCTTCATCAAAGGTCACGTCCCTACTGATCTCAATATGGCGATGACCAGGTATGTAGATTCTGAAGGCCTTGGATACCTCACAGTATCCCACAAATATTCCCTTCTTTCTGGAGGGTTCCAGCTTGTTTCTTTTCTCTTTCAGTATATGAATAAACACTGGATAGCCAAATGTTTTGAGATGGCTTACCTCTGGCTTCTTTCCAGTGAACATCTCTTATGGTGTCTTGAGCCCAAGTGCACTATGGGGCAATCGGTTTTGCACATAAACAACTGTCATTATTGCTTCTTCCCATAAGCATGTAGGAAGATCTTGATCTTCACAAATTTCGGCATGGTTCTGTTCTTCCGTTCAGCTACACTGTTTTGTTGGGGATCTTGATCCCAACATCTTTGCAGATATTCACGAACTCTTTTGAGGTATATTCTCCTCCATTATCTGACCTGAGTATCTTAATCTTCCTTACAGAAAGGTTTTCTATCAAGGCTTTGAATTCCTTGATCTTGTTGAACACTTCAAATATATCCAGGTCTTTTACGAGAATAATCATTAATGAATGATACATAGTATACATACCCATTATTGGAGGATGATGGCATTGGGCTACATACATCTGAATGAATGAGTTCTAGGACTCCTTATGCCTTGCTGTCCCTCTTCGGAAACGGGTTCTTGATGTTCTTCCCTTGTGCACATCCATCGCATACGCCTTCATGGTCACCTTTGAGTTCTGGTAAACCTGTGACAGCTTTGCATATGTATGGTAGCGCCTTGTAGTTGATGT
>ML794728.1:22733-37030 GCA_009831015.1 Picea engelmannii | reverse complement strand
CCCCCCCCCCCCCCCCCCCCCCATCTCAAATAATATCAATTTGAATCATCTTTGCAAGTTTCACAAGCTAGATATTGAACATTTCAAATGTATTCTTGCTTCATTTTTAAAAAATCAATAGTTTTTAGGAGTAGATTAAAATGGTAGATTGGGGGGGAGATATATCTAGATGGAACCCTTCTCTCAAGTCGATTAACCAAAATGTGATCCATGCAGACATTTTGATAGTTTTGAATTCTATATAATTTTGAAAAAATATCCTAATGATCAACATATATTGTTCCTAAAATGATGAGAAAGAATTCTAGGACATGTTTTTTACTAGGGAATGTCTTAAAGAGGACTACATATTGTGGGAGAAGATTTAAATTTTGTTATTAGAAGAGATAAAATATGGGGAGAGGCTACCCAAATCGATCCTCTCGAAATATTTTTTCTTCATAATATTAAGGAATCATGTGTGTGAGGAGCCCGTAAGTCTTGTGCCAACTTGGAGGAATCAAAGGTTAGGCATAGATGGCAGTTCAAAGAGAGTAGATCGATTTTTGGTTTCTCAAATGCTAATGGAAGATTCAAATAGAATTAGAAGTAGGGTAGGACATGAGGGACTTTGAGACACTATCTCTAGGTGGAGATGGTTGAATACAAGCCAACAAGGCCTTTCATATTCAATCCAATTTGGCCAGAAGATGAGGAATTTTTTTAAATTGTAGAGGAAAGTAGATATATTTTGATTCCTACATAGGAAATTAGTGATGTATCGATTTGTAGAGAACTTACTAAAGAGTGAAAAGAGAAACACTAACATGGGTGAAAGAAAAGTATTGGTATTTTGAGGAAAAACAATGACCCCAAATCTTTCTGAGGAATTTAGGCCCATCTCTCTATATAATTTTATTTATAAAATAATTTCTAAAATCATTGCCATGAGACTAAAGGGAGGTTTTATTTGATACTATCTCAGTTTTTTCAAGGAATAGACATATTCATGATGCTATAGGGGCAACTCAAGAAGACCTACATTAATTCAGGACTAAAAAGACTCAAGTTATGGTGATCAAGTTGGATCTCTCAAAAGCCTATGATAAGGTCAGATGGTTGTATATAAGATTAATTTTCATTCACATAAGGTGTAGTGTGCACTTTGGAAACTAGATAATAGGATGTCTCAATTCATTATCATTCTAAGTTTGAACAATGTGATGGCCTCTATTTTTTTCAAACCAATTAAAGGTGTATGTTAAGGTTTCCCTTTGTCTCTACTCATATTCCTTATAATGGTAGAGGATTTGAGTTGATTTTTTAATGAGTATGTGAGGAATGGCTCAATCAAAGACATAAATATTGGAAGGCTCTTGGATTTGTCACATTTGTTGTTTGTTGATGATGTATTGATGTTTGGGAATGGCACCCTAAGGGAAGTTCTAAAATTTAATGAGATTTTGGAATTATATGGTAAAGCTACTAGGATGGAAATCAATGCTTAAATATCTTCCATTTCTTTCAATAAATATCCGTAGGGGCAAGAAGACATAATAGAAATAATTGATTATTTTCAAAGCATTGTGTTCGATAAAAGGATTCAAATACCTTGGCTTTATGTTTAATCCCAATGACTATGGGTTCTATGACTGGATATGATTATCCCTGGAAGTGGAAAAAAGGGTAACCACTTGGTGCAATTGATGGTTGTCCATTAGTGGAAGCTTGAAATTGTTCAAATCTATCCTTGTTTATTGGATCTCAATGGAATATATTCCAGTAGGCATGTTGGAAAAAATAATGAAAAATGCTTTCACTTCTTATGGATAGGTTGAAATGAAAAATATGGAATGGTTTTGGTAATCTAGAAGAGATTAGCTAAGAAAAATGTAGTAGGCGGCGAGGAAATACAAAATATTCATTACTTTGGGAAGGCTTTAGGTACAAAAATCCTTTGGAGACTTCTTCATAGTGTGTGGCTTTGGTATAATGTAATTTTACAAAAATACCTTGACCCGTTATCATTTGAATATTGGATCAAAACTCTAGTAAAATCATATGCCAGTGCCTCTGTAATTTGGAAAGTGTTGGTACAGTCCTTCCTTCTCATAGGGAATTAGTTAGCATGGAGAGTTAGTGACAGAAAAAAGGTGAGATTACGGCTTGACCCTTGGGTGGTCAGTGCATGGAATTATCTTCTTCCTAGGGACTTAATGTTTAGATTGAGCAATCTTGGCATTACTATTCTAACCAATGCAACAAACCTTATGAACACCAATATATGGTAGCATGGATGGAAGAAAGCAGGGGAATTAGGTATGGAAGGCATTCTGGCATAATAATGCTTGAGATTCACTATGAGGTTATCACAAGCCCACATCTAACTAAGATTGGAAGAGGACTCATTAGTTTGGTCCAAAAATCTATCTCCGAGTACATTCTATGGTAAATTAAGGTATAAGGCCATGTCTAAGGAAGGAAATGAGGAAGAAAATGGCAATGGAGAAAATTTTGGAAAGTTAAGGCACCGTTAAAATCTAGAATCTCCATGTGGTAGTTACTTTCTAGGAAAACATTGACAAGGGATGTCCTTCAAAAAAGAGTAAGGCATGGACTGAGTATATGTACCCTATGTGAGAAATACGGGGAATACATTTATCACTTGTTGGTTCATTATGATTACACAAAGGAGATATGGGGATCTATCTTGGGACATATGGCAAGGGTAGGTCAAGTGAGAGTTCACTACTAGAATGCATGAAGATATGGTTTGATGAGAAATCCTTCAACCAGTACAAAGCCTTACCCTTAATAATGTTTTGGGAAATATGGTTAGCAATAAATGCACTTATTTTTTAAGGTAAGGAATTCCCTCCTATTCAATTGCATCATCAAGTAAAGTTCCTTTTGAAGGAATCAAACATGTCCCAAAAATCAACAGTTCAAGAATGGTAGGAGAACTAGAGGTTGACAAGACTCAATTGTGGGCATTTTTTGAAGGTGCATGTTAAGGTGGAGTTGGTTTATGTGGAGTTGGAGGAGTGATCTACCTTTTAGATTCACATAAATTCACTTTCATAGTAGGTCTAGGGGAAGGCAAAAATTACATTATAGAATGAAAGGCATTGACAATACTACTAAGAATGATGCAGGAACAAGGCATTACTCACATTCAGGTTACTGGGGATTGAAAGTTAGTCATTGATTGAGTAAGTGGATCCATTGGGATGTAGAACCTTATTATGAGACCACCGCTTGACTAATCAAAGGCATTGGAAACATCCTTCTCATACATTTCATTTTCACACATATACAAAGAGCTCAACATGGAAGTAGACACACAATCGGAAAAAACATTGGAGATTCTAGAGGGTACATTGGAGATTAATGAAGAGATTCTAGATGGTATGTCTCTCCTAGGGACTTTGAGATCCATATGTGTTTGACATACTTGCATTTCTCTCTTTATGTTATGATCCATCCATATCTTTGGATATACAACTTTTGAATTTGTTTTTTAATGATGTATGGGCTTGTAGCCTTATTTTTGTTTTTTAGACATATCAATGATTGCATGTAAGAACATTAATATGCTTATGGATTTTTTTATTTTTATTTTTTATGATAGTATGGCTATGGAATTCCATCCTAGCTTTTTCATTGGAGATGAAAATCAAATAACTCTATTCTCTTTATAAATGTTCATACTAAAATAAAACTTGCATTTCTTGGGGAAACCCACTGAGTACTTCCCCTCATTTTGAGGATGGTAAACCATATTTTTTTAGGGCTCAAGACTAGGCAACAATCAACAATTGGCTCATGAAGAGAACAATCATGTCACAAAGTAGGATTTGAACCTACGGAAGAATTTAATCTTGGATCTTTCAAACCCTTGAGAGGGATCAAATCCTTCAAAGTGTAAAGCTTTTCTAAAAATTTTGCAATTTATAAAAGATTTACACTTCCGAAGATTTTTTATCCCTCTCAACACTTATAGATTTGAGATTAAAATTACTAAAATTTATTGACTAATTGTTAAACTTAAATACAAGTTCATCGTCTAATAACAACATATATTCTAAAAAATTTAATTTATTTTTTTTAACTTATATACAATATTGACATAATATTTTAAAATGTTCTTACTATTACTAGTGATACCAAAAATCTAATAATAACAAATTTTAAATGGTCAATTTCAACTATTCTCTTACCCATTGTTATGATAACACTTAAATAAAATTCAACTTAAACAATTATTATAATTTATATCAAACGTTTTAAAACATATACCAAAGTTTCCATACAAAAGTTTTAAACCTTTTCTTCTGACTTATTTCAAAAGTTTTAAACCTTTTCTTCTAACTTATATTAAAGTTTGTAGGCACAATTTTAAACCTTTTATTTTAACTTTAGGTTATGATTTTTATACAAGCTATTATCATTACGAAACATTCCTATGAAATCACTTGTTAAATATTAATCAACTAGGTATAATGAGCCATCCCTTTCGATGACTCGACTTGGTATTTTTTTTTAATTACCATTGTTTATATTAAAATCAATTGTAATTAATGTTAATTAAATATTTTTAAATGTTGAATGGATTGTGATAAGATTTATGTAATTAATGTTAATTAAATATTTTTTATTAAAATCAATTGTAATTAATGTTAATTAAATATTTTTAAATGTTGAATGGATTGTGATAAGATTTATGTAATTAATGTTAATTAAATATTTTTAAATGTTGAATGGATTGTGATAAGATTTATGTAAATTGATGAAAGACAGTAGAGACTTTTTCTTACATGTTTATATTTAAATGTTTTTAATTTAAATATATAATTTTTTTAAATATTTATATGTTTTTAATTTAAATATATAATTTTATAAAAAAAAAATTAATTTAAATATTTTTAAATGTTGAATGGATTGTGATGAGATTTATGTAAATTGATGAAAGAAAATAAAGACTTTTTCTTACATGTTTATATTTATATATTTTTAATTTAAATATATAATTTTATAATGAATTTTTTTTTTAATTTTGAATAGTTTATTTAACACTTAATAAATATAGTAGGTTTTTATATAGGTGAAAATGTTCAATTATAACTAGCAAAATCAATTGCAAAACTTATAGGATCCACAAAGGCTTGCAACTCTTATACAAGTGTACTTAAACATAGGGTTTTCTTATAGTTAACTTTATTTAAATGCTACCCCATTGGCAAAATATTATCTCTTATAAACCAATATTATAAATCAATAATTCAAAACTTTCTTTAAATTTGATTGGTCTTTGAACAATTATAAATGGAAGTCCTAACTCTATCCATGCACTATAAATATTCATTTTATTATAGAGAAAAAATATTTGAATCTTCATTCACCAATATGGACGAGCAAATAATATAAGAAAAGTCACTTCATGAGTAGTTGATCCTACCATTGTTGCTCTAAAGGTTGTATGCATTAACAAGGCTCTATTTTGTGCACACCATTTAGAGTAATGCCAACATATCGCATGGAGCTTGTTCATAATGCTCTATCAACATTATTATGCCAAATGGTTATCGCATGTATAATAATATTAAAATGCCAACACTCACAACTTCAACCTCATATTAATAATATTTATCCAACAACTTCAATCTCATATTAATGATATTTATCCAAGTCCATTTTGATTACATAATAAAACAAAAATGGTTCATTCATTTTTAAAACAAAGATAACACATTCATAATCTAACTCAACCTTATATTAATGATATTTATCTGACAATTTCAACCTCATATTAATGATATTTATCCAAGTCCATTTTGATTACATAATAAAACAAAAATGGTTCATTCATTTTTAAAACAAAGATAACACATTCATAATCTAACTTAACTATTCATAGTGACATCAATCCATTGGCTAAGTAAGAAAAATAATATTAATTCATTTAAAATAACTCATACACAAATGTGTATACTTTGTGTTATTCACAAAAGAGTAGCATGTTGTACAATTCTAAAAATAGAATGGTAGCTTTCCCACTTTGCTACTGGGCACAGTGATAGTTTAAATGTATATATAATTTATATTTACTTTGGCTATCAAGATTTATTACATTGAAAGAAACATATTAAATTAATGGAATTGTTTAAATGTATATATAATTTATATTTACTTTTGCTATCAAGATTAATTACATTGAAAGAAATATATAAGATTAATGGAATTGTTTAAATGTATATATAATTTATATTTATTTTTGCTATCAAAATTAATTACATTGAAAGAAGCATATAAGACTAATGGAATTGTTAACAAAAATTATTAAGTTTTTATTAAAAAATACATAGTCAGTGAATATCTATTTTAATTTCGAATTTATTAAATATTGAAAAGGATAAAAAATAAATTGAAACACAAACTTATTATGCTGAAGGCGTTCTTTAAGGGGAGGTTCTGTTGGAGCCTTTCGTCGTCTGTCCACGACGTATTAACACATGCCACGTGATTCTATCCACATCAATGGCATCTTCCCGCTGGTTTTCTTCAACACCACGCCCAATGCCTACACCCTGGCGGAAACCATGAGGTTCGTGTGGACTGCTAATAGGAACGATCTCGTCCGAGAGAATGCCACTCTCAAATACGACACCGACGGAAACCTCCTCTCCGATGCAGACGGCCACGCTGTTTGGTCCACAAACACTTCAAACAAGGGCGTCGTGGGAATCGAACTCCGGAACAACGACAACCTGGTGCTCTATGGTTTCAACACCCCCAGATTTAACATGACTCTGTACTTTCTGAGATTGGACTCCGATGGAGGTATGAGAATTTATACTTACTCGCCTGGTATCGAATTGAATACCTGGGATATTACATACCAGAGATTTGGTTATTGGCGAGGAATGGCTGAGTGTGGTCTTCCGAGGAAATACGAAGGATTTGGGGTTTGTGAGAAGGGTCAATGCTTGGCCTACCCCGAATTTGACGGCTTCAAAGGTTGGTCTACTAAATACTCTCCTCCTTCCCTTCCTAAATACAAAGACGCTTCTTTCAACATTTATGTCGATTTCTATAAGGTGGTGGGAGCTGAGCATTTCTCTAGCAAATATGTGAATGCAGACCGAAATGGAAAAACAACATTAGAAGAGTGCAGGAGGAGGTGTTTGAATGATTGTACCTGCGTGACATTTTTGCGTGCTTAAACAACCAGACCGTGGGTACTCTTAATCAGCTTGGGAATAACACAAAGTCTACGAAGGTATACATACCCTACCCCCTCTGGATTTGAACCTGTGACCTCTTAAAAGGAAACACATGTTCTTAACCATTAGGCCCTATCATGTGCCTTGCCTCAAGTTGTATTGCACAAATCCATATTGTCTTAATTGAAAGCGTTGATGCACTGGGTTTTTAATCATTTTAAATAATGGGAAGGGAGTAAAGTATTTTATTTTATTTTATGATTTGTTGGAATTATAAATAATTATAATATCAAATATTATATATTATATATTAACATTACATAATTTTAATTTTGTAGTAGATAAAGATATGCAAAGATAGAGATATTACATAATTTTGTAGCAGTTAAAGATATGTGAAGTTGCTAAATTTAATTTTATACTAAATTATAATTTTAATAAAAAATATCTTACTAATACATTCATACTAGCATACCTCGAAGAAGGGGAAAGGAAACACCAAAGTGAAATGGGGTGGTTAAATTGTTTAAAGATCATAGAATTTTGTCTTTGGATAGAAAATGAATACTTCACAAGGTCCATCTTCATCCCACATCTCACAAAATATTTTCAACGATCTTGTAACTCCAAAGTTGAATCGTCCGACTGCATGTCCACCCGCAATAACTCTAAAAATGAATTGCCCGGCTCCATACACACATGCAATAATCACAGATATGTGATAAGCTTTTATAAAGAAAAATGGAAGAGGAAGAAGAGACATGTATTTCTTGTTAATCCACCAGACAAGATACAATCTACAATCTCATACAGTCTACAATATAGAGTCTACAGTCTACAAGAAACGGTCTACACTCATACAGTCTACAATAGACACTCATCTTATCCAATAGTTTGGAGTCGGTGAAGTATCATATAAATTATAATTTGACAATTTATAATCTTGGCCTATCCATCACTTAGGAGTCTATCAAGTATCATATAAATTATAATTTCACAATTTGTAAAAGATATTTATAAAATATGATATTATAATATATTTTATAAAATAAAAAATTGTTATTATTTAATTGACCTGCCACATCCCCAACTTGTTGTCTTGATCAATAGGTGAGGAAAAAGTGGATTCAGAAAACAACATGGATTTGACATGACCATACTCTATTTCCTTCTCAATAGGTGGGCTTAGAGAAATAAGTTAATGTGTTTCTTAAGTTACCGAAGTTGGGGTGCGACCATTGAGCCCACTTACTCAATATGGCCTACCATCGACGAGTATGAATTCCTCCCATGATTCTCAGAACTTATATACTACTCTATTCAATTAAATATCTATGTTATCATATAAGAGGGTCAAGTGATTCACATGATTACGTTAGCTTCAAACGCATTGAATAACGAACGTACACGTCAACTCAATAAACTGTATACTAATAAATACTTATTAGAATATACAATAAGCAAATTCATATATATATATGTGTGTGTGTGTGTGTGTGTGTTTTTCCTTTATGTAAAAACAAAGTATACCTTGATTAATTTCATGGATAAAGTCTATGAACTTAACATGAAGTTTGGATACAACAAATATAAAGTAAAAGCATGTGTTTCTTTAATATGTAAGTAAAGTAATTTATCAAAAGCGATGATGATAAGTGCAGAGACAAACAAATTCGAGTGGTAAATTTAGACAATAAAACATGTTATTGATGGAATTGATAGGAGAAATGGTTAAGTAAATTCCTACACTATGTTATTAAATAATTTATAATTTATTACACCACTACCACTGTGAAGTCCCAGTACGTTTAATTCATGGAAATTGGGATAAGATGTTAAAAATCCTACTATCAGGGAAAATTTATCGTAAAGTCCACCCAGAAAATGCTCGAGAATGTAGCAGCGCCAAGCTGCAAGAGGATGTCGGTGAAAAAATACACGTGGGAGATCAGTGGGTGAAAAATGCAGGTAGGCAGAATAAGATTGTTTTCTTTCCAGATGATCAATTCTTATAGGCCTTCAACATACGACGAAGGCCTCTAGAGAAACCTCCCCTTAAAACACCTTCTCACCAACTCCAAACTATCCACGCATCTCCCATCACTCGTTGACTCCAAACTGTTGAATAGATGGTGGCTTCCAAGTTTCTTCCCACTGGCTTTAGCCCTGCATTCGCTCCACAACATTCATTTGTTCAATGTTTCCTTTTCCCTGACCAGGCTGTGAGAAATAAGATGATGACACTGGACAGGTGCACTGCTCTCCAGTATTGTTGCAGCTACCATAATGGTTGCAGTAATTGGGAAGCCAACATATATCATTGAAGAAATCGACGAAGAAATATTTCTCAACAATCAATCTCGACGACGTCTGCAAATAAAGCTTTATGTTCCTGTTGGGCTCCATTCTGATATACTGGAAGCCTTCACTGAACTAAATAACTTATTTGTAACACAAGTTTTATAATTACGTCGAAGGCGTTCTTTAAGGGGAGGTTCTGTTGAAGCCTTTCGTCGTTTGTCTGTGGCGTATTAACACATGGCACACGATTCTATCCACAGCAAATAAAAAACTTCCATGTGCGTCGTATCAGTCAGTGTCGAATGTCGGTGATTATGTGTTTTGGGCACTAAAAGGTGGTGGAGGCATCGGGGTCATCGTGATCGAGGCGATGGAGAAGGTATAACATATATATATATATATATATAAGCACTCCAATAATTTTCATTACAATCTTTCCATAGTTTCTCTGCGCCTCTGAAAGACGAGAATCTATCGTGGAGCGAGAGCGGGAAGAGATTGGACAAGAGGGTGGAACAGAGGGCGATCATCCCTGAGGAGAATGGTTCGTCTGGCCCCAAGTTCGCTTCACCTCCACTCAAGATTAAACGCTCGCAGAGGCTAGATATTCCATTCAAAGCACCGAGCCTGGATGCGTTGCGCGCCACTGTGCAGCATCGGATGGAGGTCAATGTGGAGGGTTTTCGTTATGCGATTTCATGCAAAAATGGTCGGCGAGAATTCCTAGAGGATACCCACAAGGCCATTGTGAATGTTCTTGGTGATTCCAAATGGGCCTTCTTTGATGTCTTTGATGGTCATGGCTGTCGGAAAGCTGCAACTTTCGCTACCGGAAATATTGGGCAGAATATTGTGGATGCTATGGTCCGCATGAAAGATGAAGCAGATGACATTCTTGAGAAGGTTGTTAAAGATGGTTACTTAACAACAGATGCAGAGTTCTTGAAGCAGGAGGTTGGCAACAGTACTGCTTGAGTTACTGCTCTACTTATAGATGGTAACTTAGTGGCTAGATTTGGTTTTGGTGTTCTGGGAAAGGTTACAATCCAGAAAAAGAAGGTGGAAATCGTAAACTCAATCCTTTTGGATTTATTTGTTGAAAGAACAGTTGGTTTGGGCAATTATAAATCTTAAGGGGCAAGCAACCAACCAATGGCTCCTTCTTTGATGACAGTATCACTCCTGGATAAAACGAAACCGACCGTAATTCTCATTAAAGGCGCTTTATTGAAACCAATGGTTCAATAAGGTAAGTCGAGATGACAGTGGAAGAGACAACACTTTATAGAACTATACATGCATGCTACATTATTTAGATATGGGTCCTCTCCCTTGCCTTCCCGCAGGACTTGATTGAACCCCATTTATTGGTCGAGCCAAGTAAGATTCTTGGTTGAGTGATTCGATCTCCACCCTCTCCCAACCATAACTCGACAACCATGACTCAGCTCCATGTCTCAATGAGGTGCTCATTAGCACAATTAGATGGGTTCAATGATCCAGTGCCGAACTAGATCACATGTTCTCACTCTAAGCTCTCTTTCGGTGGGGCGGCAAACAAAATTAGTCCCGGGGAGGGTGGGGCAGCTCTCCTTGTTGGTTGTTCTGCCTTTATATCTTGAATAACTCTCTTAAGGGTTTTTGAGATTTTCATAGCTTAGATTTGTGTTTCCTCTCCCTATTCATAAGTCGATCGAGTTAAAGGCCCTTGAGGCCAAAACCCTATATCAAGCATGGCAGTCCAATTCAAAGCATCTACCCTTTAGCCTTAGTATCACAGTAGTAATTGAGAGTGCTTTCTCTTCCTCTCTTCTTAATAAACCTTGGATACAAAAACCCAAGAGGAGGGCTCCAATAGACCTTGAATTGGTTCGGCGATAATCCCCTCCTAATTGCACCGAAAGAGCTTACTTTGGTGATTTCCCCCTGAAATTCTTACCGAAACAGCTTCAAAAAAAATTACTTCGGTAATATTTCCCTACTATTCTTACCGAAAGAGACTAATAAGTACAAAAAAAGCTAATAACTCCCATAGGTTATGTGAATATATTTATATAACATTATTTATATTTACTTCAGATTCGATATTTCAACAACTTTTGACCAATCAAACTACCAAATCAATGCTGGGTGGAGTGGGACACTAATGAATGAATCGGGCGAGAACACTTGAAATTGGTTATCAAATCCTCACGGGTGGGATATGAAGGCAGCTAGATTCTTCTCGGTTGTGATGGGCGTTGTACCCACTCTCGCTCCCTTATCTACATCTATTGGCTCCCAGTGGAGTGAGCACATCTTTTTTTTCTCTGGCAGACACTAAGCCACGGTACTAATAACTCATTCATTCCACCCAATCATTTCTTAGGCTGGAGCCAATCAATGCTTTTACAAGCAAATCATTTATTTATTTGTGTTCATTCATTCATAGCCAATAAACTGGGCCCAACCCATCTATACTCAACTAAACTAGCTCACATACTATACTCAACTGAACTAGCTTGAAAAAATGAGGGCAACTAATGAAGGTGGTCGACGGGACATGTAAAACTAGATGTGTAAAGGTGAAAGTGTTCCCGGGCTAACTCATTCAAGATGCCTACTAGCTATGCCTACTAGCCTTCTATAGTTTATGTGTGCTCATAAACATAAAAGCCAATATTTCTCTATTATTACAGTCCCACCCAACCACTTCTTCCTCCCAGCTGGGGCACATAATTCTTTCTTAGTTTCGGTCCCCCAGCCCCACGTCAGCCAATATCTATTTATTCGGTTCAGTTCGGTCATTTCCTCCGAAAGCACTTTGTCTATATAAGGTGGGTTGTGGGATATAGGTTCGCATTCTCCAAAGCTCCTATCAATTGTTAATACAAATAAAAACTAATAGAAGTAGTTCCAGGCCTGAATGCAAAGCTCTTGAAGAAGCATCAAATCCTCTCTACTCGCCTAGAGCTATCATTTACTTTACTCCACTTGAACCATAACCTGAGAGAAGACAGAGGTAGACGTTTACGGGTGAGGAGTTACTAACACCTTTTTTTTGCAAGAGTACGGCGGGAGACCGAGCCTGTATGTTCTTTATCCCAGATGAATTGGAGAGGGGCGAACCGTATCTAGAGTCGTGTTCACCCATATAAGTTAGGGGTGGGTGGAAGCGACCAACCCGTGCAGTGGGCCTACGAAGGAAGCAGAGGAGGCGCATACCTTCCACCTTAATACTAGAAGACAAACCTAGATTAGAAATGGGTTGGTTACGGGTTATGCATTTATAAAACATAGTCTTTATCCATTCATCAATTAGAGAAGCAAGAAGTACCACACGCGTTCGTACATATAAACAAGTACACATGCGTCTATCCACATTGTATCAAGAAGTGCCACGTGTGCCTGTTCACGACCCACTAATGTGATGGATGCATTGCTCGTCAATGTCAACGATGAGATTATGGTCAAGAAAGAAGTAGAGATAGCCACAACACATGTAGTGTGAATGAAACCCTAGAGCACGCTCAGGATGAATTTTTTTTCCATTGTACTCTTGTCTTGCACCAACCTCGCAGTTATGAAGCAAGATATAGCCATACATATAGAAATGATTACAAATGGATTTCAGTGTGCTATGTTTGTGAAGAGTGTTCTTGTAGGCATGTTGAAGTAGGGTTTCCTTGGATGTCTAATCACAAGAGAGCGTAGAGTTTTAGCATTGAACACAAGAGAGCTGTAGTGTCCCCAAGGCCGAGCCCCGTTGCAAACCATGTTCTGAAATGAATTGTAATTATGTTTTATAGGCTGGTGAGCCAAGTTTTTATAAGCTGGAGGCTTATGCGTTTGTTAGGCCAGGGAGCCTGAGTGTTGAAGGCCAGGAGCCTGTTGTTGTATATGTAATCAYGCAGAACAATTAATAAAATATAAACACCGCCATGTGCAGACCGACCACGATGAATGAGTGAAGGGGGACTAAGCATCCATAGGGTGGGCAAGGAATTAGGGGTTGGAAGGTGGGAAAATGGGCTAAGTGTTGAGCCTAGGGGGCTTAAACCTGGGAATAATATTTTAATATTATCCCCAAAAGACATGTGCATTTTATGTTTTATACTAAGTTTCTGGCAAGGGGAGAACATGCAAGGGAGATGTGTGCTGGTGGAACACATGCAGTTTCACGGGTGACAAGTGTCAACCCTGACGCATGCGAATAAAACGGCCAGGGTGAGCCGTGAGAAAGGGTTCCTCCCCCATTCTACCCGATTGTCTGAACGCGTACGGAGCCCTGGATAGTACTACCAACCCGACTCCTGCAGAGAACCTTTGTGTGTCCCTGTGATTCGAAAGGTCTGTGTCTGGCTCTGAGAAAACCGGTGTGTATATTCCCTGAACGAGAAGCCTGCGTGGATTTGGGAAAGAGTCTGTGTTTGTTCTAGAAAGTTGGTACACCCCTTCTCTGTTCTAAACCGAGGAGTCTGAATCGACCCCTACGTGGACGACTCGTCACGCATCCTTGAGAATCCAGAATGTGAGTCTATTCCATGTTGCCAAATTGAGAAAACAGAAGTGTCTCATCCCTGCTAAGCCTGGTTACACTGTTGCACATGTCTGGAGCTGCCCTGGGGTGTTCGTGTCTGGATTCTCGTGGATTGTGGTGGACGTGTAGTGTTTGATCCTGTGTGGCTTGTTGGCCAGTTTGTACAACACTCTCTCCAGGTGAGAGAGGTGGTTGAAGATTGGAAGAATAGGTTATTGGACCTGTGAGCGACTCCCTCCAGGTGAGAGAGTGCGCAGAGGAAGGAGAGAACTCCT
>ML794727.1:178123-192380 GCA_009831015.1 Picea engelmannii | reverse complement strand
TATATGTCACCTTGCTTTCTTTTGATCATATGTTTCCTTGAATGGTTGAAA
Organism: Picea engelmannii; assembly: GCA_009831015.1. NCBI lineage: Eukaryota > Viridiplantae > Streptophyta > Pinopsida > Pinales > Pinaceae > Picea > Picea engelmannii. Next base: position 192,329 of record ML794727.1, on the reverse strand, counting down.
ACCCATTTTATTTCAAAGTTAGTGTCCACCTCTTCTCTCTATCATTAGTTGATTCTTTCTTCATAAAATTATAAAATCCAAAAAAATCATTTTAACAAAAAACCTAGGGAAATAAAGAAACTATTATGAATTAAGGACTTTTCCCAATTTGTTAATTCCCCATGAGTCTTGTTTAGGAAGGAATTGGTGTCACTTGACCAAACAATCTTCGTAATGTCACCCATTTGTGTCATTTCATCTAGTCATAATGGTCATTGAGTTTTGTTTACCTCAATGGTTTACCAAAACTGTGTTTTGAATCACCCATCATTGACTATAAAATATCATTCTCCTTTTTATATTATTTCTAACCTTTGTTGATTCATCTCCCCATGGTTTAAACTTTACTTTCAAAAGTAGTTGCTTCCCAAGTCAATATTTTCCTTATTGCTCTGTGGGTAGTTTCATGTCACCTTTCTAGTGTTTGGCTTGTTCCCTTCAAATGATATTATGGCTTACCAATTCATTAGTTATATTCTCACCTCATGTTGATTGAAGGGATCCATCAATTATTTTTCCAATGAATCTACACCTAAGGAGAAGAGCTTTAGATCCATCTCATGCATATGCAAGGTATGATCAATTGATGTAATATTTTCTTTGACTTATGATAGAATTTACCTTCTTTCCCCACTATATTTGTGTGTTTTTGGTTTAATGTTGATTTTCATGCTTTGGTCTCAATGAATCGATCAAATAGCTCAAAAATGTTTCCATCTTGTTTTAGAAATATATATCTAGGGTTTTTCAATGGCAAAGTAGAGAAGGTGTTTTTTCTTGTCTTATGTGCAAATCACTTGGAGATATTCCTCATCCTTATGGTCCTCTAGTTCAAATTTATGTTTGGATGATCGATTAAGGAGCACAAGTTTGTGGGTTTTCCTATTCACTTTTCTCTATCAAATACCTATATTAATTTCTTGTTTTCTTAGGTCGATAAGTAAACTTCGTTTTCTTCTTGTATGTAACTAGCATATAAATCTAATAGTGGGGACTAGGTAGTACTCAAAGTACAGACACTCCCATCGACACGTGTGTAATGAGTGGAATTTTATTATGGCCATGTTGAAGTCCTTAGAGTTTGGCTCTTCTTTTTTAGTGTTGTTAAATCTTTATTTAATGATGTTTTTTTCCTGTCTCTCCATTAATAGATGTATGTATGAACACATAGGCATATTTCCATCCTTTAGATAGGGTTTTCCCTTGACCCTAACCCTATATGTGATTTTTGTGGAAGAATTAGGATAATTTTCTATATTAAGGTGCTCTAAGGATTCATCAAAGGAATTCTAGTACCCAAGCATAGTATTGTTGGAAAGCTATTTATTGATAATTTTTTGGATAAATCATTCCCCCGCCTCGCAAAATTCTTGAAGAGAAGTATTACTAGACACCATGGAGTGACTATTGAATTTTTGCATCACATATTGGTCCAATAATCAATGGGCCAAAAACTAATTCTATGGATATAGTTGGTGTCTACCTCCTAGCTAGATTGAAGGCCAAAGGTGGTTTTGGATTTGTCCAAGACAAGTTTTCAAATGTTTATGTATACCCTTTGTTTTCCATAATTATACTAAATAACTTTGGGAGGTGATCTAAATAGTTGAAAATAAAATTGGGAAATGGATCAATAAACCATGGATTTAGTAGAGAAATTTTAAATAAATATAAAACTGCTTCCAACAACCCATGCTTTATATAACCAAATTTAAAAACTATCCCCACGCCCATTGTTAAGTCTTGATCACCGCAGGGAGACAAAGCTAGCTTGGCTCGACACTCTTTGCGTAGAACATATCTCAATAGGAGAAACCCTCGACACTCTTTGCCTCATGTTAACGTTCTGTAAATTCCCAGAGGTTGTCAGAGTAGAAGAAATTTACAAGAGGTAACTTTATCCAACCACTTCGAAACTGGAATCTAGCCCTACCAGCTTTAGAGAGGGATCTCTCTGTATGATTTAGCTATGTTTTAACTTTGAGATATTAGGCTAGTTAAACAAAATAAGATTGAATGGTTTGTTGTTGTTTTTCTTAAGTTGGTGAAAAGGGTTTTACGCCTCCATTGGGCTATGGGGTCTGTATTATAAATATAGAGGTCTAAACAGAAATTAAAAGATTCTTTTCACAGGGAAAGATGATGCATTCATTGGATTCTTTAGCAGTAAAGTGGTGAATAGCAGAAAAGATGAGAATATCAATTAAAGTAAAGAAGCATTTAAGAATTTATTCACTGTAATATCAGAAAGATAAACATTAAGAACTTTCAAAGCCAGAAATAGGGTATACAAAGATAAATCCTGCAACATGCGCTACTTTTACAAGATTAGATTAGAAAACAATGTGACAACTAAGGGAGAAAAACATTTAACATAGAAAAGAAAACATCACCAATGAATAACAAGCGAGAATCCTGTGAAACATCCCTTTTTATTACTGGAAGATCTCTTGATAAAAATTACAGTCTTTCTGGCTTATAGGGCGTAAAGATCAACCCTTGGTACTTCAAAGTTTGAAGTATTTATAATAAAAAATTACATGTGATCCTGTCATTAAAGATCAGGACATGGAAAACTCTAAATTTAGCTAACTAACTCAACAAGATACAAAAATTTAGGAACTGTTTGATGATGTGTTGAAATCTTCATGATGATTTCTGGGATGAACCATTGGTGAGTCCTCTACACGACCTCATCTAATTGGATAGCTAACTGGGCTTGGACACCTCATCTCCTACTCGATCAGATTGCATAACTCTTCCCATCAAAGGTGACTGGGAATGATGACTTTGAGTAGTCTTCGGTATGCTTCATACTTGGCAAAAGTTGGCTTGATGATGAAAATGTTCTGGATCTCATGCTGTATGTTGATGTCTGACTGTAAAGCTTCTAAGAACGCCTTGCCTATGATACTGCCATGTATTCCCGATAATTTTGAACTATCTTTAGCCACGGTGGCTAGTTTCTTTTTATAATCAGAAAGTGTCATTAACTTTTCATTTATGACCCTTAAGCCAGGGAGGCATTTCTTCTGCAGAGCTTCAATTTTGCTGAAAAATCTTTGCACTCCTATGTCCATAGTATGGACTTTTTCCTCCAGCTGTAGCATCAGTCCTCTTTTGGTCAAGACACTCTTCACCTCAAAGATAGTTTCTGTCCTATCTTCAATTTTCAAATCCTTTAACTCTTCTCTGGTTTTTGAATTCAGGAATTTAATGATCTCAGTGGCTTATGTGGGAATCTCTCCCAATTCTCCTCTTATTTTCTCAATAGCCTGCTTGCTTCTTTGCACTAGTTCGTTTTGCTCGAACATGATTTGTACCATAGGCCATATTTCATTTATGAACTTGGTGATATCCATCCAGATACTTTCCTTGACCTCAGCAAGTGTTTTGCCTGCCACTGTTTTCTTTAGAAGATGTTGCAATTCCTATCTAAGCTTGTCTAATGTTTGTTTCTCCATGGAGTAACTAGTTTAGTAAGAAGACTTGAGTTCCTAAAGGTTCTCAACCTCCTTTTTAAGTCTTCCAATCTCTGTATCTTGCAAGTTCATCTCCTCCATGGATTTTTCCAATTCTATTGTCTTCTCCAGAGCAGTTAGTGGAGTTGTTGAGGGAATTTTTGCTGAGGGGATTCTCGCTAGAGATGTTGTGCTTACTCCTGTAAGTGGAATTGCGCTCAATGGAATTACTTCCATAGGATTTGATTGTTCCTTCTCTTTCACTAACCTTTCCAGTTCTTCTTCCATCTCTTTCAACTGTGCATTCTGCTCCATGATCAACTTGAGCATCTCATCCTTTTCCCCTTCTGTCTCAACTATCTCCTTTGTCTGTGCATCTTCTGTTGGTGGCAGTTTCAACTGTTTCCTCAGAGATGCTATATCAACATTTTTCCTTTTAATCATCTCCTCGACTACTTTCACATTTGAGGGGTCATACCCGATCTTGAGGGTCAATTCTTCCAATGTCTTAATTCTGTTATCCTTTGCAAAGGATGATATCTTTTCTAATTTTAGCTGTGTCTGGACATAGCTTAAAGATACTTGTAATTTAGCAGCCGCAGTAAAAGCATTTGTCAACATGGAGAAAACCATTTCTCCAGTCTGTCTGTGCAGATCCATCTGATCAGCGGGATGCACATCTCTAGTATGAAACTCGAATGTTGCTCTTTTGTAATCAATGATGGATTTTGGGTCTGGCACCTGTGCCTACAGAAAATCCATGTGCATTCTACCCTTCTCAGTATCGAATGCAAACAACATTCTGTGTTGTGTCATTGACATCTGTTTCCAAAAATGAGCATAAGTATTGTTGGTCAGCGTCTGGTTTTTCTTTTTTATCAGGTCATACTTCTAAAAAACACTCAACTTTGGTCCTATTTTACTTGGTTGTTCAGCTAGTGGAGTATCCATAGGCTTCTTGGACAAAACTGTAGACATGATCTGTTTGTTTCTTGTGCTAAGAAGTGATCGATCATCTTTCATAGTTGTAGTGGATTGGATTTCCTTTTCACTAGCTGTGTCAGATGTATGAGTGGATTTTGGCCTTTTGGTGTGTAATTGGAAATCTTCAGTTGAGACTTCAGTGACGAAAGGTGAAGTATCCTTCTTGGATCTTTTCTCTTTGGGAACCTGTGGTGTCGTTGTCTGTGAGATGGTGACCGAAGGGTCCTGATATTCTATCTCTACCAGAGTGTTCAGCTCCCATTCTGTTTGATTTGCGAACTTCTCTATCTCAGGCTTGGGTGTATGAACATATGGAATATTTTTATCCATATGGAACAGACGTTACTACTATTCTATTGTATGCTAATGTTTTCGTGTCCAAGAACCTTTTAAATGTAATACTATTGTACACTAATTTTTTTTGTCCACACTCCTTTTAAATCTTTCATGTACTATCAAACTTAGATACTAGGAACCTCCGTTGATGTAGCAAACATTAATAATTTTTGATAAATTTCAAATAAAACTAATTCGGGAATACTAAATTTTGCATGGATACCACATGTACTACAACTTGCAACCCACATGTCTGTACACGGATGCATTTACTCCCATTCCAACCTGGCAGGGACTATGCTGCCATGCAACACTTGTTAGTATATCATTTCTAGTAAACAAAATAAAATGTTTAGCTTTTATAAGTATATTATTTATAAAGCTTCAAATGTTTATAAATCTAACAGATTTGGAATATCATTTTAAGGAAGTGAGTTTTCTAATAAAATACTTTATACCACAAAAAATATAAGAAATGAAATTAAAATTCATAAAATAATTGTATACACTACAACATCAAAAATAAATTTAATTAAACTCAATGAGTATAATTTATAATAATTTATATATATATTTTTAAATATAATAAAATATTTTTAATATAGTTATTGACACATTCTCACATTGTGCTTTACGATGGTACATTTTTTTAGGGCATGCACCACTGCAACATTTTTCACTTGGTTTATTGGCAACACCAATGATACTTCATCCAAACTACATCGTTTCAACTAGAGCATACACATACTTCGTTATAGGATACCAAAAAGTCACACTGTTATTGTAGTGCAACTCTTGTATACCTAGACAATTGTTAACAGCTTTAACACTCGTCATATATAAGCATACATCCATGAAATGAAAAGAACACTTGTGAAACAAAAAATATAAACACATATATAGTGCGGGCAACACGAACCATTCCTAACATCTGACTAAGTCTTTGTTATTGTGAAACAGTTACAACTACTAGCTCAATTTACAACTAGAGAGTCACATGACTCGCCTCACCTCACCAAGATACTCATAAATAGATTCGTCACACCAAGACTCTCTGTCATAACCGTCTTCACAACCTTTTGTGGTGCACCTCATGCATGCCCTCAACCACATGTGTGTCATCTCTTCTTTGTTGCAAGGCTTCGCACAAACCTACGATTATGTCTCCTTGCATGCCTTTGTAGACATGGGACAAGACTTCCCCCAAACTAAGCCAAAATAAAGGTTTCCCCAACTTTGTCCACCGAGTCACCTCAAGGAAACACAATTCCTCCCATGTGGATTAACTTGGCTCCTTGACAGAGCTCGCCTCTCTTCGTCTAATTCTGCCTCAGAATCAAAAAGTTGATCTTGCTCCCCTTGTTCTTCAAATCTTCTTTCCTTGGTTGTGCTCCCTTGTTCTCTTATAGGGACTCCAAAGGTCACCAATGTGAACGGTCATGTCCTTTGGGGGTGTCGCTCCCTTTTGCAAACCCATGTGTCGAAATGAATTTTCACTCCCTTTCACGGACCCCATCGCCCAAATGAATCATCACAACCCCTTCGTAGATCCAGTCGCCCAAATGAACCCATGTGCCCGTCAACCATTGTGTTCCTTAGGATTGACGCACCCAACCTTGGTGTGATCCTCATGCTAGCGCACCCAAACTCTTGGTCACTTCATACTTGGGCAAGCCCCTTGGCGTGTTCGCATTCCCAAGGTACCCTCTTACCAACCCCAAGTTTTGTCTCCTTGAAGACATGGGTGAGGGTCTCTATTCCCTTCTAGCTGAAGACCTTACATCCTACCCCACTTCAATCCATTATCATCCCTGATAACATCCATAAAATATGCAATCTCCATGTCTCTGCCCAAATTCCTACCCCCTGTTGCAGCTAAGTCTACTGAAAACCCCAAGTTTCATGCCAAACAGAAACCCTAAATTCTAATAAAGTAGAAACCCCTGGAATTTTTCCATGAACCAATCAAACTGTACTTCACCCAACCTCACACGATATGTTTCCTGATTCAATGTGATCACTTCACCCAACTCCAAGGATGAAAGTCACCCATCTCTGCTACACTATCTCGTCGTGATGTTGATTCCTTATTGTTGTTGTCACCGTCTGCTATAATTTATTGTTTTCCACTTCACTTCAAAATTTTACCTAAGTCTTGAACTCATGTGATCTTTTTTTTGCACCCATACTTCAACCAACCATGTCATGTCTCTGCACACTGCATTCCCCCATGCCTTGGGAAGATTGGGTATCTATTCCAATCATTGCGCCCAAATCATGAGAATGCACTTCCTCGTGCCAAAAATTAGTATTTTCTATTGCATCTCTGTCATTCCATCAAACTTCAAAGACTAAGGTAATTTTCCACCATTGCCTCACTACTATTTCCATCGTCTGATCTTCATCAAGGAGATCCTCCACAATGTCTAAGTGCTGCACTTCAAACCTACTAGTGCATTCGTACTTCGACTTCCTTCTGCAATTCAGTCCATCCACAAAAGAATCCCAGACCAAGGCAAGGTCGCCCCCCACCTTGTTGGACTATGGAATCACCCCAAAACGAAGTCATATGTGGAAAATTGACTCCACTTTCCACCTCATGGCACAATTAGCCAATCTTTGCACCAAGAACTACACATCCAAACTGCCTTTTCCTCAATAATTCATCTCTCGGCCATGCTATTGCATCTACCTCTCCATGCCTTAGAATGGTTAGGCTTCACCCTCAACCATGCTACCCAAAGCAAGATAAACACTCATTTCCAAGTAATCTCTTCATGTCGCAATCTACCTGTCTGCACAATCCTTCAAATGAAGGCAAGTCCTCAAGTCACCTCTATGCAACTCAACATATGTGATGAGTGTGGTCAATGTGCCTACACTCCTTAAACGTCCCAAGGAATTTTCCAAAGTTCTCCAAGTAGAATGAGTCACCTCAAATAACTTACATGCGTTAGGCATGTTCAAACGAATACTTATGTTAGCCTCAACCAACGACCCCACCGGATCTTTGAGTCATCGCACAATCATCTGCAAGCCACCAAGGTGTACTCTGCCTCATACAATGTCCCATACCAAAGGTGAAGAAACACCACCAAAGTCACTTCGTCTACATCCTTCCCATCTGGGTTGACTGGCAACAATTATTGGTCAATTTTTTTGCTAAATCCATCCATCTCCTGGAACAAGACTACCTTGCACCTCCTGCAACCATCCAAAATATATCATTGTCATTGAGATTTTCAAATCGTCACATGACCCAATGAATATGGCTAAGGAACCAAGCACTAGGTCAACTCATCCATCCTCTCAAACTTGGCATGTATAGACTTCACTAAATACTTCTCCACAATGACCTGTCCAATGTGCCTCATCAAAGAGTTAGGAAACTTCCTTGAGCCACCTCCATCATTGCATCCAAATATACCTATGTCCACCATAGGAATCATCCAAGAATGTATCCCTAAGATCTCTGCACATTTGCCCAACCAACGCATCTCAAACTGCTACAAGACTTCTTTGAATGTGCATCACTTAAGTCACCCTCAATCCTGTCGGTTTTCACCACATAAGCACACTGCACTTGAACCACCAATTCATCTAACATCCCTTCAAAGTACTCATTGCAACACTTAGGAAATTTAAGAACTCAAAACCAACCATAGCTTCCCCAACGACATCCTTGGTTGCACCCATGGTTCAAGTCTATTGTCTTGGACCTTCACTTTCCCAAGCAATCGAATCTCTACATGAACTCCCCTCAATCACTATCCACAGCTCCACAAACCTGAAAAATCTTCATTTCACTATAAGCTTGAGTCCATCCGTCCACTTCATAAATTCATCTAAGTCCAAAACTTTGCATGCAATTGGGCAAACTCATATCCAATGTCTTTCCATATCCACACTTTGACTGCTTTTTATTCAAGGCACCATTCACCCATCGTCGGAATGCTAATTCATACTATTGTTAACTGACTATTGTAACTCTATGAAGAGCTACCTCATTTGAAGATTGCAGTCGACCCACTCATCCAACAAACTAGATAAAATCAATTGTTATTCTTGGCGATGCACGGCATGAAGACATCATGATGGAAACATGCCCAATCAACTGCCTACTGTAGATATCCTCTTGGTTTCCAAATGGATTCACCCAAGTACTTCAACTTACTGCAACCCATAACTTCTCCCCTCTGCAATCACTTTGACGATCATCCTCTGCGATCACTTCTGTGGTTATATCTGTGACAGGTCGTGCAACAAATCCCGTGTTCATTTTCCTTCTCCAAGTGCTCGGTTCACCCAATGAATTTTGCGTCTGGTCTCTCCAAGGTGTGCACAATAGGTATGACACTAAATTCCATCTCACATCAAACCAACTAAGTTTGTACCAAAATTTTCTCTGCGATCAAGTCAACGACAATTTCTCCGATGAGTTCTACGATCACCCACCCTGTCAAAGTGCTTCGTCTCACCAAAACAATCGTTCTTGGTCTATAAAAGGTGTGCACCCAGATCAACCTTCCACCATACAGTCAACTGAACCTTTGTCATAAGTCTGATGCAAAGTATGCAATGAACCAATTTGCTCCACTAAACGGTTCACCAAGTCTGTGAATGTTCCCACTGAACCAACTTTGCAACAAACTGCCTTCTCAACAAGTGTGCCAGACCACAAGTGTTTTGACATCATAAGGATATTGGATATTTCAATGTTTAACATGATGGCATTTGTTAAGCAAGGAAAACCTAACCCACACAATACATAAACCCCAGATTCATAATGACACATTTTTCTAGGATAGACAATTTCTAAGGTTGTCGTGATCACATCTTTTGCTATTTATTTGAGTTAAATTGAATACACTTCATTCATTTAAGTCCAATGTGTCCCCTACGTTTGTTCTATGTCATTTTCTTTGTTGCATGGATTCCATTTTAGAGCATTGTACTTCTTGCTCATTTAATCTTAACATTAGATTTTCACTAACACATTTCACATAGGATAGATGGTTTCTAAGATTTCAATGCCCATGTTTTTTTTGTTAGCTTCTGTGTTGATATCATAAGGGACTATGCATCGATTGCATTATCATTTTTAACCAGTTTCATTTTGTCTTGTAACACCAATACTCTACTGTAGTTTATGGTAGTTTATAATTGGGGAGAGAAAGTTATCATTTATATCTCATTCTTTGAGGGGTAGTAGTGATTATCTATTTTAAATAAGAAGGGCAGTTTCAATTTGATGTATTCATAGCATTAAATTTCTTTGATTTCTACATGCCTTGAAAAACAAAAGCAACATAAAATATATGAGTATTTTTTTAACAGTTAATTTTTCTTTTTAATAAATGTTTTTTAACCATAAAAAAACCAATAAAGAGGAAGTTGCTCAAAAGAAAGTAGAATGCTATTGAGAAATGATTGGCAATATGAGAAACTAAATAGCTTGCAGGACAACAAATGAGTAATGGGAAACTTCTTACCTACAGGATTTTGGGATATTTTGGATATAAGCATTAATTTTCACATAATCACCCAATAATGAAGCAATGACCATAGAATGGTGCGCAACAATTCAATTAGCATTGAAAAAAAACTGCATTCTAGCTGCGCCTCTTCTGCGCAAACCCTAGCTGCGATGCCTTGGGCCACCCATGGCCGACCTTGGAGGTGGGGAGGCCCATGCCCCTCCCTCTCCCAGCTCGGCTTTCAGTAAGCTACTGATCTCCAATGGAAAGAAGCTTCCCACCTTGGCTTCACCCAGTTTCGTCAAATGTCTGGACTCGATCCCTGAAATCAATCTTCCTCCGGAAAACCCCATGCGAGTAGCAATGTCTTTGTCAGAGCATGAGCTGGTTGGCCAATTCATGGGGCTCTGGCCCTTTGTCAAGACCACAGATAATTGGATTCAAAGGAACTGGCGACCCTTAATACAAAATAGCGTTACTTGCTATGCGGTGGGAAGAGGCTATTACATCTTCGAATTCATCTTAGAAGCAGATCAAGACCTGATCTTCAGAAACAGACCCTATTTCATAGGAACCCAAGGGCTCTATATGAATCACTGGAATCCCAGTTTTGATTTGGATTCGAAGGTCCCAAAGGAAGTACCGGTATGGGTCAGACTCCCAAACCTGCCAATACACTGTTGGAACACCTCCTCACTCCAAGAAATAGGTAACGGACTCGGACAATACATCGATAGAGCAGATCCAAAGGACCAATACTCATGTGCCCGCATTTGTGTGGAAGTAAACCTCGAGGTTGGCCTCCCAGAGGCAATCAAGTTAAAGGTAGGAGATTGGCAGCATTACCAAAAGCTGGACTATGAACAATTGTCATTCAAATGCAGGGGGTGCCACGAATATGGCCATTTTTAGAGGAGCTACCCAAAAGACCTTAACAAGGACAGAGAAACAAGCGAAGGTTGGCAACATGTGAGAAGAGGGAGACCCTCCTCAAAGGTAAAGGGCACAAGACCTAAAAAGCTAACCCAGGTGCATCCAGAGGAGCAAGGAGCCAATGTAGAAATAAGAAATAGTGGTATGAGGATTGACTTAGAAAAGGGTAAGGATGCCACAGAAAAAGAGCACCTACCAAACCCCGAGTTGGATCCGGAACCACGGTACCCTACCTCGGAACCGATAGAAATCCCAATGAAAGAGAGGGTGAGGGAACAAGGACCAAAATCAAAAGAAAACAACAAAGATCCAAAGGTGGAGGAAGGTGAGGTCTTCTCGGAAAACAACACTAAGGAAGATAGCAGTACTGACATCACTCCAAAAAAACCAAACAGAGGCAGGAAAACAAAAAAAGCGAAGAGAGAAGAGGAGACCTACAAAGATGTTCTGAATGGATCTTAGCCAACCATTAAACAGTTGATCAGTGTCAAACAAACCAAGAAAAAATCCAGTGCCCCCCAAGGAGGCCTCACCTCCCCCTTAGGTAATCAATGAAACTAGCCTCTTGGAATTGCAGGGGGTTCGGCAGTAAGACAAAGGAAGAAGTGCTAAAAGACATCATTAAATCCTCAAAGGATGAGATCCTGCTAATCCAAGAAACCAAGATGGAAGGACAAGAATTCATTAGAAAAGCAAATGCTAGATGGAACACCAGCAAAGGAATCATTGAAAGCGCAAGAGGTGGACTGGGCACACTCTGGAACTCAAATAAATATGACCTTATCAAGCACGAAACATGCAAACACTAGATCTTCACCAACCTTCTCCATTTGGGAACAGGTTGTCAGGTAAGCCTCTTCAACCTCTATGTGCCTGCTCTTCTAGAAGATAAAAAAATCTGTTGGGAAACCTTAAGGAAATTCCTACAACAAAGTGATCTAGAAAACATCATCCTTGGGGGGGACCTCAATCTAACCCTTGCAGCGACTGAGAAAAAAGGAGGCTCAATCATTCAAGACCCGACAAGGGAATGGGTAGAGGACTTAATGTATTCTTGGGAAGTGCAGGATATAAATCCAGCTAAAGGGAAATACACTTGGACCAATAAAAGGGTGGGACCAGGGCATATCGCAGCGAGGCTAGACAGATTCCTAGCCCAAAGATCTTTCTTAATGTTGGGACTCAATCTTTCGTCTTCCATTCTCCCGCACAGTGTTTTAGATCACAAGCCAATCACCCTGGATTTGTCCTTTGAAACCAACCTTGGTCCGATCCCCTTCCGATTCAACCCAAAATGGATCCAAGAGGCAAGCTACCTAGCCTTGGTTGCTAGAATCTAGAATGGAACAGTGAAAGGTGCCCCCTTCTTTGTTTGGGAAGAAAATCTAAGAAGACTAAAGGTGGCTTTAAAGATTTGGGCCAAAACCCTCTCTAGTCCAATAGTTGATCGAAAAGAAGCGCAAAGGCAACTTGAAATCCATCAGATCAGAATGGAAGGCTCGGAAATCACCCAAGAAAACTTACAACAAGAGGTAAAGCTGCAAAAAAATTGGCACCAAGCTTGCAGAGAAGAAGAAAAGTATTGGCATAAAAAATATAGGTGTCTCTGGCTAGAAGCAGGGGATAAGAATACAAAGTTTTTCCATAAGCAAGTGGAGGCCCGGAAGCAGTTCCAAAAGGTAACGGAAATCCACATCAGGGCCAAACCATAACGGATTTTGAAGGCATCAAATCGACAGCTATGCAAACTTTCGAATCCCTCTACACAGAAACACAAGACGCAACCATCGATTCTACTTCTTACCCTTTGAACCTGATTCAGAATTGTGTCCATGAAGACGTCAACAACAAGTTAACCACAGAAGTGGATCAACAAGAAATTAAAGAGGCCTTATATCAGTTGCATCCAGACAAAGCCCCTGGCCCAGATGGCTTCACGACCAAGTTCTTTCATAACAGCTGGGACATCATCAAGTCAGACCTCACCAAGCTCATCAAGAAATCCCAGTCCTGCGTCAGAATTGGAGGAGGAACTAACTCTTCCTTATTAGCGTTGATCCCGAAAGAAAGAGGAGCGACTAGCTTTGACAGGTTTCGCCTAATCTCCCTATGCAATACCAGTTACAAAATCCTCACCAAAATTATTGCAAATAGAATAAAAAATACTCTCCCTGCAATCATCCCAGAAAATCAAGGTGGTTTCATTAAAGGCAATCATATAATGGACAACATCATCCTAGTTCAAGAGGCTCTAAATTCGAGTATCCGACAGAAGGATAAAGGTATGATAGTCAAGCTCGACTTAGCAAATGTGTTTGATAGGGTGAGGCACAATTTTTTGTTTCGGGTAATGGGGAAATTAGGCTTCGCACCTCCTTTCATAAATTGGATCAAAGCTTGTATCGCCTCTCCCTGGATAGCCCCTCTAGTTAATGGAAGAGCCACTAAATTCTTTCAAGCCACCAGAGGCCTTAGACAAGGATGCCCCCTCTCCCCCCTCCTCTACTCCATCCAAGCTTCTATTCTAAGTTTTCAGCTCGAATATGGTCAAACGCATCACAACCTTTCCGGTCTCCGTATCGCAAATGGAGTAAAGGATATCTACCATGCCCAGTTTGCAGACGATACGTTGCTCCTCGGAGGTGCGAGTTCAGTGATAGCAAATAAATTCAAAACGGAGTTGGACATCTACACAGAGATTTCAGGCAGTTTGATTAGTTTGAACAAAAGTAAAATTTATGGATGGAACATCACCCCTAGGGAAATGATCGAAATCTCAAGAATCATGGGAATGGAAAACTGCACCAATTGGGATGAGTACATGTTAAGAACCAAATACCAATATAGCATAGAAAAACCTCAGAAAAAGTACTCAACGCCTTGAAAAAGAGATAATTTCAGATAATAATCCTCTTCAAGGGGGCAACCTCCTTTTACCCCACTTAAATGTTCAAGTACAAGATGATTCAAAATGAA
>ML794727.1:113364-148289 GCA_009831015.1 Picea engelmannii | reverse complement strand
TATATATATATATATATATATATATATACTTTTGATATTACAAAATTATAAATTTTTTATTGGCTAAGAAGGCTAAGGTGACTATTATAAAAAGATAATTAATAAAAAACACATAAAAGTTTAAAAAGTCATAAAAATGCCATGTGTAGCTTTGCATTAATAGTTCATTGACTAAGTACTTCTCTTATCCAAGAGAGTGAATGTCATTAAATTAGATATCAATAACATAGATTTCAAGTTTTAAAAATAGTTTCTTATTTGTCTTAAAAAGAGTTTCTCAAAATTTAAAGATTGTTTCACTTTTGTACGGATCATGAACACATAGGTTTATGTAAAGCATTTGTAATCTTTTATAAAATACTAAAAGTTTTTTTCTTTAATAATAACTTAATTATTTTTTAAATTGTAAATCACCATGTAAAATATCCAAATAAAATTATTAGTAAATTTTGTAATGTAAAATATAGTCATATTTTTTAAATTTACATTATTTAAAAAAATAAATTACAATTTTGAGAATTCTAATACCTTAAAACAATCTCATCATAAATGTGCTTATTATGATGATAGGGTGTTATTCATCCGTATTCATGACCAAAATAGACATTTTGTATTGTAAACACCAACTTAAAATAATAAAAATATTGTATAAGTCCCTTTTAGGAAATTAATAATTTTAAATGTTGAAAACATATCTCAGTAAAATATTCACATTACCACTTAATGATAGTATAACAACAATACATAGCTTATTTCCCATTAAAAAATGTTTAAAATTTATAAATTTGTATAAAGAAAGAGAGATAGAATATGAATCTCCATGAATTTAAATATATATTGGTGTTAGACATACAATATCATTCAATAACTTATTCTTCATAATTTTATTAAAAAAAAATTACATATAGTTTTCTAAATTCTTATAGGTCAAATACCCATTTTTATCATTGATAAAGATTTAAAAATAGAAATAAATGTTAGAGTAGCATTCACATTTATTTTAATTAAGTTCATCCATTGGTGTGGAGTGCCTTTGAACAATTTCAAATTTAAATTCATTTGTTGGTGTAGTGGTGGCTCCAAATCTAAATTTAGTTAGGTTTATTTGTTGCTTGGAGGTGGCTTGAATGGTTGAACAAACTTCAAATTTAAAACTATTGACACAATTGAAATTGACATTTTGGTGAAACTTAAAATAACATTAAACACAAAGAGTGGATATAGTTAAACACTAAATAGTTTTAAAGCATTTATTGTATTTACCAGTTAACTAAATAAAATGTAAACATTGCAGGTATTGCCCTTGTTTATAAATTATCTAAATATCAATGTTGGTGTGACAATGTCTATATTACAACATAACAAAACAAAACGAAACTTTAATAAATCATTTCATTAAATTAATTTCCACACACTAAACATAAACATAGAAATGCAAGTATTTTTACAACCCATGAGTTTAAAGGCCCCTCTCCCAATTTGCTACCTTTAGTGAGAATGCCAATTACCTTACACTTACAACTCTTCCACACTTTTACACCTTATGACATGACATCATTGAGAATGCCAATTACCTTACACTTACACCTCTTCCACACTTTTACACCTTATGACATGACATCATTGATTTCTATCACATCTAACTTTTAAATTAGAATTCCTTGATCTACATAGAATTTGTAACATCCCACTCTGGCGCACTGAGCGAAATTATTCTTTGAGGACACTTGCTCGCAAGTGATCCGGATTATTATGCCATAAAAACTTTTGATTTTGATTATGAGGCGTTATGGGATGATGACATGTTGTTTTACTGCTTTGACATAGACAGGTGCTATTGACTCGGTTTTACTGAGTGTGCAAGATTACAGACCTAGAGGATGTCGAGGCATTGATGGAACCCCTTGGACTCCGGATCGAGTCAGGGAGTGTGCCATTTGGGTTTGATTGCTTTACTGTGATTTTAGTGCATTTGACTAGATGATATGATATGGATATGTTCTGACATGATTTGTTGATGATGCAGGCTGATGTTAGCTTGCCGACCAGACTCACATATGGAGTAAAGGGGTCACACACGACTACTAGAGATGTTGAGGGAGAGGTGTGGACAACAGCCCTGCCACAACCTACTAGCACTCCCGTTGTGGCTCGAACTGTAGGTTAACGATTACTTAGTTCGAGAGGACCCACGATGCCATGAGGGCAGACTGCGACAGTCGCTCACGATGATTCTAAGGGGCACGCAATAAGGTGGGGGCCTTATTCGTTAGAAACCCTTAGTCTTACATAACTTCAACTGGTGGAGTGTTGACTCCAGGGGTTATTGATGTCTACCAATCAGTCAAGAGGTGAGTGGCACCCTTGGAGCACATAGTGTGTCCTGAAGGGCACATCGCACAAGGGAACAAATGAGGCGAGTGGCACCCTTGGAGCACCTAGTGTGTCCTGAAGGGCACGTTGCATTGATGATGATAGAGGGATAAACCTAGATGACCCTAAGACAAATAATAGGTTAAGAAATTTTAAAACAATTTCCCTAATTAAATGTCGCCCAGTACAAAATCTAAGTTCTAAGTCTAAAATTTCGCTAGGGGTAAAATTTTGTCTACCTTTAAAAAATAATAATAATAAAATAAAATAAAATAAAATAAATAGATAAAATAAAATAAAATAATAAATTTTAGAATAAAAACCACTTAAGTAATAATTATGGTCTTCATAAAATTTTGTAACATGAAGGGAGTAAGAAATTAAATTATTCATAAGAAATTAAATATGTGGATATAAAAAGTAAAGAGGGAATTAATTATTTTGTCTTTTGATAATTTAAAAAGATACTAAATTAATGATAAAAGGGAAAAGGGGTTATATTCCACACCTGCCTTTTTGAGTTCTAAGTAAAAGGGGAAAGAGGGAAAATAAAAAAATAGGAAACTAGGGAAAGGAGGTAACATAAAAAGGAAAAAGGGGAACTTAAGGGGAAAAGCGGGAAGTCAACTTAGTAAAGAATCTAAATTTAAGAGCTTTCTAATTTTAAACTGAATTAACAATTTCATAATAGGGAAAGCCTTTAAAACCTGTAAGGGAATCTAGGGACACCTAGGAGTGATTCTAGGAGTAACTCTAGGTGGGTGAGGGAAATAAAGATAATTACTTAATTAAAGAAATTAATTTATGGAGGAATGTAGGGGATGGGGGACACTTGTATAGAGAGGAAATTTTAGGAAATTATTTATAAAACTTTAATTAAATGAGATTTTAGGAAAGAAAGGAAGTTCGAAACTCTATAAAATAAAGGAAGGAGAAGGATGAAGGATCGTCTTCTGTTTGCTTAACGTTACATTGCAGAAATATCGCCTTGACTGATTTACTTGTGGGAGTTGGGATTTCTAGCTCGGAGAGGAGTGGTAGCTTGGCCTTGTGAGGAGAGCTGGGAGCTAGACGAAACCTTTGGATAGTGTGTGTGGCCCCTTTGCAGCTCGAGGGGGCTAAGGGGAAAGAAGAGTACCCCTAGCATTGGCTGGGAGGTACCGATGTAGTCTCGATGGTCGGCGAGGGGGAGTTGCACGGAGCGCACTGACGACACTCGGAGTAGGAGAAAAGGCAACGGTACGCTTCTTGTTGAATGATAGAATGTTGTAGGATTTATGTCTTAGATCTGCATTGTGTATTGGGTACATAAACTGTTTGTCTAGTTTCTTGACTGAAATTTTTATAGCCTGGCTGAATGATTGGTTGATTGATTTCTGTGACCTTCGTATTTCCGCATGTCGTGACCACCATAGGTGTTGATTGTGACCTTGATATTGTTATCCTTTATCCTTAGCTCACTAGTCCTCGCTTGAGTAGTCAGCCAGGAGCCTGATCTACGGTCGTTGCCTTAGCATTAAAAGACCTATGGATCTCAACACCCTGCTTTTTTGTGCGAGGATGGTGAAGCGAAGGCAAACCTTCCGCCGTCTACCTCCATTATTTTCCTTGGTCGATTGTTGATCGCACCCTCTAGCCAAAAAGTGTCTCTGTGTATGGAATTCTTGCGTAGTGTTGGTTATCCCTGCAACCATTCTAGCCCCTTTTACTTTGGGTCCTTGCACTCTCACTGTTGTCTACGTTGGATGGGTGTTCTGGCTGAAAAATGAATTAATCTCGTGTCTGCATTATTGCATTTGGGTATTCTGGCAATGGACATACTTATTGAAGTTCTGTTTGCAATTTTTATTGAAATTGTTCTATACTGGAAGTTGATCCCTGCAAATTGTGAATGAAAGCATTTTTTTATACTGGAAGATTTGTCCACTATATTGTTAAATGAAACATCTTATTACTGGAAGTTGATGCCTGCAAATTGTGAATGAAAGAATTTTTTTTTTATACTGGAAGATCTGTCTGCTATATTGTTAATTGAAACATCTTATTACCGGAAGTTCATGCCTGCAAACTTGTGAATGATAGCATTTTTTTTTAGTGGAAGTTATGTCCGCTATATGGTTAATGAAACATCTTATTACAGAAGTTATGTCTGCAATTTCTTAGGTTTTTCTGGGCATGATACCCTGCATCTATCCACCAATTTTGTAAGGGCGATTCTTTTCATTTTCTGATATTAACCGTTTGTAAATTTAGCTCCACTACTACCTTAGTATCTCTGAAATTTCTTTGAGGTAGCGATTATGAAATTTAGGAGTCGACCATTTATCCGTGGGTAGAGTTTTGAGTTTCTTTTCTGGGCGTTTTTTTTTTTCCTGAGTGAATTCCTTGGGGTGATTTACCTGGGCGTTATCATTCTGATCGATTAGTGTGTTGGAACTTATTATTGAGGAGAGGAGTGAGAGTATTCCTCGTTTTGTGGCTCTGAAGGATTCCTGACACCATAATTACATATCGCTCGCAGTTTCTCAAAGGGGATATTCAGAGTCCGGACATGGCTTTGCCACTGCTTTGTTGTGCTGTGGTATATTTAGCACACCTTCCTTGCATTTAGATTTGTCTCAAACGCGTCAGCTGCTTGCCCCTTTTTTTATGGTAAAGAAATAATTATTGTGGTGTGGGTACAGAGGTTCTTTGGGGTTTTCGATACCGCCTTGTTTTGGTTGGGCATTGGTAAATTCCTTGTGAGGTGGATCGAATATATACATGTTCCTACCCTTTGCTTTGCCTCGAAATTAACCACGATATATATATATATATATATATATATATATATGTTGACAGTATCTTACAGATATGACAATGAATTGCTTTTGAATGACGACGAAAATTTGGGCTGAGTGTGAAGGTGATGATTGGTTGCAGCGTGTAGGATTTGACCACATTTTTATACCTGTGTCTACCATTATATCTATATGTCTGATTTCTCATGACAGGTATGCATCCAATTTATTACAGTAACTGCGAATTTAACATATGCAGAGAGTGTGGGCGAGAATTAATATGAATAGAGTGTGTCTGCGAAATTTAAATACTGTCAGCGACCCGGTATATCTTGCATGTTTAATGACAGACTCATAGCTTTTATTAATGCCAGATTTATACATTGTACCCTTATACACACACACACACAAAAAATAAAAAATTGCACTTGTTATGAGAGGTTGATGTTGTGACGAAAGGGAGGATTGTTACATGTGGTATCAGAGCGGGTTCAACCCGCGACTTGGGATCGCTACAGATTTGATTGATATGATTGATTATACTATTGCTGATCGAGTTGACTTGTGTGCGTGCAGGTAATCATGGTTAGAGGACACCGTAGAGGCAGATGATGGGGTGCTAGAGGAGAAGGCGCAACGCCTCCAGTAGCATCCACGCCTGAGGGCTCTAACCCCCAGGGAGACGAGGAGGTTGTCGGGCAGGAGTAGATAGCGGTTGGTGATGTAGTGGGAATGATGAAATCTTTTTAGCGCATGTTTGAGGCACTAATCAGCCGTTTGGACAGAGAGGAGTCCAGGGTGCCAACACCTGCTGAGGTTCCGTCGTGTGCTTCAATCTATACTGGTAGCATTCACTGTGAAGTTGAGAAGGTCAAATTTCCCAAGTTCTTTGGTGCCCCGATCAGCACAGTCGTTGAAGCATGGTTGGAGAATATGGTGATGTGCTTCGCACTTCACAATTATACCTCCAAAATGAAGGTCCGCATGGAAGTCTTTCAACTGAAGGGCAGTGCTCTTCTATGGTGGAAGACACTCCTACCACAACTGAACATGGTCGTTGAAGATGTGTCATGGGAACTGTTCGAGGAACGGTTCCGAGAGAGGTACCTTTCAGAGGAATTCATTGAGCGTTAGCTCAATGAGTTCAATGCCTTACGATAGGGAGGTCATATGGTGCCCAAGTATGAGGCCCATTTTATGGAGCTGCTCCGGTATGCTCCGCACTTTAACATAGAGAAACTTAAGGTCAACAGGTTCGTGTTCGGCCTTAATGGCAGCCTGCATGCAAAGGTTAGGATTTTGATGCCTCAAACCTTGCATGATGCCATCTAGAAGGCCCTCATAGTAGAGGAGGAGCTTATCAGCAGGGGTGAGACCAGGAGTCCAGCGAGACCAATAGGGTAGGTTTCATCTGGAACACAGCAGCATCAGACACCAGCCAGACATACATCGGGATATCGTGGCTTCCAGAGGGGATCCACTTTCACTACACCCCGATGACCGATGCCTCAGCAATGGACACCTTATTGGGGACCACAACATCAGTAGCAGCGTCTCCCGTAGCAGCATCAATTTAGGCCTGTTCAGCAGAACAGACCAAGGTTCCAGGCCGGTGGGCCGTCATCTTCTACTTCAGGTACCAGGACTACTGGGCCGAAGAAGGGGTGTTGGACGTGTGGGGAGACACACTACCAGCACAACTGCCCTGTGGAGAGGACTAGAGCATCCAGATCAGCTAGACCCACTACCGTGGGAGATATGGGCAAGGCCCATCAGATTCATGCAACAGTGAATAACTTCCAGGAAAAGCATCAGTTGACTATGCTCAAGACGACAGGTACCGTTGCTGACCAGACCCTTAGTATTTTGATAGATCCCAGTGCTACCGAGAGTTTCATTTCTGGTGCAATGCTAAAAAGGATTAAGGTAAAGGCAGTCAAACAGGACGAGTTTAGCTTCGTAGAGATGGCTTCGGGAGCCAAACAGAAGGTTGGAGGAAAGTTTATGG
This sequence comes from Picea engelmannii, assembly GCA_009831015.1. NCBI lineage: Eukaryota > Viridiplantae > Streptophyta > Pinopsida > Pinales > Pinaceae > Picea > Picea engelmannii. The sequence goes on along the minus strand of ML794727.1, from coordinate 141,128 downwards.
GTTGTGTCCTTAACCTAGGAGAGTTTGTCACAAAGTCCAACCTGTACGTCACGATATTAGGATCTTATGCCGTCGTGATTGGTATGGACTGGTTGGAATCACATGAGGCAATACTCAACTTTAAGACAAAACGGTTGATATTGGTCGATGACGAGGGATAGAGATGTGTGATTGTAGGAAAAAACCAGGGAGTTTCCCTGAGGTTCATCTCTTCTTTGCAACTTCATAAGAGCATGCGCAAGGGGTGCAAACTTTATGTGATCGTTGTGTTAAATGAGAAGGGAGTAGCGGAAGGTCTAGAACACCCTCCGGTGGTGAAAGAGTTTGCAGACGTATTTCCAGAGGAGTTACCTAGGATGTCACCGGAGAGGGAGTTGGAGATTAACATAGACTTGAAACTGGGGACTGAACTGATAGCAAGAATACCTTATGGGATGTCGACCCCGGAGTTACAAGAGTTGAAAATGCAACTGAAGGAGTTGTTGGACCTGGGACTGATACGTCTTAGTGTGTCACCGTGGGGTGCACCTATTACTTTCATACAAAAGAAGGACAGATCATGGAGGCTTTGCATTGACTACCGTCAACTGAACAAGGCTACGATCAAGAATCAGTATCCATTTCCGAGAATTGATGATCTTTTCGATCAAATGAAGGGTGCAACAGTGTTCTCCAAGATCGATTTGTGATCAGGGTATCACCAGTTATGGATCAAGGAGGATGACGTCCCTAAGACCACCTTTAAGATGAGGTTTGGACATTACGAGTTTACTATTTTACAGTTTGGACTGACAAACGCCCCAGGGGTAGTTATGAGTTTGATGAATGGGGTGTTCCGTGAGTACTTGGACAAGTTCGTCCAAGTATTCATTGACGATATTTTGATTTACTCTCGTATGATGAAGGAGCATGAAGAGCACTTGCACTTTGTACTACAGTGTTTGCGAGAGCACAAATTGTATGGGAAGTTGTCCAAATACTCATTTTATCAATCAAAGTTTCACTACTTAGGACATGTCATCTCTGGCGAAGGCATCACCGTGGATCTAGCCAAGGTCAAGACTATTATGGAATGGCCTATGCCTACGAATGTCCCGGAAGTGTGTAGCTTCATGGGTTTAGCAAGATACTATCGATGGTTCATCGAGGGATTTTCAAAGATAACAAATCCGTTCACAGATTTGCAGAAGAAGAAAAAGAAGTTTGTTTGGACCGAGAAATGTGTGGAAGTGCTTTGGAGGCTCAAGGAATTGTTGACAACCGCACCGATACTAAAGGTCCCTGACATGGACGCAGACTTCTTGGTAAGAACTGACGCATCCAAAGAAGGCTTAAGCGGAGTCTTGATGCAAGATGGACGAGTGATTGCTTACATTTCAAGGAAACTAAGAAGGCATGAGGAGAACTACGTGACGCATGATTTGGAGTTATTATCCATCATATATGCCTTGAAGGTTTGGAGACACTAGCTTGTCAGATGAAAATTTGAACTAAGGACTAACCATTGTGGACTACAGCACATCTTTGCGTAAAGCAACCTGAACGTGTGACAATGGCGTTGGTCAGAATTGCTTAGCGAGTACGACTTCGAGATTACTTACATAAAAGGAGCAGTGAAACGAGTGGCAAATGCATTGAGTTGGAGACCGTGCATATTTTCGGTGTTGCCTCTTCAGATGAATCTACGTGGAAATATTCTAACTTTACAGTGTGACGATGACTGGTGTAAAGAGGTCGAGGGTTTTATCGAAAAAAACACAATGATGGTACCACTATTTGAGGGATTTTCATTTGATAGCGATGGCTTATTGAGGTTCAAAAGTTGGATCTACATACCACCAAACAATGAGTTGAGGATGTTGATCCTAAGCGAGGCTCATAGAGCAGCATACATGGCTTACCCGGGAGTCACGAAGATGAGGGCAGACCTTAAACCCTTATTCTTCTGGAAGGGAATGAAAGAAGACATAGTCAACTATGTGGCCAGATGTCTAGAATGTCAGCAGGTAAAGGCTGAACACAGACACCCAGCAGGATTACTACAACCACACGCTATTCCAGAATCAAAATGGGAAGTTATTTCGATGGATTTTATTATTGGATTGCCACTGACAACGGGAACAAATGACTCAATTTTCGTAGTAGTAGACACTCTGACGAAGAGTGGTCACTTTATTCCTGTGCGTACAACGTATCAGGCACCTGACATAGCTAGAGTTTTTATTAGTGAGATTGTGAGGCTGCATGGCGTGCCTAAGAGGATTATATTCGATCGAGGATCGATGTTTACAAGACGATTTTGGACGAGTTTCCAAGAGGCCTTGGGAACCCAGCTTAACTTTAGTACTGCGTATCGCCTGGAGACTGATGGGCAGACCAAACGAATGAAACAAACCTTGGAGGACATGTTGCGCATGTACGTGATGGACCAAAAAAATCGTTGGGAAGAATTCTTGCCTCTAGTAGACTTCACTTACAACAACAATTACCAGAGCACCATTAAAATGGTGCCTTTCAAGATTCTTTATGGGCGACCGTGTCAGAAGCCTTTGAGTTGGGATCAGCTTGAGGATAGGGTCCTAGTGGGATCAGAAGTGATCCAAGAAATGCAAGAGCAAATGAAAACAATAAGACAGAGGATTAAAGAAGCGCAAGATCGACAAAAGAGTTATGCCAATGTGCACCGTGTCGACTGTAGTTACGAGGTCAATGATCGAGTCTTCTTGCGGGTTAAACCGCATAAGAGTTCGATCAAGTTTGGGAAGGGAGCTTAAATCTCTCCTAGGTTCATGGGACCCTTCGAGATTTTGGAGAGAAAGGGGCCCATGGCCTATCGACTAGCCTTGCCTGCTTCTTTAAGGCATATGCACGATGTTTTTCATGTATCTATTTTGAGACATTATATTAGTGATCCTACTTGTGTTATTGACATGAGTTCCTTGTAGGTATCAGACGAGGGAGTGCTCACGGATGAGCTGGGCCACATCTTGGATCATTGTGTTCGACATCTACGATGTCGAATGGTAGATCAGGTCAAGGTCTAGTGGGACAATTATAGTCTACACTCAGCGACCTAGGAGGACGCATATGATATGCGTCAGCAGTTTCCATTTTTGTTTGACAGATAGACATAAGATACTATGATACACTTTATTTCAGCATATATACTGTGAAACTTCAGGACGAAGTTTAGACCAAGAGGGGGTGTATGTAACATCCCACTCTGGTGCACTGAGCGAACTTATTCTTTGAGGACACTTGCTCGCAAGTGATCCAGATTATTATGCCATAAAATCTTTTGATTTTGATTATGAGGCGTTATGGGAGGATGACATGTTGTTTTACCCCTTTAATATAGACATGTGTTATTGACTCGATTTTACTGAGTGTGTAGGATTACGGACCTAGAGGATATCGAGGCATGGATGGAACCACTTGGACTCCAGATCGAATCAGGGAGTGTGCCATTTGGGTTTGATTACTTTACTGTGATTTTAGTGCATCTGACTGGATGATATGATATGGATATGTTCTGACATGATTTGTTGATGATGCAGGATGACATTAGCTTGTCGACCAGACTCACATATGGAGTAAAGGGGTCACACACGACTACCAGAGATGTTGAGGGAGAGGTGTGCATAGCAGCCCTACCACAACCTACTAGGACTCTCGTCGTGGCTCGAACTATAGGTTAGCGATTACCTAGTTCGAGAGGACCCACGATGCTGTGAGGGCAGACTACGATAGTTGCTCACGATGATTCTAAGGGGCGCGCAATAAGGCGGGGGCCTTATTGCTTAGAAACCCTTATTCTTCCAAAATTTCATCTGGTGGAGTGTTGACTCTAGGGGTTATTGATGTCTACCAATCAGTCAAGAGGCGAGTGGCACCCTTGGAGCATGTAGTGTGTCCTAAAGGGCACGTCGCACAAGGGAACAAATGAGGCGAGTGGCACCCTTGGAGCACCTAGTGCATCCTGAAGGGCACGTCGCATTGATGATGATAGAGGGATGAACCTAGATGGCCCTAAGACAAATAACAGGTTAAGAAATTTTAAAACAATTTCCCTAATTAAATTTCGCCCAGTACAAAATCTAAGTTCTAAGTCTAAAATTTCGCTAGGGGTAAAAATTTTTCTACCTTTAAAAAGAAATAATAATTAAAAAAAAAAAAATAGATAAAATAAAATAAAATAATAAATTTTAAAGTAAAAACCAATTAAGTAATAATTATGGTCTTCATAAAATTTTGTAACTTGAAGGGAGTAAGGAATTAAACTATTCATAAGAAATAAAATATGTGGATATAAAAAGTAAAGAAAGAATTAATTATTTTATCTTTTGATAATTTAAAAAGATACTAAATTAATGATAAAAGGGAAAAGGGGTTATATTCCACACCTGCCTTTTTGAGTTCTAAGTAAAAGGGGAAAGAGGGAAAATAAAAAAATAGGAAAGTAGGGAAAGGAGGTAACATAAAAAGGAAAAGGGGGAACTTAAGGGAAAAAGCGGGAAGTCAACTTAGTAAAGAATCTACATTTAAGAGCTTTCTAATTTTAAACTGAATTAGCAATTTCATAATAGGGAAAGCCTTTAAAACCTGTAAGAGAATCTAGGGACACCTAGGAGTGATTCTAGGAGTAACTCTAGGTGGGTGAGGGAAATAAAGATAATTACTTAATTAAAGAAATTAATTTATGGAGGAATGTAGGGGATGGGGGACACTTGTACAGAGATAAAATTTTAGGAAATTATTTATAAAACTTTAATTAAATGAGATTTTAGGAAAGAAAGGAAGTTCGAAACTCTATAAAATAAAGGAAGGAGAAGGATGAAGGATCATCTTTTGTTTGCGTAACATTACGCTGCAGAAATATCAACTTGACTGATTTACTTGTGGGAGTTGGGATTTCCAGCTCGGAGAGGAGTGGTAGCTTGGCCTTGCCAAGAGAGTTGGGAGCTAGACGAAGCCTCTAGATAGTGTATGTGCCCCCTTTGCGACTCGGGGGGCTAAGGGGGAAGAAGAGTACCCCTAGTGTTGGTTGGGAGGTATCGGTGTAGTCTCGACGGTCGGCGAGCAGGAGTTGCATGGAGCACGTGGATGACACTCGGAGCAGGCGAAAAGGCAACGGTACGCTTCTTGTTGAATGATAGAATGTTGTAGGATTTATGACTTAGATCTGCATTGTGTATTGGGTAGGTAAACTCATTGTCTAGTTTCTCGACTGAAATTTTTATAAACTTGGCTGAATGATTGGTTGATTGATTTCTGTGACCTTCGTATTCCCGCATGTCGTGACCACCCTGGGTGTTGATTCTAACCTTGAGATTGTTATCCTTCATCCTCAGTTCACCAGTCCTTGCCTGAGCAGTCGGCCAGGAGCCTGATCTACGATTGTCGCCTTAGTGTTAAAATACCTATGGATCTTAACGCCCTGCTTTTCTGTGTGAGGATGGTGAAGCGAAGGTGAACCTTCTGCCGTCTACCTCTTTTATTTTCCTTAGTCGATTGTTGATCGCACCCTCTAGCCAAAAAGTGTCTCTGTGTATGGAATTCTTGCGTAGTGTTGGTTATCCCTGCAACCATTCCAGCTCCTTTTACTTTGGGTCCTTGCGCTCTCACTGTTGTCTGTGTTGGATGGGTGTTCTGGATGAAAAATGAATTAATCTCATGTCTGCAATATTCCATTTGGGTATTCTGGAAATGGACAGACTTATTGAAGTTTTGTCTACAATTTTTATTGAAATTGTTTTATACTGGAAGTTGATGCCTACAAATTATGAATGAAAGCATTTTTTTATACTAGAAGATCTGTCCGCTATATTGTTAAATGAAACATCTTATTACTGGAATTTGATGCTTGCAAATTGTGAATGAAAGAATTTTTTTTATATACTAGAAGATCTGTCCGCTATATTGTTAAATGAAACATATTATTACTGGAAGTTGATGCCTGCAAACCCTTGAATGATAGCATTTTTTTTACTCGAAGTTTTGTCCGCTATATGGTTAATGAAACATCTTATTATAGAAGTTATGTCTACGATTTCTTAGGTTTTTCTGGGCATGAAACCCTACATCTATCCACCAATTGTGTAAGGGTGATTCTTTTCATTTTCTGATATTAACCGTTTGTAAATTTAGTTGCACTACTACCTTAGTATCTCTGAAATTTCTCTGAGGTAGGGATTATGAAATTTAGGAGTCAACCATTTATCTATGGGTAGAGTTTTGAGTTTCTTTTTTGGGCGATTTTATTTTTTTTCCTGAGTGAGTTCCCTGGGGCGATTTACCTAGGCGTTATCATTCTGATCGATTGGTGCATTGGAACTTATTATTGAGGAGAGGAGTGAGAGTATTCCTCGTTTTGTGGTTCTGAAGGATTCCTGACACCATAATTACATATCACTCGCAGTTTCTCAAAGGGAGTATCCGAAGTCTGGACACGACTTTGCCACTGCTTTGTTGTGCTGTGGTATATTTAGCACACCTTCCTCACATTTGGATTTGTCTCAGACGCGTCCGCTGCTTGCCCCTTTTTTTTATGGTAAAGAAATAATTATTGTGGTGTGGGTACAGAGGTTCTTTGGAGTTTCCGAGACCACCTTGTTTTGGTTGGGCATTGGTAAATTCCTTGTGAGGTGGATCAAATATATACATGTTCCTACCCTTTGCTTTGCCTCGAAATTAACCATGTTTATATATATATAATGATAGTATCTTACAGAGATGACAACAAATTTCTTTTGAATGACGATGAAAATTTGGGCTCAGTGTGAAGGCGATGATTGGTTGCAGCATGTAGGATTTGACCATATTTTTATACCTGTGTCTGCCATTATATCTATATGTCTGAGTTCTCATGACAGGTATGCGTCCAATTTATTACAGTAACTGCGAATTTAACATATACAGAGAGTGTGGATGAGAATTAATATGAATAGAGTGTGTCTGCAAAATTTAAATACTGTCAGCGACCCGGTATATCCTGCATGTTTAATGACAGACTCATAGCTTTTATTAATGCCAGAATTATACATTGCAGAAACGGGTGCTAAGAAGGTATGTAAAGCAACTATGTCACATCATTTCGGTTTCACTATTGAAGTAAGACTTAGATGTTTAGGGAGTGTGCTCAATAAGTGTGTGAATTAAATGAGTTTATGTTTAATTGTTTTATTCTGGCAAGTCCCAATTAATGTAATGCTTAGATTTATAATTGAAAGTTTTCTAGTGTTTTGTAAAATTTTAATATCAATAATTATATCTTGTTATTAAGAAGAGGGGAAGGTTAATGATCTGGTTAGATGCTTATACTTTAATATAAAAAGGGATAGGGTCTAGATTCACTTTTGGAATTGATATCTTATTAAATTAGTATAAGAAAGGAAAATGGTAACTTCTTAATGACTTGAGGTATTAAGTTATTGCCTTTTATGGTTTTTGTAGTAGGTCCATAAATGTTAAGTACCATTGTAAGGAAAAACAAATTGACTTGCACATAAACATAGGAATATCTTATTCCATTTAGGGTGTGAAATTACTTTAAGATTGTTAGTATGAATGTTCTAGTAACAGCTAGTTGGGCGGAGATGTGGATTATTATGGAATTGTTCATTTATGTGGTAATAATATTAAATTTTATAAGGAGAATGAAGACTAGATTTCAACCCTTAGACTTGTTAAATTAAATAGGCAATTGGTGTTTTGTAAATTGTATTATAATGCACGAATGTGATAATTCTCTCGATCGCCGTGAAAGTTCAAGATACATGTGTCCTTTTTGTGACAGTTTTGCCTGGATGATCATGATGTTGTCATTTAGCTTAGTCAGCTTGTATTTGTTGTTTTGGGTGGGATGTAGACACCTCCTTGTTCCTCAGAACAGTCACCAAGCTTGAGACCTTAAATGGTCAAAATCGATGGGAACCTAGGCTTGAGCGTTGCTTATGTGTCCTGGAGGTCCTAACCATTGCAGGGTAGGACGGACAGGTAGTCAGTCTAATTTTTCGTCGATTGATTGTCGTTCATTACTTACATATGCTTGATGTGCGTCTTCGGTCATTATGTTGTTGTCGCAGTTGCATGCGTCATGTTCGTCGTCGCGTTGCGACACAGAGTATAATGTATTTATTAACCTTGTACACACACAAAAAAAAAAATTGCACTTGTTATGAGAGGTTGATGTTGTGACGAAACTGAGGATCGTTACATGTGGTATCAAAGCGGGTTCAACCCGCGACTTGGGATCACTACGGATTTCATTGATATGATTGATTATACTATTGTTGATCGAGTTGACTTGTATGCATGTAGGTAATCATGGTTAGAGGACGTCGCAGAGGGAGATGACGGGGTGCTAGGGTAGGAGGCTCGACACCTCCAGTAGCATCCACGCCTGAGGGGTCTAACCCCCAGGGAGACGAGCAGGTTCTCGTACAGGAGCAGATAGCGGTTGGTGATGTAGTCGGAATGATGAGATCTTTTCAGCGCATGTTCGAGGCACTGATCAGCCGTTTGGACAGAGATGAGGCTAGGGCGCCAGCACCCGCTAAGGTTCCATCGCGCGCTCCGGTCGGTACTGGTAGCATTCACCGTGAAGTCGAGAAGGTCAAATTTCCTGAGTTCTTTGGTGCCCCGATCAACGCAGGCGCCGAGGCATGGTTGGATAATATGGTGATGTGCTTCACACTTGGCGATTATACCTCCAACATGAAGGTATGCATGGCAGTCTTTCAACTGAAGGGGAGTGCTCTTCTATGGTGGAAGACGCTCCTACCATAGTTGAACATGGTCGTCGAAGACGTGTCATGGGAACTATTCGAGGAATGGTTTCGAGAGAGGTACCTTTCAGAGGAATTCATTGAGTGTTAGCTCAATGAGTTCAACACCTTACAATAGGGAGGTCGTATGGTGCTCGAGTACGAGGCTTGTTTTATGGAGATGCTTCATTATGCTCTGCACCTTAACATAGAGAAACTTAAGGTCAACAGATCCGTGTTCAGCCTTAATGGCAACCTGCGTGCAAAGGTTAGGATTTTGATGCCTCAAACCTTGCATGATGCCGTCTAGAAGGCCCTCATAGTAGAGGAGGAGCTTATTAGCAGGGGTCAGACCAGGACTCCAGCGAGACCAACAGGATAGATTTCATCTAGAGCACAGCAGCATCAGACACTAGCCAGACATACACCAGGATATCTTGGCTTCTAGAGGGGATCCACTTTCACTACACCCTGGCGATCGACGCCTCAGCAACAAACACCTAATCGGAGACCACAACATCAACAACAGTGTCGCCCACAACAACAACAGTTAGGCCTATTCAGTAGAATAGACCAAGGTTCCAGGCCGGTGGGCTGTCATCTTCTACTTTGGGTACCAGGACTACTGGGCCGAAGAAGGGGTGCTGGACGTGTGGGGAGCCACATTACCAGTGCAACTTCCCTGTGGAGAGGACCAAAGCGTCCGAATCAGCCGGACCCACTACCATGGGAGATATGGGCAAGGCCTATCGAATTCATGCAGTGGTGAATAACCGCCAGGCAGAGCATCAGTCGACTATGCTTGAGATGACAGGTACCGTTGCTGACTAGACCCTTAGTATTTTGATAGATCCCGATGCTACCGAGAGTTTCATTTCTGGTGCAGCACTAAAAAGGATTAAGGTAAAGGCAGTCGAACAGGATGAGTTTATCTTCATAGAGGTGGCTTCAGGAGCCAAACAGAAGGTTGGAGGAAAGGTTACGGGATGTGTCTTTAACCTAGGAGAGTTTGTCACAAAGGCCAACCTGTACATCACGATCTTAGGATATTATGACGTCGTGATTAGTATGGACTGGTTGGGATCGCATGAGGTGATACTCAACTGTAAGAAAAAATGATTGATATTGGTCGATGACGAGGGACAGAGATGTGTGATTGTAGGAGGGAACCAGGGAGTTTCCCTGAGATTCATCTCTTCCTTGCAACTTCAGAAGAGCATGCTCAAGGGGTGCATGATTTATGCGATCATTGCGTTGAACGAGAAGGGATTAGAGAAAGGTCTACAACACCCTCTGGTGGTGAAGGAGTTTGCGGATGTATTTCCAGAGGATTTACCTAGGATGTCGCTAGAGAGGGAGTTGGAGTTTACCATAGACCTGAAACCAGGGACTGAACCGATAGCAAGAATGCCTTATCGGATGTCGACCCCATAGTTACAAGAGTTGAAAATGCAACTAAAGGAGTTGATGGACCTAGGACTGATACATCCTAGTGTTTTATCGTGGGGTACACCTGTTATTTTCATACGAAAGAAGGACGGATCGTGGAGGCTTTGTATTGACTACCGTCAATTGAACAAGGCTACGATCAAGAATCAGTATCCATTGCTGAGAATTGATGATATGTTCGATCAAATGAAGGGTGTGATGGTGTTCTCCAAGATCGATTTGAGATCAAGGTATCACTAGTTATGGATCAAGGAGGATGACATCCCTAAGACCGCCTTTAAGATGAGGTTTGGACTGACAAACGCCCCAGGGGTATTTATGAGTTTGATGAATGGGGTGTTCCGTGAGTACTTGGACAAGTTCATCCAAGTATTCATTGATGATATTTTGATTTACTCTCATATGACGGAGGAGCATGACGAGCACTTGCGCTTGGTACTACAGTGTTTGCGAGAGTACAAATTGTATGGGAAGTTGTCCAAATGCTTATTTTATCAATCGAAGATTCACTACTTAGGGCATGTCATCTCCGGCGAAGGCATCACCATGGATCCAGCCAAGGTCGAGGATATTATGGAATGGCTTGTTCCTACGAATGTCCCAGAAGTGCGTAGCTTCATGGGTTTAGCAGGATACTATTGACAGTTCGTCGAGGGATTTTCAAAGATAGAAAATTATATCAAGGAGTTGCAGAAGAAGAATAAGAAGTTTGTTTGGACCAAGAAATGTGTGGAAGCGCTTCGGAGGCTCAAGGAATTGTTGACAACTGCACCAATACTAAAGGTCCCTGACATGGATGCAGACTTCTTGGTAAGCACTAACACATCCAAAGAAGGCTTAGGTGGAGTCTTGATGCAAGACGGATGAGTGATTTCTTATATTTCGAGGAAATTAAGAAGGCATGAGGAGAACTGCACGATGCATGATTTGGAGTTATTAGCCATCGTATATGCCTTGAAGGTTTGGAGACACTACCCCGTCGGATGAAAATTTGAACTAAGGACTGACCATTGTGGACTACAACACATCTTTGCACAAAGCGACCTGAACGTGCGACAACGACGTTGGTCGAAATTGCTTAGCGAGTACGACTTCGAGATTACTTACATAAAAGGAATAGTGAACCGAGTGGCGGATGCATTGAGTCAGAGACCACGCATCTTTTCGATGTTGCCTCTTCAGACGAATCTACTTGAAAATATTCTAACTTTACAGCATGACAATGACTGGTATAAATAGGTCGAGGGTTTTATCGGACAAAACACAATGATGGTACCACGATTTGAGGGATTTTCATTTGATAGCAATGGCTTATTGAGGTTCAAAATTCAGATCTATGTACTGCCAAATGACAAGTTGAGGATGTTGGTCCTAAGCGAGGCTCATAGAGCAGTATACATGGCTCACCCGGGAGTCACGAAGATGAGGGCAGACCTTAAACCCTTATTCTTCTTGAAGGGAATGAAGGTAGACATAGTCAACTATGTGGCCAGATGTCTAGAATGTCAGTAGGTAAAGGCTGAACATAGACACCGAGTAGGATTACTACAACTTCACACTATTTCGGAATCGAAATGGGATGTTATTTCGATGGATTTTATTGTTGGATTTCCACTGACGGCATAGAGAAATGACTCGATTTTCATAGTAGTAGACACTCTGATGAAGACTGCTCACTTTATTCCTGTGCGTACGACGTATTAGGCACCTGACATAGCTAGAGTTTTCATCGGTGAGATTGTGAGGCTGCATGGCGTGCCTAAGAGGATTATATTCGATCGAGGATCGATGTTTACTGGATGATTTTGGATGAGTTTCCAAGAGGCCTTGGGAACCCAACTTAACTTTAGTACTGCGTATCACTCGGAGACTGATGGGAAGACCGAACAAATGAGCCAAACTTGGAGGTCATGTTGCGCATGTACGTGATGGACCAACAAAATTGTTGGGAAGAATTCTTGCCTCTAGTAGAGTTTGCTTACAACAACAGTTACCAGAGCACCATTAAAATGGTGCCTTTCGATTTTCTTTACGGGCAACCGTGTCGGAAGCCTTTGAGTTGGGATCGGCTTGAGCATAGGGTCCTAGTGGGACCAGAAGTGATCCAAGAAATGGAAGAGAAAATGCAAACAATAAGACAAAGGATTAAAGAAGCACCAGATCGACAAAAGAGTTATGTCGATGCGCACCATGTCGAACGTAGTTACGAGGTCAGTGATCGAGTCTTCTTGCGGGTTAAACCGCATGTTAGCAACATTTCTTGTATAGGGGTATTCTCCTCTCTGATTTTAGGCCTCTGGTGTAAATGCATAGAAGTGGGGTTTTAAATCCAGTCGGATGTGTTTTATTCAAGGGCCATAGCCATAAGCACCAAGTGCAGCTCACAGAAGAAGTCCATTTCGGGCTTAAAATCAAGCGAGCGAGCCGTCTGATTTCAACGGCAAGGATCAATTGACGAAGCTGATCGATGGTCATCGGGATTTTGGGCCTGTCAAGTTTCCTGGGATTTAGCATGAAGGGTAGAGCCCATAGTTCAGGGAAATTCTGGGTCGTCCGATCCAATTGGGACAGGTGGCGGCTAGTCGGCATATCAGGGATCGGTGTTTCGGGAGACAAGGAGCCTCCGATTCTTTACAGCTGAAATCGTCGATCGTCGAAATGACGAAAGAACCTTTGCAGTCGAGCCCACGGTCTTAGCACCAGGTCACGTCAAGCGAGCCTGTGGATGAAGTGGGACCCATTTTGAATAGTGGATGCTACCTCAACCATTTATCTTAAGGACACGCGGCGCACATCCGTGCCATGTCGTCATTCGGGAATTCGAGGAGTAAGCGCTCCTCGTCATTTCACCTCTCGAAACCTTGAATCCCGAAGTGTCGAAAGCGCTCAGAATCAGGCCCTTGGTTTTGGTGTCTGGTCACAAGGAGCAGGCCTAGAGGATGGGTGCTAGCATTTATCGTTCTGTGCAAAAGGGAGGCCAAAAGCGCTGAATTGAGTTTCAGAGGGAGGGGGCACTGTGTTCTCCAGATGCCAATTTGACATGATCTAAATCTCGGTACCTGTTGGGTATGAATGAAGAAGAGAGAGGGTGGTTGAAACCTCGCCTCACTCATTAATTGAAAAGTATGGATGTTATGGCTGAAAGTCTACCCGAGAAGGTCCTCTGTACTGGTTCTATTCATGGAAGCCACACTGAGTCCTCGACTCGCCAAGGAGGTCTCCACATGCTAGCTCGGCTCTTAATGGCTCAGCTACTTCCCTTGCAGGAGCCATGCGTAGTTAAGGTGGCGTCTGACAAAGAATAGCCATCCGAATTTGGCCGAGGGGACACCAAGTCTTGGATGCACGATCGGCCAGAGTCTGCATGCGCAGACTGTCAGAAGACATGTAGACACAATGTTTTTAATGCAGCGTCTTGTTTTTGCTGCTGTGGTTGTTTTTGAGTATATGTAGGCATTTTCGCCATTTTTGTAAGCATTGATGGTTGAGCAAGGCTCCCGATTGTAAAGTTTTGATCAAGCGCTAGTCGCTCTGGTTAATGTATAAGGCATTTGAGGCTTCTTACTTTATGGATGTCAGCCTCTTTTCCATCTCTTGTATACTGTGTTAGAACAGCTCGGAATTGGAGGATCGAGTCAAGTTGTAGCTGTTATAAGATGATGTAGGTTGGATCACTGTAGCAATTACATTGTTTCTAATCAGTCCCTGTTATTTTCGTAGCACTGAATGACTTGGAATTGGAGGATCTAGTCGAGTCACTCTTCAGCTCCTTGAAGCTTCGGACCAAGAGGATCTTGGCTTCTTAGTTTTTCATCCTCAATCTTCTGAGGGCCTGTTATCCGAGGCAGTCTTGCTCGCCCTTCTCTCAAGTCTTCCATCTATCACCCTTTAATCCATTTACTGACGGAAGTTGGATCAAGACCTCCCTTGTTTTCTACATGCCAGGCCCAGTTTCCTGAGTTAAAGCTATATCATCTTGAGCCTTTATCCATTTGATCACCCCATTTATTAAACCGTGACATAAAAAACTGATGGGCGTTGGTCTCTACTCCTGCAAGCAATCTAGGAGTGACTTGTGACACTAACATTTCTAGCGCCGTTGCTGGGGACGAAGTTGAAGATTTTCCCTGGGCAGAACGACATTGAGCCTCTGATTCTAAAGGTGCATCAAACATCAGAGCCCTTAAAGATTGCTACTGTGCACCTGGCGAATCCACTGTGGCGACTCCATTGTTTCCACTTCACTGTTTCAGCTGTAGCTATTGTTAGCACACCTGAAAGATAACCCAGAGGAGCTTTCTCGAGAAGGTTTCAGCGGCTACTTTCTTAGCTTGAAAAGCTTCCTGGGGTAACGACAACGTTAAGATCTGGCCTTTGATGGTGAACAAGGACTAGGCATATTTGAAGCTGCGCATGTTTCACCTGGCGACTCCATGATTCGAGGATCGATTGGTGACCCCACTGGTTCGATATGGAGAAAATTATGGCTCAAAGGTTTGCTTTCTCTGACTTTTCCTAGATAGTTGGGTTTCCTAATGAACTTCCTGATAGAGACCAATGGGAAGATTTTCTCCCTGAATTTCATGCAACAAGTTGGGAGGAACCAGCTGAGCCTTTACTGGACTTCCATGAGGCTATTCAACGACACAATATCATGCATGAGGATGTTCGGATTAAGATCTTCAGGTGTTCATTGAAGGGAGCTGCTCTTGAGTGGTGTCGATCTCTTCCCGCTGCGAGCATCCGCTCTTTAACAGGTTTTCATACAGCTTTCAATTCATTTTGTAAAGACTACTATCCAGCTGATTGTTTGTTTGAAAACTGTTGTGAGGAGTTTTCTTCACTTCATGAAGCCTCTGTTGGCCATGAAGACTAGGTCCATGATGAATCTTTTACTGTGGAGGAAAGCATTTGCCAGGAAAATATGGAGGTGTTGAATGATATTAATTGTGTTAGCCCTAGAATGGAAGCATCTGACATCATATCAGATGTCTCTATTCTTTTAGATGTTCATAACAATCAACATGCCTCTTATGGAAATTGCGAGTTTATAGAGCAAATGTGGTCCATGGTAGATGACTCACTTGGATATCGTGTTGAAGCAGATGTTCCTAGTAGCTCTGCTCATGATGATGAAGACCCCCTCTTTTTAAAAGAGGGGTTAGTTGTGGAAGAGGTTTCTTCTCTTTTCCCCCAGGGGGTTTCTCACGATATATTTTTACCTGGGATTAAAGAGAAAAGAATTATGTATGAGCAGCTAGAAGCAGCAGGTCCCATTGTCCCTGAAACAGAAATTTTCGATGGGATCACTATTCTGGAGGAGGGTCATATCAATGAAGGACAACCCCTTTTTGATGTATATTATAGTGATGATGAGCAGCAAGCTTATCCTGCATTTGATCACTATAAAGATATTGAAGAGCCAGTCAACAAGCAGAACCACCCCATGGTCCCTATTTATGATGAATACGAATCTGACCTGGGGGAGAGCCAAGAAGAGGAAAAGGAACCAGAGGAACAACTGAGCACATATTTCATTCCAGAGCTAGTCAGTGAGCAACTACCGCCTGAGATCAGTGAGGCTACGTCAGTTGTCCACTCACCTGTGCTTATCAAAGATATTCAACCACATGTGAGCAACTTGGTAGCAGAGGAGGCTACCTGTCACCAATTTTCCGAAATTCACCACTCATTCTATGATCCTGTTGGCGAATACATGGAGTGGCATGTCCTTTATGCCTTGGAGCCACCCTATTTCATATCAACTTCAGCCTGTGAGGAGAAGTTGAAGAGTGTATCCGTTCTGCTGTCACGGTTACACTATCTGTTGGTGATCATTGACAGAAGGAAGGAGCTTCTATCCAGGAAGCTGCTTGAATGGCTATGGTGGAAGTTTTCTTTCACCTAGCCCATGTAAAATATTTTATTAGCATTAGGACTGTATATAAATAAGCTCTTTTGAGCATGTATCTTGTTTTCTTTTACTTTTACTTTTTCAGCCTATATTTTCAGTAGGGGGTGTTTTGAGCTTGACTCCATAGCCCAACAACAAGGCACATAAACTGCAAAATGAGTTCTTAGAGCATCATAGGGACGACTCTATCCCCCATGGAGCCTAATGTTAGCAACATTTCTTGTATAGGGGTATTCTCCTCTCTGATTTTAGGCCTCTGGTGTAAATGCATAGAAGTGGGGTTTGAAAGCCGGTCAGATGTGTTTTATTCAAGGGCCGCAGCCATAAGCGTCGAGCACAACTCACAGAAGAAGTCCATTTCCGGCTTAAAATCAAGTGAGCGAGCAATCTAATTTCAACGGTAAGGATCAATTGATGAAGCAGATCGACGGTCATCGGGTTTTGGGGGCTGTCAAGTTGCCTGGGATTTAGCACGAAGGGTAGCGCCCATAGTTCAGGGCAAGTCTGGGTCGTCCGATCCAATTGGGAGAAGTGGTAGCCAGTCAGCGTATCAGGGATCGGTGTTTCGGGAGACAAGGAGCCTCCCATTCTTTACAGCTGAAATTGCCGATCGGAAAAACGCCGAAAGCACCTTTGGAGCCGAGCCCACGGTCTTAGCACCAGGTCACGTCAAGCGAGCCTGTGGATGAAGTGGGCCCCCTTTTAAATAGCAGATGCTACCTCAACCGTTTATCTTAAGGACACGTGGTGCACATCTGTTCCATGTCATCATTCGAGAATTCGAGGAGTAAGCGCTCCTCGCCATTTCACCTCTCGAAACCTCGAATCCCTAAGTGCCGAAAGCGCCCAGAATCGGGCCCTTGGTTTTGGTGTATGGTCACAAGGAGCAGGCCTAGAGGATGGGCGCTAGCATTTATTGTTATGTACAAAAGGGAGGCCAAAAGTGCCGAATTGAGTTTCAGAGGGAGGGGGCACTGTGTTCTCCAGACACCAATTTGACGTGATCTAAATCCCGGTACCTGCTGGGTATGAATGAAGAAGAGAGAGGGTGGTTGAAACCTCACCTCACTCATTAATTGCAAAGTATGGATGTTCTGGCTGAAAGTCTACCCAAGAAGGTCCTTTGTATTGGTTCTATTCATGGAAGCCACGCCGATTCCTCGACTCGCCAAGGAGGTCTGCACACTCTAGCTTGGCTCTTAATGGCTCAGCTACTTCCCTTGCAGGAGCCATGCGCAGTTAAGGTGGCATCTGACAAAGAATAGTCGTCCGAATTTGTCCGAGGGGACACCAAGTCCTGGGTGCACGATCGGCCAGAGTCTGCATGCGTAGACTATCAGAAGAAATGCAGACGCAATGTTTTTAATGCAGCGTCTTGTTTTTGCTGCTGTGGTTGTTTTGAGTATATGTAGGCATTTTTGCCATTTTTGTAAGCATCAATGGTTGAGCAAGGCTCCCGATTGTAAAGTTTTGATGAAGCGTTGGTCGCTCTGGTTAATGTATAAGGCATTTGAGACTTTTTACTTTATGGATGTCAGCCTCTTTTCCATCTCTTGTATACTGTGTTAGAAGATCTCAGAATTGGAGGATCCAGTCGAGTTGTAGTTGTTATAGGATGATTTAGGTTGGATCAATGTAGCAGTTACATTGTTTCTAATCAGTCCCTGTTATTCTCGTAGCGCTGAATGACTTGGAATTGGAGGATCCAGTCGAGTCACTCTTCAGCTCCTTGAAGCTCCGGACCAAGAGGATCTTGGCTTCTTAGTTTTTCATCCTCAAGCTTCCGAGGGCCTATTGCCCGAGGTAGTCTTGCCCGCCCTTCTCTCAAGTCTTCCATCTACCACCCTTTAATCCATTTACTGACGGAAGTTGGATCAAGACCTCCCTTGTTTTCTACATGCCAGGCCCAGTTTCCTGAGTTAAAGCTATATCATCTTGAGCCTTTATCCATTTGATCACCCCATTTATTAAACCATGACATAAAAAATTGATGGGCGTTGGGCTCTGCTCCTGCAAGCAATCCAGGAGTGACTTCTAATTCTAACACCGCATAAGACTTCGATCAAGTTTGGGAAGGGAGCTAAACTCTCTCCTAGGTTCGTGGGAACCTTCAAGTTTGTGGAGAGAAAGGGGCTTGTGGCCTATTGACTAGCCTTGCCTGATTCTTTGAGGCGTATGCATGATGTTTTTCATGTATCTGTTTTGAGATATTATATTAGTGATCCTACTTGTGTTATTGACATGATTTCCTTGCAGGTATCAGATGAGGGAGTGCTCATGGCTAAGCTGGTCCGCATATTGGATCATCGCGTTCGACAGCTATGACGTCGAATGGTAGATCAGGTCAAGGTCTATTGGGACAATTATAGTCTGCACTCGGCGACCTGGGAGGACGCATATGATATGTGTCAGCAATTTCCATTTTTTTTTAACAGATAGACATAAGATACTATGATACACTTTATTTCAGCATATATACTGTGAAACTTCAGGACGAAGTTTAGACCAAGAGGGGGTGTATGTAACATCCCACTCTGGCGCACTGAGCGAACTTATTCTTTGAGGACACTTGCTCGCAAGTGAAACGGATTATTATGCCATAAAAAATTTTGATTTTGATTATGAGGCGTTATGGGATGATGACATGTTGTTTTACCGCTTTGACATAGACAGGTGCTATTGACTCAGTTTTACTGAGTGTGCAGGATTACGGACCTAGAGGATGTCGAGGCTTCGATGGAACCCCTTGGACTCTAGATCGAGTCAGGGATTGTGCCATTTGGGTTTGATTTCTTTACTGTGATTTTAGTGCATCTAATTGGATGATATGATATGGATATGTTCTGACATGATTTGTTGATGATGCAGGCTGACGTTGGCTTGTCGAACAGACTCACATATGGAGTAAAGGGGTCACATATGACTACCAGAGATGTTGAGGGAGTGGTGTGGACAGCAGCCCTGCCACAACCTACTAGCACTCTCATCGTGGCTCGAACTGTAGGTTAATGATTACCTAGTTCAAGAGGACCCACGATGCCGTGAGGGCAGACTGCGATAGTCGCTCACGATGATTCTAAGGGGCGTGCAAAAGGGCGGGGGCCTTATTCCTCAGAAACCCTTAGTCTTCCAAAAGTTCACCTGGAAAAGTGTTGACTCCAGGGGTTATTGATGTCTACAAATCAGTCAAGAGGCGAGTGGCACCCTTGGAGCATGTAGTGTGTCTTGAAGGGCATGTCGCGCAAGGGAACAAATAAGGTGAGTGGCACCCTTGGAGCACCTAGTGCGTCTTGAAGGGCACGTCGCATTGATGATGATAGAGGGATGAACCTAGATGGCCTTAAGACAGATAACAAGTTAAGAAATTTTAAAACAATTTCCTTAATTAAATGTCGCCCAGTACAAAATCAAAGTTCTAAGTCTAAAATTTCGCTAGGGGTAAATTTTTGTCTACCTTTAAAAAAAAATAATAATTAAAAAAAATAAAATAAAATAAATAGATAAAATAAAATAAGATAATAAATTTTAAAATAAAAACCACTTAAGTAATAATTATGGTCTTCATAAAATTTTGTAACATGATAATTTATGTTTTGATAATTTAAAAAGATACTAAATTAATGATAAAAGGGAAAAGGGATTATATTCCACACCTGCCTTTTTGAGTTCTAAGTAAAAAGGGAAAGTGGGAAAATCAAAAAATAGGAAACCAGGGAAATGAGATAACATAAAAAGGAAAAAGGAGAACTTAAGGGAAAAAGCGGGAAGTCAACTTAGTAAAGAATCTATATTTAAGAGCTTCATAATTTTAAACTGAATTAGCAATTTCATAAATGGGAAAGCCTTTAAAACCTGTAAGGGAATCTAGGGACACCTAGGAGTGATTCTAGGAGTAACTATAGGTGGGTGAGGGAAATAAAGATAATTACTTAATTAAAGAAATTAATTTATGGAGGAATGTAGGGGATGGGGGACACTTGTACAGAGAGGAAATTTTAGGAAATTATTTATAAAACTTTAATTAAATGAGATTTTAGGAAAGAAAGGAAGTTCGAAACTCTATAAAATAAAGGAAGGAGAAGGATGAAGGATCATATTTTGTTTGTGTAACGTTACACCGCAGAAACATTGACTTGACTGATTTACTTGTGGGAGTTGGGATTTCCAGCTCGGAGAGGAGTGGTAGCTCAGCCTTGCGAGGCGAGCTGGGAGCTAGACGAAGCCTCTGGATAATGTGTGTGGCCCCTTTGCGACTCACGGGGCTAAGGGGGAAGAAGAGTACCCCTAGCGTTGGCTGGGAGGTACCGGTGTAGTCTCGACGGTTGGCGAGCAGGAGTTGCACGGAGCGCGTGGACGACACTCGGAGCAGGCGAAAAGGCAACGTCACGCTTCTTGTTGAATGATAAAATGTTGTAGGATTTATGACTTAGATCTGCATTGTGTATTGGGTAGGTAAACTGATTGTCTAGTTTCTCGATTGAAATTTTTATAGCTTGGCTGAATGATTGGTTGATTGATTTCCATGACCTTCGTATTCCCACATGTCGTGACCACCCTTGGTGTTGATTGTGACCTTGAGATTGTTATCCTTCATCCTTAGCTCACCATTCCTCGCCTGAGCAGTTGGCCAGGAGCCTAATCTATGGTCGTCGCCTTAGCGTTAAAAGACCTATGGATCTCAACGCCCTGCTTTTCTGTGCGAGGATGGTGAAGCGAAGGTGAACCTTCCACCATCTACCTCTATTATTGTCCTTGGTCGATTGTTGATCGCACCCTCTAGCCAAAAAGTGTCTCTGTTTATGGAATTCTTGCATAGTGTTAGTTATCCCTGCAACCATTCCAACCCCTTTTAGTTTGGGTCCTTGCGCTCTCACTATTGGCTGCGTTGGATGGGTGTTCTGGCTGAAAAATGAATTAAGCTCATGTCTGCATTATTCCATTTGGGTATTCTGGCAATGAAAAGACTTATTGAAGTTCTGTCTGCAATTTTTATTGAAATTGTTTTATACTGGAAGTTGATGCCTGGAAATTGTGAATGAAAGCATTTTTTCATAATCGAAGATCTGTCTGCTATATTGTTAAATGAAAGAACTTATTACTGGAAGTTGATGACTGCAAATTGTGAATGAAAGCTTTTTTTATATATACTGGAAGATATGTCCACTATATTGTTAAATGAAACATCTTATTACTGGAAGTTGATGCCTACAAACTTGTGAATGGTAGCATTTTTTTACTGGAAGTTCTGTCCACTATATGGTTAATGAGACATCTTATTATGGAAGTTATGTCTGCAATTTCTTAGGTTTTTCTAGGCATGATACCCTGCATCTATCCACCAATTGTGTAAGGGCAATTCTTTTCATTTTCTGATATTAACCATTTGTAAATTTAGCTGCACTACTAGCTTAGTATCTCTGAAATTTCTCTGAGGTAGTGATTATGAAATATAGGAGTCGACCATTTATCTATGGGTAGAGTTTTGAGTTTCTTTTCTGGGCGATTTTATTTATTTTTCCTGAGTGAATTCCCTTGGTCGATTTACCTGGGCGTTATCATTCTGATCGATTGGTGCGTTGGAGCTTATTATTGAGGAGAGGAGCGAGAGTATTCCTCATTTTGTGGTTCTGAAGGGTTCCTGACACCATAATTACATATCGCTCGCAGTGTCTCAAAGGGGATATTCAGAGTCCGGACACGGCTTTGCCACTGCTTTGTTGTGTTGTGGTATATTTAGCACACCTTCCTCGCATTTGGATTTGTCTCAGACGCATCAACTTCTTGCCCCTTTTTTTATGGTAAAGAAATAATTATTGTTGTGTGGGTACAGAGGTTCTTTGGAGTTTCCGAGACCGCCTTGTTTTGGTTGGGCATTGGTAAATTCCTTGTGAGGTGGATCGAATATATACATGTTCCTACCCTTTGCTTTGCCTCGAAATTAACCACGATTTTATATATATGTTGACAGTATCTTACAGAGATGACAATGAACTGCTTTTGAATGATGACGAAAATTTGGGCTGAGTGTGAAGGTGATGATTGGTTGCAGCGTGTAGGATTTGACCACATTTTTATACCTGTGTCTGCCATTATATCTATATGTCTGAGTTCTCATGACAGGTCTGCGTCCAATTTGTTACAGTAACTGCGAATTTAACATATGCAGAGAATGTGGGCGCGAATTAATATGAATAGAGTGTGTCTGCGAAATTTAAATACTGTCAGCGACCCGGTATATCTTGCATGTTTAATGACAGACTCATAGCTTTTATTAATGCCAGATTTATACATTGTAGAAAAGGGTGCTAAGAAGGTATGTAGAGAAACTACGTCACATCATTTTGGTTTCACTATTGAAGTAAGACTTAGATGTTTAGGGAGTTTTCTCAATAAGTGTGTGAAGTAAATGAGTTTATGTTTAATTTTTTTATTCTGGCAAGTCTCAATTAATGTAATGCTTAGATTTATAATTGAAATTTTTCTAGTGTTTTGTAAAATTTTAATATCAATAATTATATCTTTTTATTAAGAAGAGGGGAAGGTTAATGATCTGGTTAGATGCTTATACTTTAATATAAAAAGGGATAGGGTCTAGATTCACTTTTGGAATTGATATCTTATTAAATTAGTATAAGAAAGGAAAATGGTAACTTCTTAATGACTTGAGGTATTAAGTTATTGCCTTTTATGGTTTTTCTAGTAGGTCCATRAATGCTAAGTACCATTGTAAGGAAAAACAAATTGACTTGCACATAAACATAGGAATATCTTATTCCATTTAGGGAGTGAAATTACTTTAAGATTGTTAGTATGAATGTTCTAGTAACAGCTAGTTGGGCGGAGATGTGGATTATTATGGAATTGTTCATTTATGTGGTAATAATATTAAATTTTATAAGGAGAACGAAGACTAGATTGCAAACCTTAGACTTGTTAAATTAAATAGGCAATTTGTGTTTTGTAAATTGTATTATAATGCACGAATGTGATAATGCTCTCGATCGTTGTGAAAGTTCAAGATACATGTGTCCTTTTTGCGACGGTTGCACCTGGATGATCATGATGTTGTCATTTAGCTTAGCCAGCTTGGGTTTGTTGTTTTGGATGGGATGTAGACACCTCCTTGTTCCTGAGAACAGTCGCCAGCCTTGAGACCTTAAATGGTCAAAATCGATGGGAACCTAGGCTTGAGCATTGCTTCTGTGTCCTGGAGGTCCTAACCATTGCAGGGTAGGACGGGCGGGTAGTCAGTCTAATTTTTTATCGGTTGATTTTCGTTCATTACTTCCATATGCTTGATGTGTGTCTTAGGTCGTTATGTTGTTGTCACAGTTGCATGCATCATGTTTGTCGTCGCCTTGCGACGCAGAGTATATTGTCTTTATTACCCTTGTACACATGCACAAAAAAAAAGAAAAACAAATTGCACTTGTTATGAGAGGTTGATGTTGTGATGAAAGGGAGGATCGTTACATGTGGTATCAGAGCAGGTTCAACCCACGACTTGGGATCTCTACGGCTTTCATTGATATGATTGATTATACTATTGCTGATTGAGTTGACTTGTGTGCGTGCAGGTAATCATGGTTAGAGGATGCCATAGAGGCAGATGATGGGGTGCTAGGGGAGGAGGCACGACGCCTCCAGTAGCATCCATGTCTGAGGGGTCTAACCCCCAAGGAGATGAGCAGGTTCTTGGACAAGAGAAGATAACGGTTGGTGATGTAGTTAGAATGATGAGATCTTTTCAGCGCATGTCCGAGGCACTGATCAACCGTTTGGACAGAGATGAGGCCAGGGCGCCACCACCCGCTGAGGTTCTGTCGCTCGCTCCGGTCGGTACTGGTAGAATTCACCGTGAAGTTGAGAAGGTCAAATTTCCCAAGTTCTTTGGTGCCCCGGTTAGCGCAGCCGCCGAGGCATGGTTGGAGAATATGGCGATGTGCTTCGCACTTTGCGATTATACCTCCAACATGAATGTCTGCATGGCAGTCTTTCAACTAAAGGGGAGCACTCTTCTATGGTGGAAGATGCTCCTACCACAGCTAAACATGGTCGTCAAAGATGTGTCATGGGAACTGTTCGAGGAACGGTTCCGAGAGAGGTACCTTTCAGAGGAATTCATTGACCGTCAGATCAATGAGTTCAACGCCTTATGACAGGGACGTCGTACGGTGCCCGAGTATGAGGCTCGTTTTATGGAGCTGCTCCAGTATGCTTCGCACCTTAACACAGAGAAACTTAAGGTCAATAGGTTTGTGTTCGTCATTAACGGCAACCTGCATGCAAAGGTTAGGATTTTGATCCCTCAAACCTTGCATGATGTCATCTAGAAGTCCCTCATAGTAGAGGAGGAGCTTATCAGTGGGGGTTAGAACAAGACTCCAGCCAGACATACACTAGGATATCGTGGCTTCCAGAGGGGATCCACTTTCACTACACCCCAGGGACCGACGCCTCAACAACGGACACATTATCGGGGACCACAGCATCAGCAGTAGCGTCGCCCACAACAGCAGCAGTTTAGGCATGTTTAATGACAGACTCATAGCTTTTATTAATGCCAGATTTATACATTGTAGAAAAGGGTGCTAAGAAGGTATGTAAAGCAACTACGTCACATCATTTCGGTTTCACTATTAAAGTAAGACTTAGATGTTTAAGGAGTGTGCTCAATAAGTGTGTGAAGTAAATGAGTTTATGTTTAATTTTTTTATTCTGGCAAGGCCGAGTTAATGTAATGCTTAGATTTATAATTGAAAGTTTTCTAGTGTTTTGTAAAATTTTAATATCAATAATTATATCTTGTTATTAAGAAGAGGGGAAAGTTAATGATCTGGTTAAATTTTAATATCAATAATTATATCTTGTTATTAGGAAGAGGGGAAGGTTAATGATTTGGTTGGATGCATATACTTTAATATAAAAAGGGATAGGGGCTAGATTCACTTTTGGAATTGATATATTATTAAATTAGTATAAGAAAGGAAAATGGTAATTTTTTAATGACTTGGGGTATTAAGTTATTGCCTTTTATGGTTTTTCTAGTAGGTCCATAAATGCTAAGTACCATTGTAAGGAAAAACAAATTGACTTGCATATAAACATAGGAATATTTTATTCCATTTAGGGAGTGAAATTACTTTAAGATTGTTAGTATGAATGTTCTAGTAAGAGTTAGTTGGGGGAGATGTGGATTATTATGGAATTGTTCATTTATGTGGTAAAAATATTAAATTTTATAAGGAGAACGAAGACTAGATTGCAAACCTTAGACTTGTTAAATTAAATAGGTAATTGGTGTTTTGTAAATTGTATTATAATGCACGAATGTGATAATGCTCTCGATCGCTGTGAAAGTTCAAGATACATGTGGCATTTTTGTGACGGTTGCGCCTGGATGATCATGATGTTGTCATTTAGCTTAGTCGGCTTGGGTTTGTTGTTTTGGGTGGAATGTAGACACCTCCTTGTTCCTGAGAACAGTTGCCAGCCTTGAGACCTTAAATGGTCAAAATCGATGGGAGCCTGGGCTTGAGCGTTGCTTATGTGTCCTGGAGGTCCTAACCATTGCAGGGTAGGACGAGTGGGTAGTCAGTCTAATTTTTCGTCGGTTGCTTGTCGTTCATTACTTCCATATGCTTGATGTGTGTCTTAGGTCGTTATGTTGTTGTCGTAGTTGCATGCGTCATGTTCGTCGTCGCGTTGCGACGCAGAGTATAATGTCTTTATTACCCTTGTACACACGCACACACACAAAAAAAAAAATTGCACTTGTTATGAGAGGTTGATGTTGTGACGAAAGTGAGGATCATTATAGACTTGAATATACATTGGTTACATATATAAACTTCTATTGACCATTCTATATAGACTTGAATATACATTGGTTACATAAATAAACTTCTATTGACCATTCTATTACAACACTTAAGAGTTGAAAATATTGTTTATGGTTATAACTTCTTTTCTAAAAAATATCAAGGCTAAAAATTTTGATGATTTAATTAAAAAAAAATTATCATATTATAAAAACATATATTATTGGAGATAGACTAGTTTTACATTAATATGAAATATATATATAGAGAGAGAGAGAGGGCGTTGTCTAGTTGTTTTATGAAATGACTTTTTTCCTTCGAATTTCACCATATAAATTTACACAATTATTATTTATTATTGTTCAAAATCTATTTTTGAATGCATAAATGAATTCAACACGCTGAAAAACTAATTATACAAAAATAATCACTCAAATCTACAAATCTACCATTTCTAACAAATATAAAAAAATAAAAATAAATAAATAAATAAAAATATTTCATAAAACATTTAACCTATAAATAAACATGTGGTGGGGTGGGCAGAAAGAAAACTTATTTTATATTACGTGTAAAGCGATATAATATAATAATAATGCAGATGGCTTAACAGTGCCATATATCGTACAACAAAGTAAATAAAAGTAGTTTATCGTTCGGTCATGGATAATCCTAACCTCCTTGCATCTCCACCGCTCTAACAACGTCTGCACGGGCGGCGGATAAATTTTCAGTTTTGCCGGTGGAACTCATCACCGCTGTAAAAGCTTTCCGGTGATCAAACCTATTAACTTCACTGTTCTTGAAGGATGGAGCGTTATCGGAAGTTGAACTGAGTATTCCTTCTGACAGGCTTCTGCTCGACGTTTCCTCCCCAGACTTATCAACTGTATATCTAAAAAAGCCTCTGGGGTAACGACTCACGTTGAGAGAAGGCCTACAAATGCCAGGAAGAGGAGCTTCGCCTTCCATTATTTGGCAAACATGGCGCATTCCCAGCCTGCTCTCCGGGTCTGGGTGAGAACACAACAACCCCAACTTCAGCACCTTCTCCATCTCGCACATATCATATCCGTCCTTCAGCTTTGGATCCGATGCCTCCAGCAGCCTTCCCTCCTTGTAAAGCCCCCACGCCCACTCGACCAAAATCATCTGCTCGACGTCCTTCAACAGATCCACGGGCCTCCTCCCGCAAGCCACCTCCAACAGCAGAACTCCGAAGCTAAAAACGTCCGAGCTCGGCGTAGCTTTCCCCGTCTGTATCAGCTCCGACGCTATGTACCCCAACGTTCCTACAACATGAGTGGTATGCGGATTCTCACTGTGATCATACAGCCGAGCCAGGCCAAAGTCTCCCAGCCGCCCGTTGAGCTCCGAATCCAGCAGAACGTTGCTCGACTTGATATCTCTGTGGATGACCCTCTTCTCCCATTGCTCGTGCAGATACAGCATCCCAGCGGCCACGCCCTTCAGGATCACGTATCGACGATGCCACGGCAGGACTGTTGTCGGACTCCCGGATATGAGTTTATCCAGGCTGCCGTTGGGCATGTAGTCGTAAACGATGAATAGCTGCGTACGCCTTCGGCACCATCCCCGGAGATGAACTAGGTTCCGGTGCTCTAGGCGACCCATGCTCGAGATCTCCGAAACGAAACCCTTCATTCCCTCTGTTAGCTCCTTCGTTATGCATTTCACTGCGACCTCTTGGCCGCTGCTGGGGAGAACGCCCTTGTAAACTTTGCCAAAACCCCCTTGCCCCAAAACGTTTTCGTCCCGGAAATTGCTCGTGGCGATGCTTAACTCCTTGTAAGT
>ML794727.1:89905-112882 GCA_009831015.1 Picea engelmannii | reverse complement strand
GTAGAGCTAAATTCCTTCTTGGAAAGAATACAGAGATGATGAATATTAATACATAATCAAGTGATCTGAAGCCCCACACATATATTAGAAAGACGCACTCAAATATTTGAAACAGACTTCGGTGTTGGGTGCAGTTATTATTCAAAGTTTTGTTAACACTGAGCACTCTTCGGAGATCTTGGTAAGAGCACACTAACCAATGTCTGGATGAGGTTTGATCCTTGGTGGGTTGGGTGAAAATCACTTTTTTGAACCAATGTCTGGATGAGGTTTGATCCCTGGTGGGTTGGGTGAAAATCACTTTTTTGAACCAATGTCTGGATGAGGTTTGTTCCCTTGTGGGTTGGATGAAAATCACTTTTTTGAACCAATGTCTGGATGAGGTCTGGATGAGGTTTGATCCCTGTGGTGTTTAGATGAGATTTGATTCCTGTGGTGGATTGGGTGAAAATCACTGGTTTGTTCCCTTGTGGGTTGGATGAAAATCACTTTTTTGAACCAATGTCTAGATGAGGTTTGATCCCTGTGGTGTTTAGATGAGATTTGATTCCTGTGGTTGTGGTGTTTAGATGAGATTTGATTCCTGTGGTGGATTGGGTGAAAATCACTGGTTTGTGCCCTTGTGGGTTGGATGAAAATCACTTTTTTGAACCAATGTCTAGATGAGGTTTGATCCCTGTGGTGTTTAGATGAGATTTGATTTCTGTGGTGGATTGGGTGAAAATCACTTTTTTTGATCCCAGGGATCTCGATGAGGTTTGATCCCTATTGGGTTGGGTGAAAATCACCGTCTCCCACCAATAGACCCCAGTCCTTGACTAAAACTAGACTTATTGAAGAATGAGAGAGGAATAACACGGCGGACGTATTCAAAACCGGAGCCCCTTAGTTTCCGGATCAAGTGGGTTTCATTAAATTTGTCGAAGACAAAAGTGGTATGTGGATTATCCTCCTCGGTCTGTGCAGGAATAAGTGGTATGAAGAGGGAGGTGAAGGCTATCATGCGGAGGGTGCGCCATAGAATTAGCATCATTAATCCTTTCTTTGGGTAGAGCTAAATTTCTTCTTGTAAAGAATACAGAGATGATGAATATTAATACATAATCAAGTCATCTGAAACCGCACACATATATTAGAAAGACGCACTCAAATATTTGAAGCAGACAAGTCATTGCAATGTTCTCGACCCCGGAAATTTTACTAAACAGCATTGAAATAAGACTCGACCACGGAACAATAATACGGATTCACTTCGAAGAAATAAAACTCGACTTATTGAGAGTGAGAGAAGAATAACACGGCGGACGTATTCAAAACCGGACCACAATATTCACGTGATAGAACGAATCTGGACGGGCCCAATTTTTTTGTAAGGATTGAAGCAAGGAAGTATGTTTTTGTTTTAAGTGACTGGCCAAGTTTTTGTATTGAGACAGGAAGGTGCGTTTTTGTTGAAAGTGACTTGCCAAAATTTTCGGAAGGTTAAAATATCTATTATAATAATTGTAAAAATATGTAATTATAAAAGTAACTGTGATGTTAATTACGTTTTGTTAATTATGAGGAGTGTTATTTTGTATTTTTTTAATTCAATTCTAGTAAATAACATGTTTAGCTTTTATTAATATATCATTTCTAGTAAATAAAATGTTTAGCTTTTATAAGTATATTATTCATAAAGCTTCAAATGTTTATCAAATCTAACATATTTGGAATATCATTTTAAGAAAGTGAGTTTTCTAATAAAATACTTTACATCACCAAAAAAATATAAAAAATAAAATTAAAATTCATAAAATAATTGTATACACTACAACATCAAAAATAAATTTAATTAAACTCAATGAGTATAATTTATAATAATTTATATTTAATTTTTTTTTTTTTAATATAATAAAATATTTTTAATATAGTTATTGGTACATTCTCACATTGTGCTTTACAATCTTACATTTTTTGAGGGCATGCATCAGTGTGACGTTTCTCACTTGGTTGGTTGGCAATACCAAGGATATTTCATCTGGACTACATCTTTTCAACTAGAGCATACACATACTCTATTATAGGCTACCGATAAGTCACATTCCTATTGTAATGCAACTCTTGTATATTTAAACAATTGTTAACAACTTTAACACTCGTCATATATAAGCATACATCCATGAAACAAAGAGAACACTTGTGAAACAAAAAAGAGAAACACAGATATAGTGTAGGTAGCACAAATCGTTCCTAACATATGGCTAAGTCTTTGTTATTGTGAAACAATTACAATATTAACACTACCGGCTTGGTTTACAACTAGACAGTCACATGAATCGCCTCACCTCACCAAGATACTCATACACATATTCGTCACACCAAGACTCTCTTTCGCAACCGTCTCTGCAACCTTTTGTGGTGCACCTCATACGTTCCCTCAACCACATATGTGTCATCTCTTCTTTGTTGCAAGGCTTCACACAGACCTATGATTATGTCTCCTAGCATGCCTCCTTAGACCTGCGACAAGACTTCCCCCAAACTCAACCAAAAGAAAGGTTGTCCCAACTCTGCTCCCGAGTCACCTTAAGGAAACAAAAGTATTCCCATGTGGAGCAACTTGGATCCTTGAGGGAGCTCGCCTCTCTTCTTCTAAGTCTTCCTCAAAATCGCAAAGTTGATCTTGCTCCCCTTGTTCTTCAAATCTTCCTTCCTTGGTTGTGCTCCCGTGTTTACTTATAGGGACTCAAAAGGTCACCATCGCGAACTTTCGTGTCCTTTGGGGGTGTCATGCCCCTTTTAAAACCCATGTATCAAAATGAACTGTTGCTCCCTTTCATGAACCCAGTCGCCCAAATGAATCGTCGCACCCCTTCGCAGACTTGGTCACCCAAACAAACCCATGTGCTCGTCAACTGTCGTGTTCCTTAGAAATGACATGCCCAACCATGGTGCGCTCCTCATGCTAGCATGCCCCAATCTCTTGGTCACTTCATACTTGGGAAAGCCGCTCGACGTGTTTGCATGCCCAATGCATCCACTTTCCAACCCCAAGTTGTGTCTCCTTGAGGACTTGGGTGAGGGTCTCCACACCCTTCTAGTTGAATACCTTACATCCTCCCCCACTTCAATCCGTTGTCATCCCTGATAACATCCACAACATCTGCGATCTCCATGTCTCTTCCCAAACTGTTGTCCCTTATTGCAACTATGTCTACTGGAAACCCCAAGTTTCATGCCAAAGAAAAACCCTAAATTCTACCAAAGTGGAAACCCCTAAAAATTTTCCACGGACCAATCAAACTGTACTACACCCAAACTCACATGATATGTTTCCTGAGTCAATGTGATCACTTCACCCAACTCCAAGGCTGAAAGTCACCCATATCTGCTACATTATCTCGTTGTGATGTTGATTCATTATTTTTGTTCGATTCTATTGTTGCTATCACTGTCTGCTATAATTGATTGCTTCCCATTTCACTTCAAAATTTCACCTAAGTCTTGAACTCATGTGATCTTGTTGTTGCACCCATACTTCAACCAACTATGCCATGTCTCTGTGCACCGAATTCCCCCATGGCTTGGACAGATTGGCTATCTATTCCAATTGTTGCACCCAAATAATTAGAATGCACTTCCTCATGCCCGAACTTAGTATTTTATGTTGCATCTCCATCATTCCATCCAACTTCAAAGACTAAGGTAAGTGTCCACCCTTTCCTCACTACGACTGCCATCATCTGATCTTCATCAAGGAGATCCTCCATAATGTCTAAGTGTTTCACTTTGAAACTATTAGTGCATTTGTACTTCAGACCTACTAGTGCATTCGCACTTCGAATTCCTTTTGCAATTCAGTCCATCCACACAAGAATTTCATACCAAGGCAAGGTCGCCCCTCACCTTGTTGCATTATGGATTCACCCCCAAAAAAAGTCATATGTGGAAAATTGACTCCACTTTCCACCTCATGGCATAGTCAGCCAATATTTTCACCAAGAACTACACGTCCAGACTGCCTTTTCCTCACTACTTCATCTCCCGGCCATGATACTACATCCAACTCTCCATTCCTTAGAATGGTTAGGCTTCACCCTAAACCATGCTACCCAAAGAAAGAAAAACACTCATTTCCAAGTAATTTATTCATGTCACAATCTACCTGTCTGCACAATCCTTCAAATGAAGGAAATTCCTCAACTTGCCTCCTTTCTTCAAGTCACCTCTCCACAACTCAACGTATGTGATGAGTGTGGCCAATGTGCCTACACTCCTCAAACATCCCAATGAATTGTCCAAAATCCTCCAAGTAGAATGAGTCACCTCAAATAACTTTCATGCTTTAGGCATGTTCAAACCAATACTTATGTTAACCTCAACCAAGGACCCCACTGGATCTTTGATTCATCGCACAATCATCTGCAATTCACCAAGGTGTGCTTTGCCTCATCCAATGTCCCATACCAAAGGTGAATGAACACCACCCAAGTCACTTTGTCTACGTTTTTCCCATCCAGGTTGACTGCCAACAATTCTTGGTTGAATTTTTTGCTAAGTACATCCATCTCCTAGAACAGGACTACCTTGCACCTCCTGCAAGCATCCAAAATATATCACTTTCATCACGATTGTCAAGTCGTCGCATAACCCAGTGAATTCGGCTAAGGCACCAAGCACCAGGTCACCTCATTCATCCTCTCAAACTTGGCATGTATAGACTTCACTTCCTACTTCTCCGCAACGACCTGTGCAATGTGCCTCATCAAATATGTAGGAAAATTCCTCAAGCCACCTCCATCGCTGCATCCAAATATTCCTAAGTCCACCATAGGACTCATCCAAGAAGGTTGCCACAATATCTCTGCACATTCGCCCAACCAAGGCATCCCAAACTACTATAAGACTTCTTTGAATGTGCATCACTTGAGCTACCCTCAAGCCTGTCATTTTTCACCACATAAACACACTACACTTGAACCACCAATTCATTTAACATCCCTTCAAAGTACTCATTCCAACACTTAGGAAATTCAAGAACTCAAAACCAACCATACCTTCCCCAACGACATCCTTGGTTGCACCCATGGTTCAAGTCTATTGTCTTGGACCTTCACTTTCCCAAGCAACCGAATCTCTACATGAACTCCCCTCAATCACTATCCACAACTCCAAAAACTTGCAAAACCTTCGTTTCAATGTAAGGCTAAGTCCATCCATCCACTTCATAAATCCGTCTAAGTCCCAAAATTTGCATGCAACTAGGAAAACTCATATCCAATGTCTTTCCATATCCACACTTTGACTATTTTTGCTTCAAGGCATTGTTCACCCATCATCGGACTACTAAGTCATATTGTTGTTAACTGTCTATTGTAACTCTATGAAGAGCTACTTCATTCGAAGTTTGAAGTTGACCCACTCATCCAACATACTAGCTAAACTCAATTGTTGTTCTCGGTGATGCACCACATGAAGACATCTTGATGGAAACGTGCCCAATCAACTGCCTACTACAGAGCTCCTCTTGGTTGCCAAAGGGATTCACCCAAGTACTTCAACTTGTTGCAACCCATAACTTTTCCCCTTTGCAATCACTTTGACGATCACCCTCTGTGATCACTTCTATGGTTATATCTATGACAGGTCGTGCAACAAATCCTATGTTCATTTTCCTTGCCCAAGTGCTCGGTTCACCCAACGAATTTTGTGCCTGGTCTCTCCAAGGTGTGCACAATAGGTACGTAACTAAATTCCTTCACACATTAAAACAACCGATTTTGTACCGAAACTGTCTCTATGATCAAGTCAACGACAATTTCTTCAATGAGTTATATGATCACCCACCCTATCCAAGTGCTTCATCTCACCAAAACATCTACTCTTGGTCTATACATGGTGTGTTCCCAGATCAACCTTCCACCACACAGTTAACCAAACCTCTTTCATAAGTCTAATACAAAGTATGTGATGAGCCAATTTGCTCCACTAAACAGTTCACCAAGTCAGTGAATGTTCCCACTAAACCAACTTCGCAACAAACTACCTTCTCAACAAGCACACCCCACCACAACTGTTCTGACTGCAAGAGTGGTGAAGAGCACCAAACTGCTCTGATACCATCTATTGTTGAGATAGTGGTGAAGATATCACCAACCCTTCATCAAAATATGCAACAAACAAGCTCTGATACCACATTTCATGTCCCCACAGTGTGTCTTATGATCGTACACCTCTTGGTTGCATGTGTGTTGGTTGTGGAGCCTGATTATCTTCCCTATTTAGAGGTCTTGTTTCAACTGCATTTGGACCCCATCACCTAATGGGAGGATGTGG
Organism: Picea engelmannii; assembly: GCA_009831015.1. Taxonomy (NCBI): domain Eukaryota; kingdom Viridiplantae; phylum Streptophyta; class Pinopsida; order Pinales; family Pinaceae; genus Picea; species Picea engelmannii. The sequence continues at coordinate 106,564 of ML794727.1, read as the reverse complement.
GGGGGCTTTCCCCCCCACATCTCTCGCTAACGGGGTGGAGATAATTTTTGGAGCCCCCAAAGAGAATTTTTTTGTAAAATTGTGTTGTAAAATATTGTGATTTCATAGTCAATCTAGACCATTCCTTATAAGGTCACAAATACGATGGTAGAATTTATGTTAGGGTTTTTTTCCCTAGAAGGAAACCCTCTTTTATGAGGGAATTGTATTGCAGTTGTGTAGAGGATTGAATATTGTATTATGAGAGAGGAGACTGTAAGATAAAGAAGAGGAAGTTGCAACAACTATGTTGTAGGTTGTATCCCTTCATTTGTTGGATAATAATAAAGGAAGGACCTGGGAATTTCTCTGGTGGACATAGCCCACACTAGGTGAAACATGTATATATGTGTCTCTATTGTATTGTGTATCTTCTATGTTTTATTTCCACATTCGTTTTATTTTATTAGTCCACGATCATGCTTTTCTAACAACTGGTATCAAAGTGAAAGGTAACTCATGGGAAAAGAGGGTTCCTAGTTCGAGTGGCAACAATGATGAAAAATGGAAAGTTTAAGGTCGAGAAATTTAACGACCAAAACTACCAATTATGGAAGATGAAAATGGAATATTATCTATATTAGAAGGATATTTTCCTACCATTGGGTGGAAAAGAAAAGATGTCGACAAGTATGAAGAATGAAGAATGGGATATTCATGATAGAAAGGCACTGGGAATGATATGGTTTTGCCTGGTAGTGTTAGTGGATTCAAATATTTCAAAAGAAACAACAACGAAGGATCCAATGAAGGCATTGGATAAACTATATGAAAAATCCTTGGCCTCCAATAAGGTATTTCTAATGAAGTGATTATTTAATATCAAGATGTCAAAAGGTGGGTCTGTTGCTGACCATTTAAATGAATTTAATACAGTTATTAATCAACTAAGTTTTGTAAAAGTGGACTTGATTATGAGTCTAGGGATCTTATAATCTTGTGCTCATTGCCAAAAAGATGGAATGGATTGATCATGGTTGTAAGTAACTATGTCTCTAGTTCAAACACTCTGAAATTTGACGATGTTGTTGGTGTTATCCTTAGTGATGAAATGCAATGGAAAATCACAAGTGAGACATCAGGTAATGTGTTGACCATGGAGAACAAGAGAAGACAAAAGGATAGAGGAAAGAGCTCAGGGAACCATGGGAATTTTAAGAAGGTCAGATCTAAATCCATACTAGGAAAGATAGAATGTTAGAATTTTGGGAAGAAAGGACATTCAAATAAATACTGCAAAGCTCCAAAGAGACAAAGAGATGGACAATAGGAGAAAAATAAGGAAGAAAATGTAACAAGTGATGTGTTACAAGATGATTTAATTCTTCTTTAGACAATATTATTGAATCTTGGGTAGTAGATTCAGGGGCTTCATTTCATGCCACACCCCATAGAAAATATGTCCAAGATTATGTTCAAGGTGATTTTGGACAGTTTTATTTGGGTGTTGATGAACCATGTCAAATTGTTGGAATAGGTAAGGTACAAATAAAGAAAAAGAATGGAAACCAATGGTTACTAAAAGAGGTGAGACATATACTATATCTGAGAAGAAATCTAATTTCAATAGGACAATTGGAAAGTGAAGGTTTTATATCTACATTTACAAATAAGACGTGGAAGGTCATTAAAGGATCATTGGTAATGGAGAAAGGAGAGAAGGTAGGTACATTGAATTTAAGTACTGGTAATGCTGACTAATCAATATCTTTAGCTTCTATAGTTTTTGATACAATAATGTGGCATCATAGCCTTGGACATGTGAGTGAGAAGGGGATGCAGATACTTCACAAAAGGAATTTGTTGCCAGATCTTAAACAAGTTGATTTGGATTTATGTGAACACTGTGTTTATGGAAAACAAAAGAGAGTCACATTTCTCAGGGTTTGAAAGGAAAAGAATATTTAAAAGTTATAGCTTGTGCATATAGATATATGGGGACCAAATTAGGTATAATCTCTTCGTGGATCTTGTTTTTATGTTAATTTTATTGATGATGCAACTAGAAAAACTTGTGTTTATTGCATTCGACAAAAAAATGATGTTTTTGACACTTTTAAGAAATGGAAATCTTTGGTTGAGAATGAGACAGGAAAAAATTTGAAGTGTCTTAGATCAGACAATGGAGGTGAATACCGGAGCAAGGAGTTTGATGATTACTATTCACACGATGGGATTCATAGAGAGAAGACATTTCCAGGAACACAACAAGAAAATGGTGTGTCAGAAAGGATGAACGGGACAATCATGGAACACGCAAGGAGTATGAGATTGCAACTGGGTTTCACTTACAGTTCTCGGAAGATGTTGTAGATATTGATGTTTACTTAATAAACAAAGGGAATTCAAGATCCTTGGATGGAGGTATTCCATAGGAGGCATGGATAGGTAAAAAGGTAAAGTACTCATTTCTAAATACTTTCAGTTGTGAAGCATTTGTCCATATTGATAAAGAAAATAGAACAAATCTTGAGGAAAAATCCAAGAAGTGAACCTTTATTGGATACAATGTTAATGATTGTGTTTATCGCTTATGGGATTATGAAAATCATAAAATCATTGGGAGTTGAGATGTGGTGTTCAATGAAAAGGTTATGCACAAAGATCATTTGCAGATAAAGAAACAAGAAAAATAAAACACAGAATACACAATGCTTGATGAAATCAAGGAAAATGAAATTCCAAAGGTACCATAAAATCAAAATGTACAACAACAAGAGTAGCAGACATCTCAAACTCTTGCAATTATTGTTAGAAGATCTATCAGGTTAAGTAGACCCCCTAAACAATACTCTCCTTCATTGTATTATTTATTGTTGATGATTATGGAGAACCAGAAAGTTATGAAGAGGCAATGAAGGTATACACTAAAAATAAGTGGGAGCAAGGCATGCAAGAGGAAATGGATTCATTAGTAAATAAATAGACTTGGGACTTGGTTCAGTTGCCTGCATGAAAAATAACATTGTAAAATAAATGGGTTTATAGGTTGAAGGAAGAAGATGGAGGCAAAAAGAAATACAAGGCTAGACTTGTTGTAAAGGGTTTTTCACAAAAGTAAGGTATATATTTTGATGAAACATTTTCTCTTGTTTTTAAAATGACTTCAATTAGGACAATTTTAAGTCTTGTGGAAGCATAAGATTTTCATCTTGAACATTTCGATGTAAAAAAAAAATCTCCATGGGGATTTGGAGGAAGATATTTATATGCAACAACCACATGGGTATGAGGTGAAAGGGAAGTAAACTTTGTTATGCAAGTCGAAGAAGAGCTTGTATGGACTAAAACAAGCTCCAAGGAAGTGGTATTTGAATTTTGATAGGTTTATGACAAAACAATGTTATAGTAGATGTCATTCTGATCACTGTGTTTATTTTAAGAGGCTAGAAAATGGAAGATATATAATCTTGCTATTGTATGTAGATGACATGATTGTTGCAAGGTATAACATGCAGGATATAAATTTTCTCAAAAAGAAATTATCTAATTCATTTGTGATGAAGGATTTGGGTGATACAAAGAAAATCCTTGGTATGAGAATAACAAGAGACATGAAAAATTGCAAATTGATATTGTCTCAAGGTGAGTACATAAAGAATATGTTGGATAGGTTTAGAATGAAGAATGAAAAACTAGTTAGTACACCTTTGGCCATCCATTTAAAATTAACCAAGGAAACGAGTCCCAAGACACATGAGCACATAGAATACATGTCCAGGGTCCCTTATTCATCAATAATTGCTAACTTGATGTATGTGTTGGTGTGCACGAGACCATATATTGCACATGCAATGAGATTTGTGAGCAAGTATATGAACAATCTAGGTAAAGAACATTGGGAGGAAGTAAAGTGGATTCTTAGGTATTTGAGAGGTACTTCTACGCATGCATTATGTTTTGGATGTTCAAACATTGTTCTGCATGGATATGTTGATTCAGATATGGTAGGTAATAAATATAGCAGGAAGAGCACCATAGGATATTTTTTTACTATAGGTGGAACAACAATAAGTTGGATTTTGAAATTGCAAAAGGTTGTTGCACTTTCAACAATGGAAGTAGAGTATGTTGTTGCTATAGAGACTAGTAAAGAGATGATTTGGTTATAGAGGCTTATGGAGGAATTGGGAAAACAACAAGAGAATAACAAGTTGTACTGTGACAACTAGAGTGTCATTCATCTTGAAAATAACTCAATCTTCCATTCTAATACTAAACAATATAACTCATGTACCATTTCATATGATCCGTCTTGGAAGATGGACAATTGAAGTTGGAAAATATACACACTAGCCATAATCATGCATACATTTTAACAAAGGTAACAAGGGAGAAACTGAGTTCCTGCTCTATTTCAGTTGGCCTTCAAGCATTAAGGTGAAGATGATAAATTTTTCAGGTCCATGGTGGATCATAATCCAACATTTACATCAACAATGGAGTTTTTTTTATCAGTCTCCAAGTGGGAGATTGTTGGTTGTGGAGCTTGATTATCTTCTGGATTTAGATGCCTTGTTTCAACCGCGTTTGGAACCCATTACTCGATGAGGGGGTGTGGGGGGTATTCCCCCCCAACTTCTCTCTCTAAGGGGGTCCAGGGCGGGCGACAATAAATTTTGGATCCCCCTTAGTGGGGGTTCAGGGGAAGGACCCCCAAAAGAGATTTTTTTTGCAAAATTGCATTGTAAAATATTAGAATTTTGTAGTCAAAATGGACTGTTCATTATAAGGTCACAAATTTGATGGTAGAAGTTATGTTAAGGTTTTTTTCCCTGGAAGGAAAACCTCTTTTATGAGGGAATTGTATTGTGACTGTGTAGGGAAGTGAATATTGTATTCTGAGAGAGGAGGTTGTGAGAGCAAGAAGAGGAAGCTGCAACGGGTATGTTGTAGGTTGTATCCCTTCATTTTTTGGATAATAATAAAGGAAGGAATTGGAAATTTCTCTAGTGGACGTATCCCACAATGGGTGAGACACATATATCTATGTCTCTATTGTATTATGTATCTTCTATGTTTTATTTCCCCATTTGTTTGATTTTATTTCTCTACGATTTTGTTTTTCTACCAATGTGGCACTAGGAAATTTCTCACTTGGTTGCTTGGAAATACCAATGATGCTTTTTCCGGACTACTCCTCTTCACCTAGAACATACCCATACTATGTTCTAGTTTACCAGTGAGTCACACTCCTACTCTAGTGCAACACTTGTATACTTACACAATTGTTAACAAATTTAACACTTCATCATATATAAGCATACATCCATGAAACAAAGAGAACACTTGCAAAACAAGCAACTTGAGAAACACAGATATAGTGTGAGCGACACAAACCATTCCTAACACCCAACTAATTCTTTGTTATCATGAAACAGTTACAATATGAGCACTATCGACTCGGTTTACAACTAAGAAAAGTCACATGACTCACCTCACCTCACCAAGACACTCATACATAGATTTGTCACACCAAGACTCTCTTTCGCAACCATCTCTGCAACCTTCTGTGGTGCACCTCAGACGTGCTCTCAACCATAGACATTTAATCTCTTCTCTACTACAAGGCTTCACACAGACCTACAGTTCTATCTGCTAGCATGCCTCCTCATACCGACGACAAGACTTTCCCCAAACTCAACCAAAAAGAAGGTCTCCCTAACTTTGTCCATCGAGTCACCTCAAGGCAACACAAGTCCTCCCATGTGGATCGACTTGGCTCCTTAAGGAAGATTGCCTCTCTTCATCTAAGTCTGCCTCAAAATCACAGAGTTGATCTTGCTCCCCTTATTCTTCAAATATTCCTTCCCTGGTTGTGTGCCCTTGTTTTTTATAAGGACTCCAAAGGTCACCATCACGAACCATCGCGCCCTTTGGGGGTGTTGCGCCCTTCGCTAACCCATGTGTCCAAACGAATCATCATTTCCCTTCGTGGACTTGGTTTCCCAAATGAATCATCGCACCCCTTCACAGACCCAATTTACCAAACGAATCCATGTGCTCGTCAACTGTCATGCCCCTTGAGACCAATGCACCCAACCTTGGTGCGCTCCTCATGCCGGTGTGCCCCAAAATATTGGTCGTTTCATACTTGGACAATCCCCTTGACACATTTGCATGCCCAAGTCGCCCACTTACCAACCCCAAGTTATGTCTCCTTGAGAACTTGGGCGAGGGTCTCCACACCCTTCTAACTGACAACCTTATATTTATTACATTGTAAAGAGAATTGAAGTACACTTTAAATTCGAGAGAGTATCATGTAAAGTGATTTAATTTTGTAATAAATGGATTTTCTTTAAAAATTTGAAAAAAAAGTATAAACAGATTTTTCCAATAATCTAGTGTTAATTAATAATGGAACAATATCATTAAAATTTTTCTCAAATTATTAAAAATTTAATTAGAATTATCATTCTTAAAAATTCTATCACATTTAAATTATTAAAGAAAAATTTGTTACAAAATTCTTTTTAATTTAAAATTAAACAATTCCATATGTGGAAAATTTTGAAAGACAAAATTCTTAATTTTATTTAATTTTTTTTTTTTTTATAAAAAATATATAACACTTTGAAATGATATTTTTTATATTATAAAAAATCAAATTTATTTATTTATTTTAAATGTAAAAAAATATAATATTTTAACATTAAAAATTAAGAAATTTGTCATATTATAAAAAGAAATTTAAATTATTTATTTTTACAAAAGTCTTAAAAAACACAATATTTCAACATAAAAACTAAAAAGTGTATAAAATTACATTCTTGCAAATTCAAATAAATTATATAAATAATTTTTCATATAACATAATGTTAAATTCTAATAAAATTAGATTTTTGCAAATTTATACAATTAAATTGTATAAATAATTTTTCATATAACACAAATGTTGAATTCTACAAAACCATTTATTGATCAATGTAAATTAATTAATATATTAATTTATATACATTTGTTTAATTATGAAACATATTAATTAATATACATTTGTTTAATTATGAAACAATAAATTGATAACAAAGATATCAACCACATTTATCTTAATTCTATCTATTTCCAAATATCTTTCACCTCATTTTTAATGGCGACAATTTTTAGTGCAATTATATTTATCACCCAAATCACTACTTCCAAATCTTTCACCTCATCCGTCATGGTGAGAGCAATTTCTAACTAAATTATGTTTATCGCCCAAGGCATTACTTCCAAATCTTTCACCTCATTCTTCACGGTGAGAGCAATTTCTAACCAAATTATGTCACTTCAACTTTGACATGAGAGCAATTTCTAATCACCCAATTTAAGAAAAGTTCCAAATCTTTTACCTCATTCTTCACGATGAGAGCAATTTCTAACCAAATTATGTCACTTCAACTTTGACATGAGAGCAATTTCTAGTCACCCAATTTAAGAAAAGAGACATAATAAGTAAATTCAAAATAATATGATTCACATAAAATATTTGTATATCTTATCTTGGTTTATCATTTTTAACCAAAAAAAAAAAAAAAACTAATTTTCAAATTATCTATTATGAGAAATTAGTTACCAAGTAATTTTCAAATTATTTAATGAAATGAGAAATTATTTACTAAATGATTTTCAAATTATTTAATAAAATAAGAAATTAGTTACTAAGCAATTTTTATTGAAATAAGAAATCTTAAACATGTATATGTGGGTATTGGAAGTCTTAAACACTAAATAAATACAAGAAATATGGCAATGGAGACAAATAAATCACGCACTTAACACACACTTGGTAAAACTCTGTGTCAAGGAAACATCCACACTGCCTACTTGTTGGTATTTAGAGCCCGAAACATTAATTAAGTGCAAGAAATATGACAATGAAGACAAATAAATCACATAGTTAATACACAAGATTTACGTGGTAAAACCGTGATAGTGTGTCAAGGAAACATCCACGGGGAAAGGTATTGGTATCTCTTATTATTCAATATAGGCTTATAATCACGCTTATGACATTACAATACCTCTAGAGGATTCATGGATATATACAACATAGGTTAGATCGTTTACATCAATTCAAGAACTTGCTTTGGTTAAACCGGTTCATGAACTGCCTCCCTCCGTTATATGAACTACCAAATATTTACCACAAGTAAATTTGTATTATTACCATAACTAATTGTTGTCATAATTCCAACAATATCCACCTTGACAACAATTTACCTGATACCTTTCCCAAGCCCATTCATCACCTCTTTTGCAAGCCAAGAGAAGCCACACTCCACMACAACTTCTCTAACARTATTGGTTTTGTGAACATGTCTACACAACTTGCTTCAGTATGGACCACYCCACTTCCATTAATAACCTATCTTACAAAATGATGCATTGTTCCATTTTGATACGTTGGACGATTAKTCAAATGCACATTGCTTCGACCACCAGAAAACATCATATCATGTACTTGTCCAAACTTGCCCAATAGATCCTTGCATTCATTCAAAACATAACCTAATGTAGGTCTCTTGTTGTCCAATTCTTCTTAATCAACATAACCACAGACTAAATCATGGAACCATTGTATGTGATACTTGTGCTTTTGTGCTTCTAAGATTCCGAAGCACTCATTTACATACTTTTCACCTGGTTTTTCCATGTGTCCACTGACAACACCAATTGCATGTGAAATATTTGAATATTCCATCGCAAACATAAATCTTCCTAATATATTAGCATGTGGTACACAAGACATAACTTTTTCTTCATTAAAACCAAGACATAAACTTGAATAAAACTTATAATGGAAAACTAAAGGGATGTTTACCAGTTTCACAATATTCATATTGAACCACATTAATATCTTCTCCATAGACTTATGTTGTGATAACCACATCTTACCATTTTTCTCATCTCTGTGTACTCCTATGACCAAGATTTGTTTTGTTGCTCCTAGATCCTTCATATGAAACATCATGGCCAACTAAGCCTCTAACCTTCTAATAGTAAACATGCTTAGGCTTACAACAAGCATATAATCAACATATAATACTAAGAACACAAATGTACCTTTTCAAAACTTTCAAAATAAACACAATGACTATATTCACTTCTTAAGAAATTTTGGCTCACCATGAAAAGCTCTAACATCTTGTACAATTGCCTAGGTACCTTTAGGCCATAAAATGATTCCCCGAGTTTGTAACCAAATCTCCCTTTGTGATTTTGAACAATTACTGATTGTTCCATGTGCATATCTCTTCTACTGATGATTTTGTGAGTAGTAGAACCCCGCAACATGCGTCCCTTAACCCCATCACTATAATCAACAGAGATATAAAACTTGCAAAAATTCAAAGATTGAAAGTTTGAAAATAACTTATGGCTTACCGATACCTGTAGCCCAAAAACCCTTTCTTGTTCATATGGCCCCATCACTGATGCCATAAACAAGTAGGTGCACTTTCTTTCTTAGATACCATTGCTACTTCATTTTTTCCTTCCAACTTATACATATTTCTAATCTTCATTGCCTTCGTGACCATCAAATTTCCCTTAAACACTTGCAGTTCTCCACCTTGACCTGTAAACTCATGACCACTAGAATCAAACACTCCTAGAGAAATTACATTTTTCTTTAGTTTAGGAACATGTCTAACATCAATTAATGTCCTTATCATCCCATCAAAAATTTTGATTTTGACACTTCCAACCCTAACAGTCTTACAAGAATTATCATTACCCATAAGAACAACTCCACTATCAATTGCTTAAAAATAAGTAAGCCAACTTATATTTGGGAAAATATGATGTGAAGCACCAGATTCTAAAATCCATTCATCATAATATTTAGAGACATTATTAATAGACAAGACTTCATTAATCATAGTTGGACTTGATTCAACCGGATTTACTTCCATTTTGGAGTCTTCCTTGGATTCCTTGGACTCCTGCAACTTCCAAAAATCCTTTTTAAGATGCCCAACTTTATTATAGTGTCAACATCTTCACTTACCCTTTCTGCTTGTCTAATTAGCCCTGGATATTCTACTTGAATCCTCTCCCCTTTCCGTGGACCACCCTCTAGCCACCAATGCTTCTGGTGTGGAGGTTTCAAGACTTGATTTTCTTCGCACCTCCTTAGACAACAAAGCTCCAACAATAGTATCAAATTCAAGAGTCTCAACTGTACTAAAGTTAATGGTAGTAACTAGATGATCCCAAGATTCAGGCAATGAACATAACAGTGTAACAACCTTATCTTCATCATCGAGTTTAATATACATATTATTCAACTAGCATACAAGAGTATTAAACACATTCAAATGATCTATGATTTGTGTACCTTCTCTTATTTTTAAACTATATAGTTGCCTCTTCAAGTAAATTTGATTCATTAAGGACTTCGTCATATAAAGATTTTCCATCTTGCTCCACAACCATGTTGTCATTTCTTCTCTAATAATGTTAAACAAGACATCATCGGCAAGAGACATAATTGATTTACACTGAGGGCTCTTGCATCCAAGTCTTCCCACTCTTCATTGGGCATAAATGCAGGTTTTTTTTCTCTTTCCATTTAACGCCTTATGCAACCCTTGTTGTACTAACAAATATCGCATTTTAAGTTTCCACAATTCAAAATTATTTTTACCGTTAAATTTTTCAATCTTGAATTTAGCACTCATCACCTTTGCCATTAATTCTACACACAAGATCTCTCTCGAAATGTCAATTTGAAAAAATGATTTTCTGAAAAATATATATATTGTAGCCCCAAAAAAACTTCAAACTCTGTGACCTCCACAAGACCTTTTGACCTCCACAAAACTTGATTTTTCTTTTCAAATAATCTTTTGAACACACACACACACACATATATATATCTTCAATAAAAATTTCACCCCAACCTTTAAACAAATATATATGTCCATCTCTTTCAAATAAAAATAGGCAAAAAACTTCTTTGAAAAAAAATTGTTAAAAAGGAAAAAATGTGCAACTTCACGGTTTTCAAACAACAGTCGGATGGGGTTTTCACTTAGTCTTGTCGGCTTCACAAGAATTTGCAGACTATTTCACTTTCCTTCACAAGAGTCCTCGAAAAATCTTTGATTCGTCCCAAAACGAATTTGAATCGGCATAACAAACCCTTCCTCCTCTTCAATTAATCAGTCCTTCACCTCACTCCTCTGCAGATGGTTGGATTTTTCTAGATTTCACGTCTACCTATTATTCCATATCTAAACCCTTGCACGACTACCTATTGCTCCTAGATTGAAACCCTCACAAGGACTAGGAGACTGAGAGAACCCTCATCTTAATCGACACAACAAACCCTTGGCCTGGTGGTTCTCTTCTCTTCTTGACACGAGCAGGCACAAGACAGTTAACCTCTCGGGTTCTCTTCGAGTGTGGGTGAACATTCTTTGGGTCGGAAAGGCTCTTTATTTGCGTGGATGAATGATGGCAATGCCTCTACACAATTTTTCTCTACCTCTTCCAGCAGGAACTCATGATGGCTTTCACTCTTGTGTTGGGGGTGAACACACTGATCCTCTGTCGTGCCTCCACTATTTGCGGCTAAAGTTTTAGCCCACCTTCTTCACTCATCAATCACTTCTTCTTGTGTGTGCGACTAGAGCATAACCCTTGGCTCTCTATGCTTAAAAAATGAATGATGGGCGGCTAGGGTTTTACTCCTCTTCCTTACATAGACCAAACACCAAACTTCGCTCTAGGACCACTTATTGGTATATAGAGCCCGAAACACTAACTAAAATGCAAGACATATGGCAATGAAGACAAATAAATCACATAGTTAACACATGATATTTACGTTGTAAAACCCTGACAATGTGTCAAGGAAACATCCATGGGGCAAGGTATTGTACCAGTTGTTGGTATTCAGAGTCCGAAACACTTATTAAATGAAAGAAATATGGTAATGAAGACAAATAAATCACATAGTTAAAACATGATATTTACATGGTAAAACATTGATAGTGTGTCAAGGAAACATCCACGAGGAAAGGTATTAGTATCTCTTATTATTCAAGATAGGATTATAATCAGACTTACAACATTACAATGCCTAAAGGTATTAGTATCTCTTATTATTCAAGATAGGATTATAATCAGACTTACAACATTACAATGCCTCTTGAGGCTTCATGGATATATACAACATAGGTTAGATTGTTTACATCAGTTCAAGAACTCGCTTTGGTTACATTCAAGAACTGCCTTCGTTATACGAACTACCAAATATTTACCACAAGAAAATTTGTATTATTGCCATAACTAATTGTTGCCATAATTCCAACAATATTAACCATTCACAAGGCCTCTAATGGAAGAAACCAACTAGGTATATCAAGTCCAAACACATCAATGACAAGCCAAACAAAAATGAGAAATCGAGGATAGGAAGATGGTCTTCGATTGTCCCTTCATTACTATTGGAAACTTAGGAATTCACTTGAATTCGTCTTTTTCATAAAATTAAAAAACCATAATATAAGTTTTGTTCCTAATTGGTCTCATGTATGTCATTAAGGTTAAATGCCACTTGAAAGCATATGATTCCACCACTATAATATTTGCTATGAGAGAGTAAGAGATATTAGCTTTCTTGCACATACTATTTAGGTTGAAATCACCTTTTGGTCAAATGACCTAACACTACTTCTAACTAGCTCCTCCTTATCACATGTAAGGAAATACTATATCAACCCAAGACCCAAAGACATGTGGCAAGAGCACAAATATGTTTCCTTAAGAACCACCAACTAATTATTTATAGTGGCTAGATTTTGTTTACACACAATAATGTTGTTGCATATCAAAGTCTTGAGATTATCAATGAAGACTTTGAGATTGTCTCAATCAATGATAGATAAATAACTTTGGATATTATAGGTTTTTCATCTTAAAAAAAATAAAAAATAAAAAGTAAAAGTAAATTGAGTAAGTTAAAAAAAACACATTGTGACGAGTGTAAAAATCTACCCCTTATTTCAAATGACATGGTTTTTCTTGAATAATCAAACCAATAATCACCATTTTCATGCTAACCACTAAATTATTACACCTATTGACAATGGGCAGATTTAATAGGGGTTTAGTGCTTAATAAGTTTTCTATGGACATGATTAAATATGGCTGGAATATTCTTAGTAGTCACACAAAATAAATGGCTGTGTGATTTCAATCATTAACTTCCTAGCTATTATAAAGATATCCATTTATGTGTTTACTTTTTTACATTTACCTAATCATATTTAAAAATTACTTTGATAGCTAACTAATTGCCACGTAATTGATTAACAGAAATTAAAATACTAACACCAGATAAATGAAGCTCAACCATTTATTTGTTAATCAATAATAAAATTTAATATATTCTTTTAACCATTCGTTTCATCTTATCAGTCTTTCGACGTTCACCAACAGCTATTTAGCTGCTGTGCTAGTTATTATCACTATCTTCACTTTAAACTAACCACTAAATTATTTTTATAATAAATTATATCACCATCTTCAATAAAACCTCGACTAAATTATTATTATTATTATAATAAATTATAATACCTCTTAATTAAAAAAAATAAAAAATTTCTACCAGCGATATTTTGTAGATGTGTACATTCGATTCATCGACCCTTCCATGTCAATATGACCGATAATTTCGCTATCCGATCCTTTCACTGGTAACTGTTAACCGGGATCGTTTACTTATACTTTATCCAGGGTAACTACATTTTCACCGTAACTAACGGTCAAATGCTCATGACGGCACACTCTAATTTCATATATTAGGGCATAGTCGGTTACTTATTATCTATCTTATTGTCCAATAATTAAGTGAGAATTGATGACACTCAACATTATTAGGTAATGATAGACGGCGGTCAACATTATCAGGTTATAGATGACAGTCAATACGTGTGGCTATCACAATTTAAGGGGTTAAAACCTATTCTATAAGGATAATTTACAAATCCGTTTTAAAAGAAATATAAATTTTTTAAATCACTTTCGTTTATAAAAAACAACGAATATCACACTCACCAGAGAAAGGTTAGATTTTCAATAATTATTAATGTCTTTATTTCTATTCCCTCCATGTTTTCACTTTTAATACTTGGTTGGTTTATAAGCATTGGTTTATCACACAATACTTGTCTTTAGCATCTAAAGACTAAAATTATCTATATTTTAGTTGACTATTATATATTTCTTGATAGTGTGTATCATTTTAGAGCATTAAATCTATGAGATAGCTCACATCTAGGTAACTATCTTACCATATGCACTATTTTATGTGTCACTTAATGAAAGCTTACCAAAGAAGCTTATATGCCTTGTCTTTGTGAAGCTCCACTTGAATTCATGTGTTATGAGCATTGTTGATTCGTGTTAATATAGAAACTGGCATCACATTTAATTTGTTTACTTTATGTTTTGGATCCCACACTCACCATAATGCCATTTTCTTTGTAATATTTGCCTCCAACACTTGCTATAATCCCATTCCCTTTGTTATTTTCTTCTTGTTTCTAATAACAATGACATCAAAATGATGATAATTAGCAAATATTTTGAGAATGCACCATAACTCTCTTTCCCAAGATGAAGGAGAATTATCCTTCGTAGCATTAATGCTTGGAACAACAATTTTGAAAGTGGATGGAATTGTTAAGAAAGCTCGGGAGAAGGTAACATAATTTGTATTATTATCAAACTTATGCATTATACATTATGATCTAACATCCAACTCTTTCATGGATTTTTGCATGGTTTGAGAGAAAGTGAACAATCAATATCCTCAATAAAAATAACATACCTCATAGTCTTGATGAGTAATTTCATTTAGTTTCATGTTTTTATAGATCCCGAGAAACTCCAAATCATAAACATTTTAATTTAAAGAATAAACAATGGATGTAGTGATGCAAGTAAAATCTCTTCATTTCTTTTATAGTATTTTGATAGAATTATCATCCTTCAACAAAGGCCTTAAGATTTATTACAATTTCTTTTGTTCTAATAAGATCTAAAACCAAAATAACTCCCACAATTAAAGATCGTGGTTTGCTCAAAATATGAAAATAAGATGTATTGCTCATGCAACATATGGATACATAGATTACATCCCCTCTTATATTGGTGTTGACAAATAAGTTTGATTTTTTTTTTTTTAACGAGAACGGTTATATTTTATTTTAGAGGGATGGCAAAGCCACATATTCAATTACAAATTGCCCCGAGTTTCTTCAGGCCTACAGATCAAAAATCAAATTGTGATGCAACACTGTTTCAGCATAAGGTCCATCGTTGTTTCAGCATAATTTCCAGCACTGTGTTTCAACATCTGTTCCAGCGCTGTGTTTCAGCATATGTAACAACACTGTGTTTCAACAACTGTTCCAGCACTGTGTTTCAGCAATTGTAATAGCACTGTGTTTCAGCTGTTACAGCACTGTGTTTCAACATAAGATCTAGCACTGTGTTTCAGCTTCTGTGTTCCAACATCTGTTTTTCTGCATCTGTGTTCCAGCTCTGTTTCAGCACTGTGTTCCAGCTCTGTTATAGCACTGTGTTTCAGCTTCTGTGTTTCAGCGTCTGTATTTCAGCATCTGTGTTCCAGCTCTGTTTCAGCACTGTGTTCCAGCTCTGTTACAACACTGTTTTTCAGCTCTGTTTCAGCACTTTGTTTCAGCTTCTGTGTTCCAGCATCTGTATTTCTGCATTGTGTTCCAGCTCTGTTTCAGCACTGTGTTCCAGCTTTGTTACAACACTGTGTTCCAGCTTCTGTTCCAGCTATCTTTCTCAGGCGCCTGCTGCCTTCTACATTCTTTTACAAGCTGCTGTCCTTTTCAAGGAATACATTTTTTAACTGGATCCCCACTGTTTACGCTGAGTTCTCCTTGGGGCAAAAGGCAGCCTTCGTTGGCTAGTTTGTCTGCTTCTTTATTTGAATCTCTGAGAATATGGTAGCACTTGAAGGAGGTGAAATCTTTTAGAATGTATCTTAACCTTTGCAGATTCTTGTTGGTCTCCCATTCACCAATGGGGAAATCCAAGGGCCATGAGTACAGGCTTTTATCAGCTTTACAAAGTCAGGATCAAATCCGAAAGAGAGGAGCACTTGATACAGGAAGGACAACTTTACTCTGTCAAAGGCATTTTCCATGTCAAGATTGATCAGCATGCCTTTCTCTTTTCTGAGATTGCTAGAGTGCATAGCTTCCTGGACTTGGATTACATTATCCAGGATATGTCTCCCTTTGACAAATCCTCCTTGCGATTCTGAGATAAGCTTGCCCAACAGAGGTTTTATTCTGTTTGCAAGAAGTTTTGCTATAATCTTATAAGAGGCATTACAGAGTGAGATTGGCCTGAATCTTTCGAAGAAGGCGGGGTTTGTTTCTTTTGGGATTAGCGCTAGGAAGGTAGAATTAGTGTTGCCTCCTATTTTTTCTTTTTGAAGGATTCCTTTTATCATTCTTATGAGGTCAGATTTGATTATATTCCAGCAGATCCTGTAAAAATGGATAGTAAACCCATCTGGACCTGGGGCTTTGTCCGGGTCCATGGACCAGATGACTTTGCTGAGTTCTTCTTCACTGATTGGGC
>ML794727.1:78950-88973 GCA_009831015.1 Picea engelmannii | reverse complement strand
TTGGTCCTTGCTGGGCCTTCCTCCCCTTTTTTCTTTTCCATTCATGACTAGGTTGAGGTCTCCGACAATGATTATATTGCTTGGGGAGTTTTGCTCTAGAAATTCGTTTAATGTTTTCCAACAATCTTTCTTTTCATTGTGCAAAGTTGGAACATATAAATTGAAAAGCGCAATAGTTAACTTACTTGCTGTGTGCTTGAGCTCTATAAAGCTCCAATGCTGCGTGTTATAGGAGTTGGCGAGACTGAACTGCTTTGCCTTCCACAATGTTGCTATGCCTCCGGAAGTACCCCTTGCGCTGATTTCCTTCCCTGTGTTTTTCTGCCATTTGTGTTTGCTGATCTCTAGAAGGGCTCCCCCTTCAATTTTTGTCTCTTGGAGCATGAGGATATCTGCTGGTTCCACTTTCATCAGATCCTTGACCGCTTCTATTTTTGCCGGGTTCCCCAGTCCTCTATAGTTCCAAGAGACAATTTTCATTACTTACTATTGGGGGTGATTGGGCCTCCTCCTTTTAGAGACCTTATTCTTGTGTTTCTGCCAATTGACATTTCTATGGTGGGCTGGCTTCCTTGGGTCTTTTGTCTTTCTGCCTCTTCCTCCCTTGCTTCTTTGCAAGATTTTCTCCCTGCTCTTTTGGCTGGCCTTTCTAGGATCTCGTCCTTCGAGGAGCTTGATGGATCTATTACTTTCTTTCTGGCTATGTCAGCATATGTTGGAGAGGGAACTACTTCCAAGGTTCCTTCCGCTTGCCCAGGTGCCACTGTGTCTTTCCCATTTGGTGGGGGGCTTGAATGTGTCCTGTTGTCCATAAGTTCTGGTTCTTCTGTGTCTTTGTTGACCTTTTCTGTTTGAGGTTCTGCATGCTGCGGGGGATTAGAGCTCCCTGCGATATTCTCTGGCTCTATTTGCCCGGAGTTGCCAGTCTTGGTTGCTCCTTTGGATCTGGATTTTGCTGTCCCTGTTTTCTGTACTGCTGTCCACTGATTTTCTTTCTCATTTTCACTTTCTTCTGCATTCTTTTTCTTGCAGTGCCTTGCGAAGTGTCCGTAGCCGTGGCAGTGCCGGCATTTGAAGGGCAGCTGCTCGTAGTCTAGCTCCTGAATGTGCGTCCAGTTTGCGGCCGTGAGCTTAATTGCCTCTGGTAATCCCACTTCCAGATCAACCTCTACGCAGATCCGTGCGCATGAGTACTGATCTTTTCTAACTGCTTGATCTATATACCTTCCGAGCGTGTTTCCGATTGCATGCAAAGATTTTTGGTTCCAACAGTGTAGGGGGAGATGAGGTAAACGAACCCACACTGGGACGACCGAGGGCACATCCTGGGCTGGGTTGAAGTCCAGAGTCCATTTGTTCAGATATAACCCCTATGGCCCCATGAAGTACGACCCATTTCTGAAGATGAGGTTTTTGTCTTCAGGGTTGTCGAAGATGAATACAAAATATCCTTTCCCTACAAAGTGGCTCTTTATTCCTTCTGTTATGAGCGGGTTCCAGTTCCTCTGCACCCATGCATCTACGGATTTGGGAGAGGGCCAGAGTCCGGTAAATTGCCCGATAAGTCCCCTGTCTGCTAAGTTGACTGCCGTTCTGCAAGTTTCTTCCAAAGGCAATTCGACACTGGGGATGCTGTCCAGTTTCTTCACGAATTTCTGCTGCACTGCTGACGACAGTCTCTTGGAGGCTACAACGACCAGCTTCCTGAATGCTTCCAGTTCTGGCAGTGGGGGAGGGTTAGGAGTGGCGCCCCCACCAGCGTCCATGGTTGGGGAGGCCCTAAACGAAGCAGAGAGCCCGAGTTGGGTCGCGTCCTCACGCCCCTACGTGTTGGGTCGCGTTTTTTAACTGAACATTTTAACCTGGCAATACAATCCAGAAAGAATTTTTGTTCGATAATCTGAGCCTATGGCTCTCAGAGGCAGCCTCCTGCCTCACGACTTTGCTGTCTATTGGTGATGTGGTTGTAGATGCGGATGAGGGAGCTTGCGACCCCCACGATCTAGCTCGGTTAGGGTTGGAGAGGTTCGTCCTTGCCTCCTCTCCCGCACAGCTTCAACGGCTGCCCCGAATTCGGCCCCCTACACCCTTCACGCGTTCACCGCCCAAAGATATTAAGTTTGATTTTTTGATTGTATCCAAAATTTTATATTATGATTTTAACACTCTAAAATTTCTCCAAAAAAACTCTAAATAATCGAATGTTATTATCTAAATAAAAAGAAATGTTTAATAATTTTTTATTAAAAAATCTAAAAAATTAAAAATAAAATCAAAATTCATAAAAACAAACAATGATATAAATTACATCATAAAAAATAAATTAAAAAATAAAGAGAAGTATTAAAAAATAAAGAGAAGTATTTAATAATTGAATGTTATTATCTAAATAAAAAGAAATGTTTAATAATTTTTTATTAAAAAATCTAAAAAAAATAAAAATAAAATCAAAATTCATAAAAACAAACAATGATATAAATTACATCATAAAAAATAAATTAAATTAAATTATATATAGGTAAAATCATGAAAGCTGATAACGCTTTTGTGAGAATATTTTTAGAATTTTTTTGTAGTCCGAACTAATATTTGCAGAGAATAATTCTCACAAAAGAGTTACGAAAGATACAAAATTTATTATTTCATAACAAAAAAAGTTAGAGATATACACAATTTATTATTTCATATAAATCTATAAGGACATATAATTGTTTTCATTTATTAAGCAGATTTATTAAGTCAATAGACATCCCCTATTGAAATTGATGGTTTAATTAACTTTTTAATTAAAAATTAAAATTTCAATATTATAACAAACAATTAAAGATGAATTGATGGTTTAATCAACCTTTTAATTACAAAATCCAATCTTATAGCTAACAATTAAAGTTTTAACATTTACCTTTTTCATTATTAATTTTTTACAAGTATTAGTATATAGAAGCATGGATAGAAGTATAGCAAAACAATTTAACGTTAATTTTTAATTTTTACCAATTTACACCTTAACCTTTTAACTGCTACATTTTCCCATCTCCCATACACCTAAGGATCCCAGGTGTGGGCGGAAGTTTATGGAAGTGAATCATGCCCGAGGGATGCCATGCGTCCTAAAATGCCATGGCATGTGGAAGGTGGAATACAATGATAAGAGCATAGATCTCTACCCTCTAGTGTTCCTTGGTAGTAAATGTATTGTTATCGCAGGTCTGCACATTGTCCAATAAACGCCCAATCTGCTCCATCAACATTGATTCAAGTATGACAAGAAATATTTATCATTTTATATATGTTTTCTTATAATGTAGATCTTATTATAGTGGTTTTATGTCAGTCTAATTAACACCATTGTATGAACAAATGAAGAAGAGGGTTGAAGATATCATAATGGTGACTGTGGTTATGCTCCTCCAACACTGAGTATACGCTTATTGAACTTATATAATATCCATATTATTTTTTTTCATTGTTTCTCATTCAGATAAATTATAAGGGGAAATTTACATTCAGTTAATGATTGGATTTATATAATATCCTATTACTTGCTCCATATTTATTTTTTATCTAAAGAGATAATAGAGTATTATTACATTTGTTTGCATCTTTTTCACCACCGCTCATGATGTTTTGTCTATTATCATGCAGCATGAGAACCAAATCTTTGTAAGTACGCATAATTAAATTATGATATTAGATATAAATAATATTTTAATCTCTGAATTATACAACGCACACGAGGAGTCCGAATTAATTAACACAGTGGCGGCCATTAAATCTTGGCTACGGTGGTCGTCATACCTACAAGAAACAATGACTTTTTCAATTACAGTGACCGCCAAAATGTACTCCATTCCATAGGTAGAATTATAAATGGAAACGTCTAGGCACTGAAAATGATATGTCTAGGCATATCATATGTTTAGGCATTGAAAATTAAATGAAAGAGAAAAGAGAACAGAAAATTGATATGTCTCCAGTAGATACATTTCCTGGTGTATCTACTAGAAAAGAGAAAATTAAATGAAAGAGAAAATAGAACAGAAAATTAAATGAAAGAGAGAAGAGAAAATTAAATGAAAGAGAAAAGAGAACAGAAAATTGATATAAAAGAGAAAAGAGAACAAAAAATAGATACATCTCTTGGTGTATTTTGTGATATTGTATGTCTGCATACTTCATATCGAGTGATTCTTTCTTCTTCATCCCGTAGGATTTTACATAGTCATTTCCAAAAACTCTGTAATGCTACAGTGAACAACTAAGTACAAACTTCAGTTTGCATAGTATCCTTTATAGATTTTGTATCCAAAATCTTGTAGATCTTTAAAATTTACACTCATTTACCAAAAAGTTATTTGTTGTTCTTGTGTTTGTTCATTTATGAACTCTGTGATCTTCTAGTGGCCCATATCCATGTATGTGATCTTTATTTCTTTCCTTGTAGACATGTTGACATGAAAAAAAGTAAAAAATTTGCTGCAGTGCTTTAATGTCTTCCACAATATTGACAAGTCTGATATTATTGCATCTTTGAGTTCCATTTATCCAATTTATTGCATTTTTTGAGTCTCCAAAAACTCATAACTTTTTGCAGTCTTTTTCAAGAGCAAAAAACATGAGAAGTTTGAGGCTCATTAATTCCGCATAATTATTTGATCCAACTCCCAATCCAGAAGTTAAAGTGAAGTAGTGTGTGTCTGAGAAGTATAGTAAGCCTCCTCCTCCACAGGTGTATTGTTGAGAAGCTTCGTCGAAAAAACCCCAAGGTGTGGATTTTTCTATATAAATTTCTTTTATTACTCTGTTCTTTGTTCTTTCTTTTGAGGGAAAAGAGGAGAAAATTGGCAAACTGTTTAGTAAGGTTTTCTCGGGAGAAAAAGTCTTCTCTTTGAAGATGGCTTCATTTCTTGCTAGCCATACTCCCCAGGTGATCAATAAAGGGATTAATCTGTATGTTTTGAAAGGGGAGTTTTACCACCAATTCTTCTAGGCTTGTTCTAAGGTATGGCCTTCCCACTGAAAAGGGAATTTCAGAGTGCCTGAAACTCCTGCCCAGACCAATTTTAGATAATTGCATTCTAGAAAGAGATGTTGTGCCATTTCTCTCTCTGTCTTGCACAGTGGGCATCTGCTTGGTCCAACAAAATTTCTTTTTTGTAATATATCCCAGGTTGGGGATTTATTTGTAAGCACACACCACCAGAAGAGTTTTTCCTTGGCAAGCCCATTGATCTTCCATATATTTTTCCACCACCAGACTGGTTCTACTTCTGAGAGGTCTTGCATTAGCTGTGAATATCCTTCCTTTGGAGTGTAGATACCAGTATCATTTTTTTCCCAAACCAGTTCGTATTCTTGTTCTCTTATCCTGATTTGTGAACGAAAAAGGGCATTTCGATAATTCTCCAATTCTACTGAGTCGGCATCATTTAAGTTTAGGGTAGAGGCAGTTTTCCACCCTTGAGCCTAAAGTGTAGTGGAAGGCTGGTCAAAAAGAGAGTTTAAGGTATTCAAACCTTTTAGCTTTAAGGTTGCTAGAAGATGATCTGCGAGTAAGTGTTTTCCTTCACTTCCTATCCATGGATCAGTCCCTAGCCTGACACAAAGACCGTTTCCTACCTTCCAAGCAAGACCACCCTCTATTATAGGGAAAGATTTTATCATTGCCTTCCAAATCAAAGAGGCACCTCTTAGGGTTTTCTGAGTTCTTTTGATCCAAGATTCTAGGGAGTCTGGTTCAATGTAATTTTTTATGACAACCTTTGTCCAGAGGATATTTGTAGAAAGAAGGCGCCAACCCCCTTTAGCAGCTAATGCTTTGGAGAAAACATGTATATTTTTTAATCCCCAACCGCCTAAAGATTTTGGGGCTACAATTCCTTTCCATCTTACCCATGGAGTCACATTTGTATTTTTCTTTCCACTCCACAGGAATCTGAAAGAGAGTTTTCTAGCTACCTCCAAAGTTCCTTTTGGGATCCAAGACAGAGACATCCAAAAGACTGGGATGGCTTCCAATACTGATTTAACTAGTACCAATTTGCCTCCTTTGGAGAGCCATTTGTGACTCCATGAACTTAACCTTTTTTTCTAGTTTCTTCAGTAGCCAAGACCAATCCTCCTTTCTGTAATCATTTGGTTTTAGGGTGAATCCTAGGTACTTGAGTCCTTCATCAATCATTTTCTCTTCAAATGGGAAGAGAAGTTTGTATCAAATTTTTTCCATTTATGAGAGGCAAAAGGTGGTGAGTGTAAACTTTCCTTCATTAATAATCATTATTGTAGCTTTGGAGAAGAGTTTTAGAGTGTTATTGAGGATGTCAACTTCCCCTCTAGTTCCTACAGAGAAGACAAGGATGTCGTCTACAAAGAGAAGGTCTGTTAAATGAAGAGTATTGGAAATGTTGATGCCTGGAAAAGACCCAGATCATTTTTCAACTGCTATAGCCCTGCTTAAACCTTCAACAACAAGGAGAAACAGAAGAGGGGAAAGTGGACAGATTTGTCTTAATCCTCTTTCAGCTTTAAAAAAGTATGTAGCTGACCCATTTATGAGGACTGAGAAAGTTACAGTCGAAATACAATACATAATCCACCTGATAAAAGGAACTGTAAAGCCTAGATGCATTAAAAGCAATCGTAAATAGAGCCAACTTACCCTGTCATAGGCTTGGGATAGATCAATTTTGAGGACCACACTCTTTAGCTTCCTAGTCTTTATGCTGTGTAGGGATTCCTGTGCCACTCCTATTGCTTTGTGGATCTATCTGCCCTCTAGGAAACCAAATTGTTCCAAGGAGATTTTGACAGAAAGTACAATCTTAAGTCTTATGGCTATGACTTTGGAGATGATCTTGTAGATGCAATTGCACAGGGAGATAGGTCCGAAGCCATCCAGGGTGTCCAGGTTGTCCTTTTTTGGAATAAGGGAAATGAAGGTTGAGTTTAAACTTAATGGCAATTGTCTAGAAAGCCTTGTCTCTTCAACTAGGCTTAATATATCTTGTCCGATAGTATCAAAGAAGCCTAGGAAGAACTCAATTGTCCATCCATTTGGTCCTGGGCTTTTGTCCTTGTGAAAGCTGTTCAAAACATCCTTAAGTTCTTCTAGTGTTACCTTTTCCATGAGCATTCTATTATCTTCCTCACTAGTAAAGCCCAGAAAGTACTGTACCATTCGAATCACTTCTTCAATAGTGGCTTTGTTTTCTTCTTTGTAGAGATCCTGGAAGAACTTTTTCCCAATTTTTTCCATTCCTTCAAAGGTATGTTCCTTTTTTCCGTCTTGATCTTTTAACTGCCAGATTGAGTTTATGCATCTTTTGCCTTTTTCATATGCTTGGAAGAACTTTGTGTTCTCATCTACACTTTTTGTTCGACAACACAAATATTCCAACAGAGGATGAACACCTTCAGTAACCACTCACATAACTAGATCAAAGATCAACACACCGATGTTTTCACGTGGTAAAACCCCTATGTGGAAACATCCACGGCCCCAACCAACGTGGCCACTTGGAGCAGTTTATTAATGCAAAGAAAAAGATTACAGAGAGATTTTACAAGAGAGTTTGTCACAATCGATCATCGACAAATGACCCTCCATGCTCTTCAAATAGAGATCATGGACCAATAGGGTGTTAAGCCACAGATCAATGGTCGTTAAGATCGAGGAGAGTATGAACTGTCGGATCACTCTATGTCGGGAACATATCGTAACCGTTGGATTCCCTAACTACAAATGCATACTAATGCATACTAAATAAACACACTAAGAAACACACTTTTACCTAATGACATATTAGACCAAGTAGATCTTAACTAACTCCTAAGTGTCTAAATATCCTAACATCCCCCCGAACAACTTGGGATAGGATTGAAGGATTTACAATAGTGACACAATAGGAGAAGGAAGGAGGCATTAGAGCCTATCCCCCCTTATTGACAACTTTCTGAACTCCTAACATAGATTGAAGTTTGGAAAACTTCACTTCTATAAGAGACTTTGTGAAAATGTTTGCAACTTGATCTTCTGTAGGGAAAAAGAGCACTTCAATAGCTTGATCATGAATTAGCTTTCTGATGAAGTGCATGTGTAGCTCGATGTGTTTTCTACGCTGATTTTGAACTGGTTCTTTGGCGAGCTTGATGGCACTCTGATTGTCACACCAAAGGCTGGTCGGATGCTGGTGTTGGAATCGAAACTCTGAAAGGATCTGTCGAAGCCACAGGGCTTCTTGACTGGCATTTACCAGTGCTCGATACTTTGCTTTTGCTGAATAAAGTACAATAGCCTGTTGTTTCTTACAAGACCAAGTGACAGGTCCTAAACCAAGGCTGAAAACATAACCTGCAGTAGATTTCTAATCATCAGGGTTGTCGACCGAATCTGAATCAATGAAACCAACCAATAAAGGAGTCCCCCTTGAATTGTAATGTATCCTGAACTGAACTGTACCACGAACATAGAGAAGTATACTTTTAGTTTCTTTCCAATGGCTTTCATGGGGTGTTTTCATATATCGGGAAATAATACCAACAACAAAGGAAAGATCAGGATGGGTATGAGTCAAGTATAAGAGGCTACCAACTAACTGATGGTACAGGGTGGCATCAACTTTAAGAGAAGTACAGGTGGCAGAAAGCTTGACTCCATACTAGAAGGGAGAAGGGGTTGGTTTACAATCATCCATGTGAAAGCGATGAAGAAGGTCACAAGCATACTTAGACTGGGAAAGAAAAATTCCTTCATTGGTTTGCAAAACTTGGAGGCCAAGGAAATAGTGAAGAAAACCTAAGTCTGTCATTTCAAATTTCTTCTTAAGGATGGTTTTCACATGGTTTAAAAGTTTTGAGTCACTACCAGTAAGGATAAGGTCATCAACATAAAGGACAAGGATTATGAGATGGCTTCCTACTTTTTTGGTATAGACATTAGGATCAGAATGATATCTAGAGAATCTAGTGGCAATAAGAAAGCTATCAATTTTGGCATACCAAGCTCGAGGAGCTTGATTTAGACCATAAAGAGATTTCTTGAGGCGACAAACAAGGCTAGAGTCATTCTGGACATAGTCAGGAGGTTGTTCCATGTAGATTTCTTCTTGCAAATCTTCGTGCAAGAAGGTAGATTTAACATCCATCTGATGGACCTCCCATTTATGTGAGGTAGCAAGGGGAAGAACAAGGCAGATGGAATTCATTTTTGCTACAGGGGCAAAGGTTTCATTATAGTCAATTCCTTCTACATAGGAAAATCATTTGGCAACTAACCGAGCCTTGTGTCTTTCAACACTTCCATTTGATGCATACTTAGTTCTGTAGACCCATTTGCATCTTACAATTTTTCTTCCTTTTAGAAGAGGTACAAGATCCCAAGTATTGTTTTCCATTAAAGAATGATACTCTTCATTCATTGATGTATCCCAATCTAGATGACCTGAAGCTTCTGCAAATGTCTATGGATCATGAGTTTCTGAAACTTGAGCCAAAAGAGAAGAGGCTTGCTAGAACTGTGAATGTGTACGACGTTGATCTGAAGGATCACCGACAAGATCATCAGCTGCTTCTCATGTTGAACAGACCCATCTAGGAAGCGGTGGAGCTAGTGTTGGTTCAGGTTCAAAGGACTCATCTGGAGCAGGCAGAGATGGATTTTCATCCTCATTGTCATCATCTGAAGAAGAAACCAGATCATAAGAAGGCACAAACGCCGAAGATGGCTCGCAGGCCGAAGAAGGCACAATTGCTGAATCAGGCTCACAGGCCAAGAGATTTTCGTCAAATTTAACATCTCTTCTAATAATAATTTCATTACAATGTGATTGAAGAAGTCTGTAAACTTTGACATCTTCAAAATAACCAACAAATATACACTTCTCACTTTTAGGTTGCAATTCTTTCCTTTTCTCATTAGGAATGTGAGCCCATGCTATACTTCCAAATACACGGAAGTGACTTACATCTGGTTTAATTTTAGTCCAAGCTTCTTCCGGTGTTATATTTTTAAGAGCCTTTGTGGGA
>ML794727.1:33700-68794 GCA_009831015.1 Picea engelmannii | reverse complement strand
GATTTTTCTTGAAGAAATCCAGCACTCACAAACAAAATTGGTTTGGAGTAATTTGGAATATGAAAACTGTTTTGATTTTCATATCCTAAGCCATGATGATTCCGATTGAAGTGTAATTCTTCCCAAGGTCTAACAAATTTCTTATAAAGATGATTTTGACTGTATTCTTTTATTTCATCACATTTGTTGTTGTCACTACTATTATTCTGTGCTTCTTTTTGGAATTAATCTTTGAAAGATTCCATATCTTCTGTTTCTTTTATATCAACTAATTGGATAAGATCTTGTGTGTCACAAAATGAATCAACCTTTTGTATAAACTCGTTTGTATCACATTCTGCATCAACCATTTGAATAAGCTTCTCTGTAACACATATTGCATCAATCTTCTCTATTAGATCCTCTATGTCACAACTTGCATCAACTTTTAGTGTTTGTTCAGATGTTGCATCAACCATGTCATCATTTTGATTCCGTTTTTCATTTAATTTTATCTTAAGTGCATCAATCAATTTATTCTTCATTTCAATTTCATTTCGAAGATCAATTATTGACTGCATTGTATCAACCATGTGATCAATTATGTTTTGGTTGTGAATTAACTTCATCTCAAGTGTTTTAATCAATTTATCTTTCATATCAATTTGATCTTGTAATTCATGATTGTACTCTTGCAACTCTTTGATTTCTTGAGAGGCGTTCTGTAAACGCTTTCCTCCTTTACCCATTATTCTTTCACTTGTGCTTTCTTGAACTCGCTCGCTTGAACTCTTCTTTAAACTTTCATGCTCACTTGAAATTTCTTCAGTCGAACTGGCTCGCTTGAAATTTTCAACAAGTTGAGGATGTCAGTTACCACCGAAAATGCATCCAAACGTGTGATGTTTACAATGATTTGAGTTAAACTACTCAAACTTGTTAATTGCGACTCAAAATCATAATGACTCTTTGGTGTCGGGCTCAGCCGAGAATGCACCTGAAAATTACACTACAATTCAACTTGATTTTGATTTCACACTTACAAAGAAAACTATTGCAAGTTTACAATGAATGTGGATTTAACTGATCTTCAAATTGATGATGCTTTGAGTCCTTGATTATGAACTTGATGTGTCCAATGTTGATGTGATTTCCAATTTGATATCTTCGTTGCTTCTTAATTGATAACTTTGATTGTTCTTGAATGTATGTGCTTCACTCGCAATGCTCACATGGGCTTGAATTACATTAAATTGCCTTGTACTTTAGTGTGTGTATGATTGCTTTTTACAATTTTGTTTTAAGTGCCAAAACTAGACACAAAAGAGAAACATTAAGAATAATCCATCACACACAACACAAAGTGTATCTAAGATCCCCTTATTCAATTTCAGGCGGATCTAGGACACATCAACACCACAAAAAATTGAATGTTTATTATTCGAGATGTTACATGAAGCTTTAAACTAAGCTTCCTTTCACCTCATTCTACAAAATTTCTCCATGCAATGTCTACTAACAATCTTTTACAAATGCCATTATTTCTTGAAAAGTCCCAAATCCAAAACACATCCCTTTGAAAACACTTCCCTTTGAAGTGAAAAAACTTCACTTTAATCTCTTATAACTCACTTGTCAATCAATCCAAAACAAAATAATTAAATTACCTTGTTTTTTTTTTTATTTTGCAGTTGACATGTGCATTTTTCACAAGTGTGCGCCTCTACTTTACGCAAAACTAAGCTCATCGTCAATCAAAACCTGCATCATACTTGTCCAATTGTGTTTGCAATGTGCATTCTACCTGCTAAGAACTATAGCTGTGCACAAGAGCTGAGATGCCATTAACCTCAATTAATTTCACTGCTTGAAAAGATCTTGTATATTAGATATGAAAGACAGTGGAATCAGTCAAACCATAAAACCTGCCTCTGTCAGCAGAGTTCTCCAACGTCATTAATCAGTAGCTGTGGCTCATTTGGATAACATCTGTTCAGTCAAAAAGTGACAGTGTGGATGCATCTCTGTGTGAGAGAAGAGAATGCATAGAAAACCTGAATCATACTCGCAGTCTTCTTCGTAAAGTGCAGTTCATATATGATCTTCCTTCTCAGCTAATGAAGTGTATCAAATCTGAAGCATATGCAGATGCAGTGAAATATTATGTAGGGGCTTTGCCAGTTTGAAGGCATATGGACTGACAACACAATTCTATGCAAAAAAATTGGACTGATAATTGCCAGATTTATACACAGATCTGTAGCAATTTTACCAAAAAGAGGGCCCGTTTTAAAAATAAAACGATGGAACTATGAGATCTCAGATCTACGGATAGAGTGGTCTTCACATTATTTTAATCCTCTGCTGCGTCTTCTCTGATGGGCAGTCGATTCTGCTATCTTATGCAACTTGTAATATCAAAAACAACTCTACACAACTACAGTCCTCTTCTCAAACACAACATGCACTCGCTCAAACTTCCAATGGCTATCACATATTCTACTCACACCTACAAACAAATATATATAAATATATATATCAATAGAAAACTGTAGAAAAGACAAGTAGTCCGTCTGTAGCTGATAGTCAAAGTCACAGCAGAATAAACATGCTTGCAACAATTTGGTGATCTGCCATTTTAACCGGACAACGTTTAGATGGCATCTCTTCTTCAATTCCCAGGTTCTTTTCTATGTGAAGAGGAGAGCTCCTTTTTGCAGCACGCAGCCCTATTCTCCTGACACTGACAGCGTCCTCTGAAACTGAAAATTTGTGGCTTCCCTCTTGGCAGCTCCAGTCTCCTCCTTGACAGACGTCCTTCACGATCGGTGTCCCTCGTTCATGATGGAAACAAACAACAAATCATCTCTCTTACATGCACAGTGATTCCTTCAGATCTGGCGATTTCCTCCTCTTACTGGCAAATAGAAGTTCACTGTATGCCGAATGACATCAAGTAATAATGACAATTCCAGCAGCGTCTCACATTTTACACCAATTTTACAGTCAGATCAAATAAGAGACCGATTTTACACTTGAACAATAGCACACTACAAAATAACAAGATGGACACACACTACAAACATAGATTGACACAAACAACTAAAGGACGCAAGGGCAACCTTCCCCCATTCTAACCAACACATTACTCCTTCAGATCTGCTTCACGACTTTCCTCTACACGGGGCATTTATTCAATAGTGGCAACTTCAACAATCTGGGCAGCTTCTATTCTCCTTTTGCTATCAATGATGGCCCGTAGCCGAAGGTTCAAATTATGGTGGGCAAACAGATCTCTGAATACTGTGAATACAGTGAGCATATCTCTTTTGCAACAGATGACAATATGGTGAGCATCGACCTCAAAGTCACACCGCGGAATTTATGGTTTCCTTTGACCAATGGAACAACTCAGATCTGAATCAATACGACTCATGGTTGCGTGCAAAAACCCTAGTGGGAGCCTGAGAACTCTATTGCAGGGAGACAGTAGTGTGGGCTCAGATCGTAATCTAGTAAGCTGAGACTCCGTCGTGCAACACCGCTCCTCCTCTTTACGTCAACACAGATACACACCACTGGTCAAACAAATATAACCATCACAGTCCCTCACGCAGTGATTCGGTCACACACAACGAACAATAGTTCACACCGTCAGCCTCCAGTAGGCGATATGCTCCAACAATAACTCACTTAAAATAAAAAATTAATACACTCAGCAACACACAGAAATTTAACACTCTCCTACACTACATATGTACAAATCTATGAGCTTGCAATCTATCTCATATTCCAGTCCCTCTTGTGAGAGAGTCAGGACTATTCTAGCTCTGATACCAATTGAAGAAATTAAACACAATAAATTAGAGACAAGAACAACAACATGGCGGAAAAGGCATAATAGCCAACACCCACATATTCACTCCAATGTTACATATTTATAGTACAATGGGTGATGCCACCTCATAGAGAGATTTGCTCTAGATCCTAAAATCATGCATGATGACGAGGCTAGGCAATCTTAACTAACTCATTATTCATCACTTGAGGATATATTACTAATATCCTAAATGAATAATACAAATATAGGTGACAATTTAGACTTAGTGATTGGTAAAGGTAAGCCATAGGCTAACATTTTTATCTTACATTCTTCACATAAAATTCTGAGTGTTTTAAACTTAGATAGATAGTCTCCAAGGCAAGAAAAATCACTTGGACTTAAGGTCATTATTTGATTTTCTAACTTTTGTGCTCGAATAATATTGAGTTTACCAAACATAGATTCAATTGTGTTCCAAGCTTCTTCAGGGTCATCAATTCCTTGAAGGTGGTACCTTAAATTAGGAGAGATGGACATTCTGATTAGTCCACATGCTTCGTAATTCCTATTATCCCATTTGGATTTATTATCATCATCAGTGGGTGCTGTTTTCTTTCCCAAGGTAATCCGATATAGGCCTTTGCTTCTTAATAAATCTTCCATATGGGATTTCCATTGGAAGTAGTTGTTGCTGGTAAGAAAGACATTACTTGTAGAAGCCATATTAAATACGCAGATAATGTGGATTTAAAAATTGAAATTGATGATCTAGATGGAAAGATCTCGAAAAGTTATGCGGTTTTAAAAAAAACAACACTGAAAATAGACTTCCGATGTGAGAGTTATGCCCTTTTAAGAAAAAGACAAACGATAACCAAATAACAATGTGATAGTGTAAGCTGCTTTATGAAGTGACCCACTTTTATAAAGAGAAGTGGTGATCACTTTTACAATGAAGTTACCTTATAACAGAAAATTTGCATGCAAAATAAATAACTCTAAAATAAAATATAAAGCTACTTATAGTGATTCACTTTTATACTTGAAGTGAAATGCACTTTACAGTTTTTAGCATGAACTTTTTCAAAAAAAGTAACAAAAGAGAGACTTGAATTCAAGACCTCTTACTTAAGAAGGCAAGTTTTAACCAAATGGTCTAGCAAAACATATTGTAATATTTAGAAAGAGAATTGGGGGTGTTGTTGTTGTGGAAGATGGCCTTGGAGAGCATGCTAAAAAAAAAACTCTTTTCACACAAGAAAAAAAATTTCGCTTCTTGATGACAACAAGGGTTAGATCTCAGTTAGCTTACCCGTAAGATGCAACTTTTCCTATCTGTTTCTAATTTTCCGAGATTGCACAGGGCGTAGGGAAAAGAGAATATGTAGATATTAAAGAGTAGTGACCTGGAAATAAATAAAACAAAACTGAAATAAAACCAAAAATACTACTCTACAAAAATTTAAAAAATGCGTATTCAAGCTTTATACCTCAGGATCTGACTGTAATGGCCGTATCTTGGGCAAACAGAAACCTTTTCGAGTGAAACAAAAAGTGTTCCTAACTGAAACGAGTGCTCCGGTTGAAATGGAACAGTCTTATTAGCCTATAAATGTACAAAAATTACAGAAAATGGAGATGGGGAAACTCAGCTTCACGATCTCGATCTACAACAGGAGTGGGTCTTCAAACAAGCTCTGATACCATGTTCGAAAAAATAGGTATTCCAATAGAGGACGAAAACCTTCAGTAAACACTCACATAACTAGATCAAATATAAACACATCGATGTTTTCACGTGGTAAAACCCCTATGGGGAAACATCCACGACCCTAGCCAACGCTACCACTTGGAGCAGTTTATGAATGCAAAGAAAAAAATTATAGTGAGATTTTACAAGAGAGTTTCTCACAATCGATCATCGACAAATGACCCTCCATGATATTTAAATAGATATCATGGACCAATCATGTGTTAATCCATGGATCAATGGTTGTTAAGATCGAGGAGAGTATGAACCGTTAGATCACTCTATGTCAGGAACATATTGTGACCGTCGGATTTCCTAACTACAAATGCATACTAATGCATACTAAAGAAACACACTAAGAAACACACTTTTACCTAATGACATATTAGACCAAGTAGATCTTAACTAACTCCTAAGTGCCTAAATATCCTAACTCTCTTCAGCCAGATGACTCTGCTTTTTAGTCTCCATGTATCTTCTTTTTCCTTTAGTAGTCTGTTTCTCCTTTCTTCCAATTTTAGCATATTTAATTTGGCATTTATTGTATCAAATCCTCCACCCCGTTCTTTCGAAATAAGGTTTAATTTTGATTCCATTTCCTTCAGTTCCATATCATCTTTTAGCAGCTTCCGATGTGCCCAGGTCTTCATCTTTTCTTTGATAATGTGTAGGTTTTTAACAAAATGTAGACCTGCCGTCTCATTGCTTCTTGGGTTATAGATTTGCCAATTTTCCTTATGCAGTTTTAAATTTTTTTTGTCATTGAGCCAGGTTCTATTGAATTTGAAAGGACTGGGTGGATTCTCCAATCCAGTTCTGATCTCAATGAAAATTGGGTAATGATTCAAGATTCCCCCATTTCCAATCCATTGTTTCAGTTGAGAGGATTTTTCTAGAAATGAATCCTTTATCAAAAAATGATCCAGTCTTTTTGCAATGTTGTCTTCTCCCACTCTGTTGTTTCTCCAAGTTGGTTTTAATTTAACTAGATCAATGTCTAGAAGATTGAGTTCATCCATTTTTTTTGTAAAGTAGGTCAAGAGGGGGTCCGATCTCACATGGGTTCCCCAAACTTCTTTAATTCCTAAAGAGAAGTTTAAGTCTCCTCCTAGGATTAAGTGGTTTTCTTTTAGGAAGGACTTGTTAAAGACAACGTCCCAGTAAGGGCCCCTATTATGTCAGGGGCCATAAATGTTTACAATATTGAGGGGATCTTCAAGTTCTTTTTAGAAGACTGTGATCCCAAGTCCGGAGTCAAAACCCCAAGAGTTAAGGATTTTTATAGTGCGACAATTCCATTTGATAGCTAGTCCTCCAGATTTCCCAATAGAGTCCAAATTAATGAATCTCTAGCCTGGTAAAAGTAAAGAGAGTCAATTTTCAACTTCTGCACCTTCCCCCAAGGTTTATTGAAAGAAAAGTACATCCGGATGTTCTGTGAGAATCATCCTTTTTAGGGCTTGTTTTTTGAGTGGACCAGCCAAACCCCTACAATTGAAGAAGAAACACTTCATCAAGGCCCTTTTCCAAGGGTTCTCCTTTCTCTAAGTGCCCTTTCAATAGAGACCTGTTTCCCTGCTAATAAGTCAATTTTGGCTCTCTTCTGTGCTTTTGAGAAGAAAGATTTCCTACCTCTACCAATTTTCTTTGTTGGAGTCAGGTCTAATGCTAAAACTCCCGTGTGTTCTCTGTTATGAGATCTTAAGAAATATCTTCTTGAGGAGGTGTCCATTGAAGAAGTAGTGGACTCATCCGAGGCAAGGGTAGAAGACAAAGCTGGTTGTGCCGGGGGGAGGAGGGAGGAAGAGGAGGCTGGGGAAAGGGAAGAGCATCGAGGGGGTATGAAGGGAGGTGGAAAGGGGGGTTGGAAAGTAGCCAAGGGAGGGAACGAGGGAAGGGTAGGTGAGAGTAACCACTCATGAATTTTAATAGAAAATTTATTTATTAAAACAACAATTGAGGGGGAAGGGTTAGAGAAAGTACCCGTGACTAGGAGGGAAGAGTCTTATGTCTGGACTGGAAAATGCTAGATCAGGAACCTAGTAGCCAACTCTGTACATGGTTGGGCCAAATCTTCGGCCAAATATTTGGTGAGGCACTCCATTTGGCAACCCTGCTTCTTTTGTAAGTAGGGATCAGAAGTCGAAGAGCCATCATTCTTCTGTGAATATTTATTCCTCCCATACACCATTCCTTTGGTTCTTAGAGGGAGTTTGCAGTTTTTAATCAAATGTCCATACTGATGACATCTTCAACATATGAAAGGAGTGTTCTCATAGTCCAATTTTTGGGCATAAGTGTATTCTCCCCAGGTGAGATCCATCTCTTCCCCCAAACCTTCCCTAACATTCAAGTTAACTATAATTCTTTCCACCTTCCTTTGTTTTGTTACTTCATAAGACATATCCGCATCCAAGAATTCTCCTAAGAAATTCCCATTTTTTTTGAAGTACTCAAAATACCATACATGGAAAGGAAGTGCTGGTAGTCTTACCCAGACCAGAATTTTGTCAAGGCGCTCTGTGATTGCATCAAAAAGAAGATTCCATGGTTTGAGAAACATCATAGAGTTATTGATACTCCATGATTTAATTAGTACCCATTTGGAGTGTTCACTGTTCTGGAAGGTGAAGGAGTACCAATTCCTGTTTAATTCCACCAGTTCTGGTGCGTAACCGAGCTCAGCCTACCAAGCATCATGCATCCAATCTTGGATGGTTTTTACCACGAATACCCTACCATTCACTCTCCCAACAATTGTTTGGCTTTCCATATGTGTGACCTGGCGGGGGAAAAACAAATGCAGGAGTGCCAGTGGACTTGGTCACCCATGGTTTTGAAAAATCTCCGAACAACATTCCATCGAGAAGAGAGGGTAGAGGGGGAGAAAATGGTTCGGCCTGGGGAAGAGCAGGAGGGAAGTCACCAGAGTTCGCCAACTATTCGGGTGGTCCTCCACCTTCCAAGAAATCTGCTGCCACGACATCTTCCATAACTGTCTCCATGCCATCAGTAAATTGCGCAGTGATCTGGAAGACTTCCATGGTCGAGAGGGAGAGGGAGAGATCATTGGGGAAGGGGAGAAGGGGAAGTTCAGATTAGGGAGAGAAAAGAGTGGGGTTAATCGTAGGCGAAGGAAAGGGACAAAAGGAACTATAGCCATGTGCGGGAAGTTTGCTCCATAACCGCAAAGAAAAAATCCATCTTCCTTGGAAAATTTTTACCTTGAAAATGTTGATATAATTAATTAAATATTAAATTTGATTATATTAAATGATAATATAATTAACTTGAAATTGGTTGCATAAATTTCACCTAAGATAAATCAATTACTACATACATTTAATTAGATGTTGAAAATGTTTGACATAATTTCAAATTAAATATATCTATAACATATATATTACTACATACATTTTTATACTTTACAATTTTCATATAATTTTATAAGTCAATTATCTTTTCCATTAGATTTAACGTTCACATGCAAAATTTATTACAATGTGACCAACATGTCCTCTTGTTGCAATGTCACATACATATCCTCATGTCACAATGTGACAAACATAACCTTTTGTCGCATTGTGATGTGCATAATCCAATGTCGCAATTTGACAAACATAGCTGAATATTGCAATGAGATAGACATATATTGACGTCACTATGTGACAAACATAACACATTGTCAGAAGCTCACAAATCTATTCCAATGCCATAATGTGACAAACAAAAATCCTACAACACAATGTATAGAACCAAATGTTGCAATCTAACAAACATAACCCAACAATGCAATTCCTTACACAAACCTTGCAATGTTACGCTCATGACTATACCTCACTATTTGAAGAACCTTGTCCTTTGTCACATTGTGATGAGAATTTCCCAATGTTGGAATGTGAAAAACATTTCCTTTCCTTGGATTGTCACAATCACTTACCGATGACACAATATGTCAAACATTTCTCAATGTCTCATTCTGATGAACATAGTAATGTTGCAATGTGACGAACATAAACTAATGTCACAATGTGATGAACATAGCCATGTCGTCGCAACACGGAAAGTAACACCGCAATGTGCCAAACATAAACAAACATTGCAATGTGATGAATATTTCCTCACGTTGCAATGTGACGCACATATCCTAATGTCACAATGTGACAAACATTTCCGAACATCACAATTTGATGAACATAGCCTCCTCATTGCAATGTTATGCAAATATCTTACGTCATAAGGTGACAAACAATGTCAAACATAGCCTCATCATCGTAATGTGGTGAACATAGCCTCCTCTTCACAATGTTATAAAAGTATCATGTTGTCATAAGGTGACAAACAATGTCCTGTCGTCGTAATGTGATGAACATAGCCCTGTAGTCACAATAAATGTCCTATTTTTGCAATATGATGAACATACGACATTCATGTTCATCACATAGCCATACAACATACAATGAACATACGATATTTATGTTCATCACATATCTAATTTTTACTTAAATGTCATGTCGTGACAATGTGATGAACATAACCCCGTTGTCACACTCTCCCTATCATCTTCAATATGTGACAAACATTATCATATCATCACAATGTTATGAACGTATCTCCATCTTCACAATGTAAATATCCATCCATCACAATGTGACACAAATATCCTTTCCTCGCAATGTGAAGAACATAACCTTATCGTCGCAATGTGACGAACATAACCATATTGCTGCAATGTGATAAACATAGACTTATACGATGTGACGAACATAACCATATGGTCATAATGCGAAGAACATAACTATGGTTGACCTTGGTTGACCATGATCATGGTTGAATATGGTTGACCATGGTTGACAATGGTTAACCATGCTTGACAGTTTTTTCCATACATGACCATTGCTGGTCATAACCATATTGTCGCAATATGACAAGCATGGCTAGCCATAACCATATTGTTGCAATGTGATGAACATGGCTAGCCATAACCATATTGTCACAATGTGATGAACATGACTAGCCATAACCATATTTTCGCAATGTGACAAACATAGCCTTATATGATGAATATACAATGTGACAAACATAACCATATCATTACAATGTGATGAACATAATTATGGTTGACCTTGGATGACCCTGACTATGGTTGATTTTGGTTGACCATGGTTGACAATGGTTAACCAAGTTTGACAGTTGTTGTCTATACATGACTATGGCTAGCCGTAACCATATTGTCACAATGTGATGAACATGGCTGGCCATAACCATATTGTCGCAATGTGACAAACTTATCCATACTGTCACAATGTGATGAACATAACTAGTCATAACCATATGTGTTGTTGAAAATGGTTGACAATGGTGGACCATGGTTGACCATGGTTAACAATGGTTAAAAATTCTTGAAAAATCACCATAACAATGGTTAACAATTGTTGACCATGGTTGACGATGGTTGACAATGGTTAACCATGTTTGAAAAATGGCCATAACAATGGTTGAAATATTTCCTATTGGCAATGGTTGACAATGGTTGAACATGGTTGACAATGATTAACCATGTTTAACAGTTGTCGTCCATACACGATCATGACTTGCCATAACCATATTGCCGCAATGTGATGAACATGGCTGGCCATAATCATATTGTCGCAATGTGATGAACATAACCTCATCATCATAATATTTTTGCAATGTTACGAACACAGACTCGTCATCCTAATATGATGAACATATCCTCGTTGTCTATGACACAAATATCTTGTCGTCATAATGTGACAAACAATGTCTTGCTGTCGCACTGTGATGAACATATCCTTGCCATCGAAATAAATGTCATGTCATCGTAATGTGATGAACATATGACATTTATTTTCATTACATAGCCATATGACATATGATGAACATATGACATTTATGTTCATCACATAGCCACTTTTTACTTAAATGTCATGTCATCGTAATGTGATGAACATAGACCCGTCGTCGCAATATCCCCGCCGTCGTCAATATGTGAAAAACAATATATTGTCGTCACAATGTGATGAGCATAGCCCCGTCATTGCAATGTGATGCAAATATCCTGTCATCATATTGTGATGCAAATATCTTCTCATCGGAATCTGATGAAATCGGCCCCTCCCTCACAATGTGACGAAAATAACCATATTGTCGTGATATGATGAACATAACCTCATCGCCACAATGTCATCAACATAGCCCCATTATCGCAATGTTACATAAATATCATGTCATCATAATGTGACAAACAATTCCAATTTTCTCTATCGGAATGTCATCCGTAGTCTTGGTCAACCATGGTCATCTATGGACAAAAAATATCAACACATGGTTAACCATTGTCAACCATGGTTAGCCACAGTCAACCATGGTCATGGCCAACCAAGGTCAACCATAGTGAAGGTCTACAGAAGTTAACCATGGTGAAGGTCTATGGAAGTTAACCATGGTCAAGATCAACCATAATTAGCCATGTCAATCATAGTGAACCTTTACTTCCCAAAGTAAACCAAGTTCTACCAAATTTAACCATGATCATGGTCAACCATTGTCAAGCATGGTCATTGTAATTTAATGTATTAATGTATTAATAATGTATTATTAATGTATTAACATATTAATACTTTAATAATGTATTATTAATGTATCACTACTTTAATAATTTATTTATTAAGGTATTAATACTTTAATAATGTATTACTAAAGTATTGATACTTTTTTAATGTTTTAATGTATTAATTCTTTAATATTAATGTTTTAATATCAATATTAATGTTTTAATATTAATATTAATATTAATATTTTAGTGTATTAATAATATTAATAAATACATTATTACTAATGTATTTATCAATGTATTATTACTTTAATAATGTATTATTTATGCATTACTTTATTAATGTATTACTTTATTAGTGTATTAATACGTTAACAATGTATTAATGTATAAATTAATTAATACATTACGTTTTTAATGTATCATTCAATTAACACGTTACTTTATATACTAATGTAAATTAATACTTTAATTTATACATTACATTAATACATTAACACAATACATTAATGTTTCATTACATTATTATTATTTTTTTACAGAAACTGGGGAATTTATCTATTATAAAAGTGTGGTCGAGACCACTGGAGTACAATATAGAGATTTAGGACTACAAAAATTCCAAATATAGACTATAATAAGATTGAATCACTGTAGAATTCTAAAATTTTCTCCCCTTTGATCCAAAATCTACTTCTACTATAATTGTGAACTATGTATAAGTGGTAAAATATACCCACAATACAAATACAAAGACAAAAAATGCATTAACAACTAAAATTTGTGATTGCTGCTCGTTTCAAAATGCAGACCAGGTGCCTGATGCTTTGGTTCCTCATTCAATGAAACATTGAGATATGGAATTGGTACCACCGAGGCTGCTGACGCTGTGATGGCGCTAATAAATGATGGTTGCTTCTCTCTATCCCTTTCAAACTGATCTAATCTCCGCTTCAGGTCCTCATTCTATCTCCAGAGGGCATCGACCTCATCCTGAAGCTGCCTAATTAGAATTTTGTGTTGGGCCAAGGTCTTGAGGGAGAAGGACATTGAAGAATTGAGAGCACAGATCCTGATAAACATTTTATGTTGGTTCTTTATGTCCTTGAGTTCCATTTCATTTTCCTGAGCCGATGCTTGCGGGTCCTTTTGACGCTCCATGCCTGCATTTTTGTTCTCACAGGGTTGAAATGATAGTAGGTCGACCTCCAAGAATGGAGCGACTACAATTCCCTAGAGAGACCTCATGTTGATAGCTCTAGGAACTCTCAAACCAAGAACTTTAGAGGGGAGCGGGATATCCATACTGAGAAACAATAATTGGAGCAAGGTGGCGCACCTAATTCCCCAATTATCCATATTACCACCTTCGCCACTCATAATGTTGATGCCTGAAGTACTATGCCAATACCATCCATAATTAAATCCATAGAGTACCTGGAGGTGGATGAACCAATTTCTCTTGTGGCCAAATTCTTATTCCATGCCTAGGCTGACGTTGGCCTCATGTAATTCCTTCTTCCTTTCCTTAAGTCGTGTATTTCCATGAGTGGAGTCGATGGAATTGTGGGCAGGTTCCATTTCTGCATATCTGTGATGATACTAACAATGGTACCCGAGACTAGGGATCACATATATTTTAGATCTCCACCATAATTTAACAACTCGAGCGCTTGCGTGAATAATAAAACCCTAACAATGTGCATGCATGGGAACAATGCGTTGTCCACTGCCAGTTTACCCTTTGACAAGACCTGCATGGGGTGGTGGATGTGCCTTGCCAATTTTCTAAAATATTTGGGGTGGAGCGTAGTCTTAGGATTCAATGAGATTAAGGGGGGGGGGATTATGACCTCGATGCCACCCACCCTCATTAGATTTTTGAGGAAGAAATTGATGCTATCCACAAATTTCTTTAATCTTAAATCCTTTGGCGTGGTCTTTTAGATGAAAATTTGGATGAGGTTTTTTGAGTTGCCAATTATGTTCAAACTTGAAACTTGTTGTTGCTTGGTCAGAAGGCTACCTTGATATAAGGCATATGCTTTTTCTATGTTATTAGAATCTATTCCCTATATTCCAGTAATAATCAAGCACTATGTGACCTCCAGTTCCAAACAATAACCCCCACCCCCCCCCCGCACACAATTGCCTTGTTGATTATTTGGGTTGGTTGTCATTGATTTCAACCGTTGAAGAAATTTAGGTAGCAAAAAGGTTTGGGTAATGGAACCAAGTTTGTTTTATGTATAATGGTATGATTTTTAATATATTTGAAGGTAAGACTAATCTATATGGATAATAGATGTCATTCCATTTCTGATGGTATGTGGAACGTCACATAACTTCTCACGGTTAGAGAGTTATGGCCATGTGAAGTTCGAGAACCCTCATGAGTCATCTAGAAGCCTCAAAAGGTCAAAGTAGTCAAAGTGGTTGCAAAGAAGAAATTTTTTAAATAATAAAGTGAAGTGATGAGTGTACTATAAGTTGTAGTGGATACAAAATAAATTATTTAAATAATAAATTTAATGGAGAAATGACTAAGTGGACGAGTGGTTAGAAGTGGGTTAGCCATAAAATAAGGAAAGTGGTTTAAGAGATTTTAGAAGGTAAATAATAAAGTAAAATAATGAGTGTGCTATAAGTCAAAGTGGATACAAAAGAAATTATTTAAATAATAAAGTTAATGGAGAAATTACTAAGTGGAAAAGTGGTTAGAAGTGGGTTATCCCTAAAATAAGGACAGTGATTTAAGATGGTTAGAAGGTAACCCCTTGAGGAAGCTACATAAAAGTACAAATAAGAGGAAAGGGTCTCTCATTTTAATCACACTTGAGAATATTGAATATCTACAAGTTACTGACGTAACCAAAGGATATCTAATGTGAATTTCAGAGGGAAGGTGAAGTAAAGAAGGCCGAAATTCAAGGGAGGATAAATTCTTTTGATGATGCTTTCTAAGGTATGTTATTTATAGGTCATCTCACCATTTTTACAATAACATTTTTTCTATAATGATTCAGACCGCGAAATCCTAACACTGTTGAGGAAACATATCCAAGTAGTTGTGGCTAGTCCTGAAACTAGTCTAAAACAAGTCTTTTGGGTAAAAAAGTTATAACTTCTTCATAACAGATATAAATTCAGTAATACCAAATGTATTGGTTAGCATACAATCTATAGTATTCTTTGTACCATTTTCAGATCCATAAAACAAATATTCCGTGTGGGGCACACTCTACAAGTTTCCTCTCTAGAATAAGCCAGAATTCAAGAAGGTGTGCCATTTTTTCTATAACTCCTTTTCTGAGAGGTTCCAAGTAGTGAAACTTGGAGGAATTTCATAAAAGACACTAAAGAACATTGTATACTATTTTCAAATCTTTATTCATTACAGGTACATAGTTATGATTATTTCAAGTTAGGGTTGTTGACTAATCCAAAATTAGTCATGTGCGACTAAAGTAAAGTTTGATGAAAATGCTAGTCTCTTGTTGTTAAAGTTAAGGAAGGTTTGTAGTTATGTGATCATATACAAGTCTGTTACAGAGTTACAAATCAGATTTGGATGATGAAATTGATTAGGGCTTTTGGTTGAGGTACATGTTGGGTACATGGTTGAGACAAGTAGTTGATGATTTCACACATACATGAGGTGTATAGTTGATGATGTTGGTACATATTGATGATTCATAGTTTATGTGTATTTGATGCATGATTGGTACATATTTGGTGCATGGTTGATGCACTAGTTGATGGTACAGGTTGAGGTACAAGTTGGTGCATGGTTGATGCACTTGTTTATGGTAGAGGTTGATTACAGGTTGTTTGGTACAAGTTGTTACAGGTTGTTTGGTATAGGTTTACAACAATATATCTCAAAGTGATAGTGTGATAGTGGTTCCATCATTCTACTTATATTTCAGGGCGGTTGGATGGGGCAAGGACAGGTGGTTGTAGCCAGAGAATTGGGGAGTTGGAGATTCCTTCAACTTGTAGCTTGAGAAACCAAGGGGTTGGATCCTCCTTCTAGTTGCATCTGGAAAAAAAAGGAAGTTGGTGCTTCCAATGAATGTAATTCTTAAAGACATATAAAAAAAAAACATTTTGTAGTTTTCTCCCTCTTTGGGTTTCGACGTAAAAACACTGGTGTACTATGTATGTGTATGATTTCTCATTTGTTCATTATTTATTTATTCTGCAACTGTTGGATGATAATGCGACATTGATATAACACTTTCATTTTATGGTTAAAATGGATTAAATTTCTCTATTACTGATTCACCCCCCTTCTCAGTAATCCAACAATTGGTATCAAAGTAAGTTCCTTAAGAAATCAATTTAACCACTGAAAGGTAGATCAAGGAGAGAAACAACATGTATTAAAACAAAATACCACAATTTGATGGGAATAAGTATGCATTCTGGAGAAGAGGGATGAAAACATATATACAGGCTCAAGGATTTGAAATTTGAAAATTAGTATTAGATGGATACAAAGAACCAAGAGTTCTTCCAACAAGTGAAAAAACAATGAAAATCAGTCAAAATAATTCCAAATCCACAAATGCACTTCTGAATGGTCTTGGTGAATCGGTATATACCAAAGTTGTACATTGTAAATCCACTAAAGATATTTGGGACAATCTTCAAAATATTTATGAAGGAGATTCAAAAGTCAAAGCAACAAAGCTTCAAACTTACAGAGGTCAATTCAAACAACTAAAGATGAAGGAAGATGAGAATATTGAAGCTTACTTCTTATGAGTCGATGAAATAGTGAATGCAATCATAGGATTGGGATATGAAATTAAAGAATCTGTAATTGTTCAAAAGGTACTAATATCTCTTCCTATGAGATTTGATCCTAAGATATCATCACTAGAAGAAAGAGCAGATCTATTCTCAATAAGCATGGACAAACTACATAATTACATGGAATCTTCACAACATATTAAATGCGAACTGAATAGGAAAATCCATATATAAAAGAAACAACTTTCAAAGCATCCAAAAGGTCAAAGAAAAAGGGAAAGCAAAAGGAACATAGTTGTTAGGACCATACAATGTACCTTTTTGCCCACACTTTTTGCCACCATTACACTCTTGTTTCACTCACATTTAAACTCATATTATCACTTTACCCTATCTTTCCAAAGGTATACAACCTCTCTTCTCTTTACTATATGTTTAATCTGTTTTGCATATAATTTTACATTACTCTCGTACTTAACCATTGATCAGAAATGTATAAGTGTTGAAACAGTTCGAACTGCAGATTAGCATTAAGGCCTATTGCTAAAAAAGTTGAAGCATGCAAACCCTGTGGCTGAAATAGTTTGTGGACTACGATGCTGAAACAACAACTCACAGAAGCTGTTACACTCTTCATGGTCTACAATGATGAAACAACAACCCATACAGAAGAAGCTATTGCACAGTCCATGGTCAATGATGTTGAAACACAAAAGAAGCTGTTACACAGTCCATGGTCAACGATGCTGAAACAACAACTCACACAGATTGACTACAACAGCTGCACCTTGAGCAAGCATCAACCATTGCTGCTGCCTGAGAAGTGATGAAACAGTCAGAACGCAAATCCAGTGGCTGAAACAACCCGCGATTTGTGATGCTGAAAAAACATACAACAATAGTAACAAGAGACAAATAAAAAAGCTGTTACTCCAGCCGCAACAACAACACCTCACTCAGCACTTGTAATAGCATTCTGTTGCGGGAGACTAGTATATCCTATTCTCATTTAGAAAGTTGATCTGACTAAGAATAGGACTCAGATGTACACCTGTAATTAGTTGATTAAATTGTATCGAAGGGATCCTCCTCTTTAAATAAGAGGAAATCATCATTCGAAAGGGGGAGGAGCTTCTGTTTTACAAAGAAAGGATTTACAGAGAGGGACGTGTTTTACTTCCGATTGTAATGTAACACAGTTGACAGATGAATAAAAGATTGTTTTGAGCATTCCTCTCTAGTTCCTTTCGTTTCAGGGGAATCTTGTGAGAAGGGAGGGCCCACCTTCTTCACAAGATTCACCCATTAGATTTGTAGTGTGTTAAGTGTGATTTCTGTTTAT
This sequence comes from Picea engelmannii, assembly GCA_009831015.1. Taxonomy (NCBI): domain Eukaryota; kingdom Viridiplantae; phylum Streptophyta; class Pinopsida; order Pinales; family Pinaceae; genus Picea; species Picea engelmannii. Next base: position 50,565 of record ML794727.1, on the reverse strand, counting down.
GCCTTGATTAAATTCTGTTTTTCTGAAACACTACTTTACTGAACTCTATTTTGCTGAAACACTACTTTACTGAACTCTATCTTGCTGAACTCTGCTTTCCATATTGTTACATTGTTTTCGTACGATTCATGCTTGGGTAACAGTTAATCATTCTAGTTAGCAATCCTGCTTGGTGAATTCATGAAAGCTTCATAGTCAGGGATAGGTGCTGAAGGTTCCTTCTTCAGGAATAGGGTCATGTTCTCTATTAGAGATAGTTAGCCTTCAGTGCATGTCAATTATTTTAATGAGTTCATGAAAGTGTGAAAATCAAAAACAGGTGCTGAAGTTTCCTGCCTAGGAAATAGGGTCTTGTTCTCTGTTAAGAAATAGTTAGCCTTCAGTGCATGTCAATTATTTTAATGAGTTCATGAAAGTGTGCAAATTAGAAACAGGTGCTGAAGTTTCCTGCCTAGGAAATAGGGTCTTGTTCTCTGTTAAGAAATAGTTAACCTTCAGTGCATGTCAATTATTTTAATGAGTTCATGAAAGTGTGCAAATCAGAAACAGGTGCTGAAGTTTCCTGCCTAGGAAATAGGGTCTTGTTCTCTATTAAGAGATAGTTAGCCTTTAGTGTGTGTGTCAATTATTTCAGTTAAGCAATGAGTTCATGAAGTGTGATGATCGAAAACAGGTGTTGAAGATTCCTGCTTTGGGAATAGGGTCCTGTTCTCTGGTTACAAAATAGTTGGTATTTCCTGTTGCAGTATCATGTTATTATTTTAATGTAATCCAAGGTTCTTCAATTAATCATTTCTTTAAACTTTGAGCTCTGCAATAGGCAGGTTGCTTTCCTGTATTTCAAGTTAGAACTTCAGTTTGTTCAAGGCAAAGTGTGATTAATATATTTTTGCTACAACTCTAGGTTTCTTTTGAGATTGAGCATATATAGTGCGTGGTTACCTTTGAAATAAACAGACTTCCCTGGGTTGACAATTTATGTAGCACTTGATTGTTTAGTTAAACACACAATTATAGTGACCAACATTTTGGCACCGTTGCCGGGGAAGGTAATTGTAGATTTCAAAAGCACTTATGATTTTTTAGATACAAAGATTGCATGAGAGGACGCGGAGACCCTAAAGACACTGACCCTACAGGTGGCAGGGGTAGAGGAAGAGGAGGAAGAAAGACTTATATTGATGAGATTATATCAAAGTCTAAATCTGCTGCTCAACAACCAAACCTTCGGAAACAAAAATCCCAGCCTTCATTTCAAGCCAACTTTGAAATGAGGAAAGAAGTTTGGAGTCCTGAGACAGTCAAGAAACCAACAGGAAACATTGAGGACAAAGCAAGCGCAGTAGGGGAGCAGACAGAAGAAAACATGGATGAGTACAATGAAGAATTGCATCATGAAGAACAGGAAGGTCCTGAAGGAGAGGTAAATGATGAAAACTCTTTCTCCACATTAGGATTTCCTATTGGTGATCTTCCTAGAGGTGTAGCCCCCATGAAGAAAATTCCACTCTTAGCACTACCTAAATTTCATGGTTTGTCTTCAGAAGATCCTGATGAGTTCCTTTTTGAGTTTGATATATTATGTAGAAGTTATGATTACATTTCCAATGCTAAAAAATTAAAACTATTTCCAGCAACATTGAAAGGAAATGCACTAAGATGGTTCATGAGTCTTAGAGGCCATGTAATCACAACATGGGACCAAATGAAATAGAAATTCCTGAATAAATACCAGGACTATTGCCGAACAAGAGAAAAAGGGAGGAACTATTTAAGATGATGCAGAAAGAGGACAAAAATCTGGAGGACTAGAAAGGCTACAGTATAATCTGCAAAGATCCAGTCACCCTAATGTAAGTAAAGATATTCTTAAAACCATATTATTAAAAGGAGTAAGGGATGACTATTTAGATATGCTGAATATGCTTGGAAAATGGGACATATCTAAGGAATCATACGATGAAATTGTTAACCTATGTAAAAGATGTTCAAGAGGAGCTTCAAGAAATAGATCAAATAGCAGGGACATCACATTTTCAAGAGTCCAAAAATCAGCCAGTGGGGGAGAAACAAGAGCTGAGATAGGTAATTTACTTGAAGGTTTTAAAACTGAAATGTTAAGCTCTTTTGCCTCACAAATTGACACCCTGTAGATTCAAAAGAAGCAAGCAGAAGTAGAAGCAGCCCTGCCCATCTTTTGTTCTCAATGTAGAGACAAGCACCCACGAAGGGAATGTCCATTGGACAAAAAGTCAATTTGCACCATCTGTGATAAAGATCATGAAACTCAACAATGTCCATCTTTACGAGGGATCAAGGCATCATTACAACCAACAGACGAAGAAGCTGAAGCTGTCTATCTGTTGACACAGAGAAGGCAATGGAAACTGCAGGGATAAGGTATGAATCCTAACATGCCATTTACATCTTCTAATCGTTGGAATAATTATCCTTATTTCAATCAAATGAGTTACCCTCCCTATAATAAAATGCAATATCTGAATCAAATGAATTACCCACCCATGCAACAAACTAACCCACCCTTTGTTGATCCATCAATGTGGACTCCTTGGCCTCCACAGCAACAACAACCATATCAGAACCAATGGAATCCAAATTGGAGAGGAAAACAACCCCCCTTCCCAAATCAATTACCTCAATTACAATTTCTACAACCACTCTCCTTACCATTAGGTACTCCACCAAAAAATCAAATGATGAGACCCCAGCTACCTATACAACCCAACCCTAACCCCAATAATAAACCTGTGCAGTGCATTGATATTCATAACCAGCCTACATTTTCTCTTCTCCCTGCATAATGCAATGATATTCATCTACGATCTGGGAGAATAGTAGAACCTATCATAGCTGATGTTACCTCTTCTGATAAAGAGGAAACAAAAGAGCATGATATACCTGAAGAGGTACAATCATCCTCTAACAATGCTGCTGAAACAAGAAAACCACCATTTCTTAAGCGTTTAGCTTTGACTAAAACGCTTGAGCCACCTGCTTTCAATCTTCTAGGGGAATTACAAAATCTTTATGTCAAAATTCCTCTACTACAAGCACTCCGAGATGTACCAATTTATGCCAGGACTATGCGAGACATTTGTGTTAAGAAACTTGGTAGGAAAATTAAGGATCCCCTCATAGTCCATGTTATGGGTGACTTGTCTGCACTAATTTCAAGTAAAATTCCCCCAGTTAAATATGGTGATCCCGACCACCCTACCGTCTCAGTACAATTTGGAAAAACGATAATCCCTCGAGTCTTGGTAGACTTAGGTGCCGCTATCAATATCATGACTCTGGAAACCTTACAACTGCTACATCTACAAAATGAATTTAGAGACACCCCAACTATCCTAGAATTAGCTGACCAATCCACAATTAAACCAGAGGGAGTCATTGAAGACCTAATTATCTTAGTGGAATCCTGGAATTATCCAGCTGACTTTGTGGTACTACAACCTAAAACAAAGTTGGGGGGCCACCCTCTAATTTTGGGTAGGCCTTGGCTAGCCACAACATATGCTTTTATCAGCTGTAGATTAGGTTCAATGACAATTTCCAACGGTTACGAAACTAAATATCTTACCCTCTACCCTCACGCTACACCCTTGCTTAATAATGATAATTCGGTATGGGTAGACTTTGATGATCAACTTACTCAACCCATCTTGACTATCAGACAAGCTTTAAGCCTTAAAGATGCTATTGAGGATGAAGTAATTAATAATTTTATTTGTGAACCCTCCTCTGTGACTCCAGAAACTCACAACCAACTAGATGCATTGTTGGAGTCAGATAATCATGAAAACCTTAACTATGAAAACCCACCTCAAACATCTGCCACCATCTCTTCTAAAAACATACCAGTAGAAATTGAACCTGGCAAAACATTGAATATAAACCCTAACCTGACAGATGCTGAAACACAACAATTAATGAAGTTACTTATGGAAAATAAAGAAGCATTCGCATGGGACTATATAGATATGAAAGGAATCTCTCCCAAATTATGTACTCATTGAATATATGTTAAGGAAGATTGTCGACCGATCTTCCAATCTCAACGACGAATGAACCCTAATTTGAGAGAAATCCTTAAAGAAGAACTTCAAAAATTGCTTGATGCAGGGTTTATATATCCTATATATCAGACAGTGAATGGGTTTCCCCGTTGGTAATAGTTCCTAAGAAAAACGGGAAATGGAGAGTATGCGTGGATTATAGAGCCTTAAATAAAGCTACTCAAAAAGATCACTTTCCATTACCATTCATTGATCAGGTGTTAGACAGTTTGTCAGGGAAGAAATTTTTCTCATTTTTAGATGGTTTCAGTGGGTATAACCAGATCAAAATTGCACCCCAAGATCAAGACAAAACCACTTTTACTAGCCCTTGGGGAACCTTTGCTTATAGAGTTCTTCCATTTGGACTATGTAATGCACCAACAACCTTCCAAAGAGCAGTTATATGAATCTTTTCTGATATGCTTAATGACTCTATGGAAATTTTTATGGATGAATTTACTCCTTATGGTGTTTCTTTTCAGGAAGCACTACAAAACCTTGAGAAAGTGCTTAAACGATGCATACAAGCCCAACTTTCCTTAAGTACAAAAAAATGTCATATGATGATGAGTGAATGAATAGTGCTTGGACATTTTATCTCATCTCAAGGGATTCAGGTGGATCCATCCAAGATACAAGTCATTAAGGATCTTTCTACTCCCAAAACGCAAACAGAGGTAAGAAGTTTTCTAGGACATGCTGGATACTACAGAAGATTTATCAATTTTTTTTCCAAAATAGCTTCTCCCCTGTTTGTGTTACTGATGAAAAATGTTGAATTCAAATGGACTAATTCTTGCCAGGGAGCATTTAATACACTTAAACATCAGTTATCTACAACTCCTATTCTTAGAGGACCTGATTGGACACTTCCCTTTCATATATCCTCTGATGCTTCAGATACTGCAATAGGAGCTGTCTTGGGACAAGAAGAAAATCATCTCCCTTATGCTATTTATTTCATCAGCAAGAATATGATTGCTGCTAAACTCAATTATACAGTTACCGAAAAGGAATTCTTAGCAATTATCTATGTTATTAATAAATTTAGACATTACATCACTGGCTACTCTACTCTTGTCCATACTGATCACTTAGCTATCAAATATCTAATGAACAAACCTATCACAAATGCTCGAGTCACCAGATGGTTACTATTATTGCAAGAATTTGATATTACAATTGTAGATAGACCAGGGAAAGAAAATGTAGTTGCTGATTTCCTTTCTCGGTTGACCCCTGATGATGATACCCCAGTAGATGATTCCTTTCCTGATGAATATCTATTTGTAGTTTCTTCTCACTCACCTTGGTATACATACATCGCTAACTACTTGGTTGCAGGGAAGTTACCACCACACCTATCCTACCGAGAGAAAAAAAGAATCATTCAACAAAGTGCTCGGTATAGTTGGATAAGTGGGTGTCTTTTCCATACAGGACCTGATCAAGAAATCTGAAGGTGAATTAGAGAAGATGAGGTTTATGATCTACTAAAAGCTTGTCATGATGGCCCTTGTGGAGGACATTTTTTTGATAAGAGAACAACACATAAAATTCTCAGGATGGGGTATTATTGGCCCTCACTTTTCAAAGATGCAAAGAAATATGTTCAAGCTTGTGATAGCTGCCAAAGAGTGGGCCAACCTAATCATAGAGATGAAATGTCATTAAACCCCCAAATAGTACTTGAACCATTTGAAAGATGGGCCTTAGACTTTGTAGGACCCATTAACCCCCCATCTAATAAAAAAGTTTACATAGTGGTCTGCACAGACTATATGACCAAATGGGTGGAGGCTAAAGAACTCCATAGAACGACCGAAGAAGCAGTTATAGATTTGAAGACATCTTCATCAGATTTGGAGTGCCAAGAGAATTAGTTACAGATGGAGGACCTCCTTTCACTTCTCATGGTTTTAAAGCCACCCTTAAAAAATATCATATTCAGCATAGAATGACTATAACATACCACCCCCAAGATAGTGGACAGGTGGAAAGAACAAATAAAGTAATAGAAGCCATTCTCACAAAAACAGTGAAGGAAAACAGAAAGGACTGGTCTCACAGGCTCCCTGAAGCATTATGGGCCTACAAAACTACCTGGAGAAATACAACAGGATTCTCTCCCTACAAATTAGTCTATGGAAAGAGTGTTGTCTTTCCTGTGGAATTTGGAATCAAATCCTTAAGGACTTATTTATCTATCAACCTTGATTTGACCGATGCATAGACAACCAGGTTGCAGCAACTTAATGAATTGGATGAAAAAAGACTAGATGTCATTCATCAGACAACTATGATTCAACAACAAAGATAAAAATGGAATGACAAAACTATCAAGCATAAGCAGTTCCAAAAAGGTAATTGGGCCCTACTGTATGACTCTCAGTTCAAAGAATTTCAAGGGAAACTACGTACAAGATGGCTTGGACCTTACGAAGTAGACACTGTTTTCCCCAATGGAACAGTAAGGCTCCTCACAATCAATGACTCTAAAACATCGTTACCTGTAAATGGTCATTGGCTCCATCTATACTAGTGCTCTATTTCCAAAAAAGATTTTAAGGCCACATGTGTGACATACTCTCATTACCTCTTTTTAGAGGGGGCTCCTACCCCTCATTGCAATTAATTGTTTTTAAGTTAATTTCTTTAGTATTAGATTAGATTTCATTTACTAATAATCCCTGTCAAGAAATACCATGTTACAATCGATTTTTGCAGATTCCCGATCAAAGCACAGGCCCACTAAGAAAGGATGATCCTACTTCAAGAAGAGGCAAGCTTTACCATTGCTGAAACACCACTGTTCAACAACTCTTTCCTCTTTCTCCATTGCTGAAACACCACTGCTCAACAAATTTTTGACTTTCCCCACTGCTGAAACACCACTATTCAACAATATTCCACACCATTTCCCCCCATAACTATTCAACAACCTTTCACCATTTTCTCCACTGCTGAAACACCACTGTCAGCAACCTCACACCATTTTCCCCCATCACTATTCAGCAACCTTTCACCATTTTCCCCATTGCTGAAACATCACTGTTCAACAACCTTTCACCATTTTCCCCACTGCTGAAACACCACTGTCAGCAACCTCACACCATTTTCCCCCATCATTGTTCAACAACCTTTCACCATTTTCCCCATTGCTGAAACACCACTGTCAGCTACCTTTCACCATTTTCCCCCATTGCTAAAACACCATTGTCAACAACTTTTCACCATTTTCCCATTACCGAAACACCACTGTCCAACAAACTTCTCGCCCTTCTTTCCATTGCTGAAACACCATTGTTCAACAGTTCTTCACATTTCCCCATTGACGAAACAACACCGTCCAACAATTATTTCTCCCTTCTTTCTATTGTTGAAACACCACTTCCTCAGTAGTATTCTGCAACATCACTCTTTAGCAAACATTTCTCTATTCTTCCTACGGCTGAAACACCAACTTTTCAGCATTTTCTGTTAATAAGATTTTGCACTCTCATACTACATTTTGTCCTTCCAGTCAAAAAATCCTTGATACAATTCATCTAACAAATCAAAAGTCTCCGCCACGGCCACTGCAGAACTATTACGGAAAAATATTATATTTTGTTTAAGTATGAATCAAAAGGTAAAGAAGAGGTATGTAAATTCTATGTATTACAGTTAATCTATAGTTAATGAGAAGATTCCAAATCATTATTACCACTCGTGTAAAATCATTATGAGCCGCACTTAAAAGGGGGGGAGGAAATATCGAACTTGTATACCATCATTTCACATGTATCAACCACCGCCATTCCTATTTACCACCATTTCGTTTTATTTCACCACCATTTGCATGCCTTCACTCGAAAAACTCACTCTGCACAGAAGTTGTTACTCAAACTCTTTGATGGTGTATTTTACCGAGATGGTAGCCATGGGAGGCTCTATTATATGGTAAGAACCTGCCACGACAGCCCTGTTAGAACACTATCCAGTATCCTATCAAATTTTTCTGCAGGCAGGATGGCTCGGTTATTTTCAGAGACTCCAGTGGTATGATCAACAAAAGGTTCTTCAATTTGCTCAAAATCTCCAGGAAGACCATTCCATTGTTCAAGGGGTTCAAATTTCAGTTACAAAAGAGGATATAGCACAGGTTTCGAGTCTCCCTACCAACGACCTTCACTTGTTCAGCCACAAACATATCATCCTTAATGCCCAATAGGATTTCCTCTTGCCAGGGGAACAAATTGAACCTAAAGGCCGGGGTGTCCGACTCAGCTCGTTGCCAGCCCCACAGCCGAAAGTTGCAAAATTTGTCAAACACTACCTTACCTATGAAGGCCGGTACCAGGTAGTCTACCAGCATGATTTTGTCCTGTTGTCTCATTTACGGTATAATAGATTGGTAACATCCCTATTATTTGCTCCGTTGTCTTAAAAATATGTCTCACTACTGTAAAAAGGCTAAAGATCTCACCCTTTCACTCACCCATCACCGTCTTGTTCAACTTCTTATCCAAAAGGGTTTTTCCCAACAAAACCCTCCACTAAACAACCCACCCATAGATCCCCAAGAAGCCACTGAAATTCCTGAAAATGTTCAGGAACAACAACCACAAAACCCTCCAGACTCTCTAGAAATACCTAATAGTCTGCCCACAGACCCAATCAGTCCAATTAACCCCCCTACCATACGAAGCCCGCCCCACACTTTACCAGAATCATCCACTTCTGCCCTTCATATTCTTAGCGATGATTCTGAGCCAGACAATTCTCCCTGTCCCATCATTGAGGAAAAACCTCCACGAAAATGAAAGTAAATTTCTTTCTTTCCGCCCTTTTTACAAAGAAAATGAACAAGGGCCTCAACAAGGGCAACCACTACTGCCACTTCCCTAAACCCCCAACCCATACGACTAATACCCAGTACACCTCCAACCTCCCAAATGCCATAATCTTTGCCTATTCCACCAACGGGCACTGAAACAGAAGAACCAGATTCCCAGGGTGTTGCGACATCATCCGTTTCAAATCAAGTAGCTGAAACACAAGAACCAACTACCCAATTTGTAGCTGAAACACAAGAACCAACTACTCATTTCGTAGTTGAAACACAAGAACCAACTACTCATTTTGTAGCTAAAACATAAGAACCAGCTACTCATTCAGTGGCTAAAACACAAGAACCAGCCATAGCTGCCACACAAGAACCAGCCATAGCTGCCACACAAGAACCAGCTACAGCTGAAACACAAGAACCAACTGTTGATATTGATACTGAGATACAGGAATCAGAAGTCCAGGGTGCTGCAACATTACTTTCCTTACATCAAGAAGTTGAAATACAAGAAGAATCTACTAATCCTGTAGCTACTCCACAAGAACCAGCTAGTACGATTGTGACTACTACACAAGAACCAGTCACTCCTCAACCAGAACCAACAATGGCCTCTGTCTTACAAGAAAATGAGTTCCTAAAATATGAACTGGAAGCCTACAAGCAAGAGCTAGCTGCAATAAAGGAATCCTATGAGAAGGAACTTAATTTGTACACCCTAGCTCACACAACGACCATGTCAGAAGGAACTACAACACAAAATCTGTGTAGAGAATATATGTGCTGTCAATGTGGGGACATCTACTATCAAGCAGGCTACAAAGTAATTCAAATCCCAATACTAGAAGCTCCCCCTACTCCTTCAACTTTTGCAGTCAAAGAAGAACACCCTGCTGTTACACAAGAACTAGCAGGACCCTCCAAAATGAAGACTGAGCCCTGGCCTGCAACAAATGTCAAAACTGAAACCCCTGCATTTGTTAATAAAGTTGTACAAACATTGCCTATTGATGAACCTGCCCCTTCCAGCTAGATCAACACCTATACCTTTGTGGAACAAGCCACTCAGACCCTACCACAGCCTACTACTTGCAATGCTGAAACACAAACTCAGCCATGGGATGAGCAGGCAATAATACAGAAATGGAAAAGAGAGTCTACTGCTACACAAGCCAAAATCCTGCAGGAACATAGACAAATATGGATAAATCATACTTACTCAAATTGGGAAGCTTTGGAGCAAACACGCCAGGAAGCTTGTGCCCTTAAGAAACAGAACACAGAGCTAAAAGGCAGATTACTCCTGATATTTGACTTGGCACAAAAGATATTGGTTGCAAGGAAACCATCCTGCAATTACTCTCTGTTCCTAATGGAATGACTTACATGGTTTCTGATCAAATCAGTCAAAGAAGGCAGACCCCATGCAGTATTAAATCCAACAGATTTTATTAAAACCTTTGTAGAATCCTTTTCTATGGATCAACACCTCCTCTATGAGGCATATTTTCATAATGAGGCCATCCCTGAGAACAATCAGCTTAACCTTAATCCTCTTGTCGGTGACATCCAGATTCGGGCACTCACCTCCTTTCTTAACAATCAGATTATATGGCAGGATGACTTCCTGGCTGCCAAGCACAATGAAGATAACCACCTTCTCTGGATAAGGCCAGAGCCACAAAATGATACCACCTTTGTTACAAAATATTATCAGTTTTAAAAGAAACCTGGGATGACTGAGCACATTCAGCAACTACAGACAATAGTGCTTCAGGATTTTCAACACTCCATTAAATCAACAGAGATTGCTGCCCTATAGGTAAATAACATGCTTTGGCAGTAATCTACTGAGAAAAGACAGGAACACAATCCTTTTAGCCCCACTAATCTTGAGATAGCAATTTCCAGGGTACCTAGCTACATCAAGTGTGTTCAGCAATGTGTTGAAAGCTAGATAGGGTACCAGTTTCATTTTCCTATCCTCTGAATGCCAGCAGATAAATATCAAGTCCATTATAAGCTACCCAAGAAGGTCGAAACAACAGCTTGGCAAAGGTTACAATGCATTCAAGGGTTCAGAGCTCCAATAGACATCACCTTCCACAAATACTGCTTGAGTAACTTGCATGCTCATAGTCGGTATTCATATTCTGATTCAGAGTGAAGTTGCCTGAGGACATGAAACATTTTAAGTTGGGGGGGAATGTTAGGACCATACAATGTACCTTTTTTCCCATACTTTTTTCCACCATTACACTCTTGTTTCACTCACATTTAAACTCATATTATCACTTTACCCTATCTTTCCAAAGGTATACAACGTCTCTTCTCTTTACTATATGTTTAATCTATTTTGCATATAATTTTACATTACTCTCGTACTTAACCATTGATCAGAAATGTATAAGTGCTGAAACAATTCAAACTATAGATTAGCATTAAGGCCTGTTGCTGAAACAGTTGAAGCATGCAAACCCTGTGGCTGAAATAGTCTGTGGACTACGATGCTGAAACACCGACTCACAGAAGCTATTACACTCTTCATGGTCTACAATGATGAAACAATAACCCATACAGAAGAAGCTGTTACACAGTCCATGGTCAACGATGTTGAAACATAGAAGAAGCTGTTACACAGTCCGTGGTCAATGATGTTGAAACATAGAAGAATCTGTTACACAGTCCGTGGTCAACGATGCTGAAACAACAACTCACACAGATTGACTACAACAACTGCACCTTGAGCTAGCATCAACCATCGTTGCTGCCTGAGAAGTGCTGAAACAGTCAAAACACAAATCCCGTGGCTGAAACAACCCGCAATTTGCGATGCTGAAACAACATACAACAACAGTAACAAGAGACAAATAAAGAATCTGTTACTCCAGCCGCAACAACAACACCTCACTCAGCACTTGTAATAGCATTCTGTTGCGGGAGACTAGGATATCCTATTCCAATTTAGAAAGTCGATCTGACTAAGAATAGGACTTAGATGTACAGTTGTAATTAGTTGATTAAATTGTATCGAAGGGATCCTCCTCTTTAAATAAGAGGAAATCATCATTCGAAAGGGGGAGGAGCTTCTCTTTTACAAAGAAAGGATTTACAGAGAGGGATGTGTTTTACTTCCGATTGTAATGTAACACAGTTGATAGATGAATAAAAGATTGTTCTGAGCATTCCTCTCTAGTTCCTTTCGTTTCAGGGGAATCTTGTGAGAAGGGAGGGCCCACCTTCTTCACAAGATTCACCCGTTAGCTTTGTAGTGTGTTAAGTGTGATTTTTGTTTATGCCTTGATTAAATTTTGTTTTGTTGAAACACTACTTTACTGAACTCTGTTTTTTTGAAACACTACTTTATTGAAATCTGTCTTGCTGAAGTCTGTTTTCCCAATTGTTACATTGTTTTCATACGATTCATGCTTGGGTAACAGTTAATCATTCTAGTTAGCAATCTTGCTTGGTGAATTCATGAAAGCTTGATAGTCAGGGACAGGTGCTGAAGGTTCCTGCTTCAGGAATAGGGTCATGTTCTCTGTTAGAGATAGTTAGCCTTCAGTGCATGTCAATTTTTTTAATGAGTTCATGAAAGCGTGCAAATCAGAAACAGGTGTTGAAGTTTCCTGCCTAGGAAATAGGGTCCTGTTCTCTGTTAAGAAATAGTTAGCCTTCAGTGCATGTCAATTATTTTAGTGAGTTCATGAAAGTGTGCAAATCAGAAACAGGTGCTGAAGTTTCTTGCCTAGGAAATAGGGTCTTGTTCTCTGTTAAGAAATAGTTAGCCTTCAGTGCATGTCAATTATTTTAATGAGTTCATGAAAGTGTGCAAATCAGAAACAGGTGCTGAATTTTCCTGCCTAGGAAATAGGGACCTGTTCTCTGTTAAGAGATAGTTAGCCTTCAGTGTGTGTGTGAATTATTTTAGTTAAGTAATGAGTTCATGAAATGTGATGATCGGAAATAGGTGCTGAAGATTCTTTCTTTGGGAATAGGGTCCTATTCTCTGGTTACAGAATAGTTGGTCTTTGCTTGTTGCAGTATCATGTTGTTATTTTAATGTAATCCAAGGTTCTTCAATTAATCATTTCTTTAAACTTTGAGCTCTGCAATAGGTAGGTTGCTTTCCTGTAATTCAAGTTAGAACTTCAGTTTGTTCAAGGAAAAGTGTGATTAATATATTTTTACTACAACTCTAGGTTGCTTTTGAGATTGAGCATATATAGTGCGTGGTTACCTTTGAAATAAACAAACTTCCCTAGGTTGACAATTTATGTAGCACTTGATTGTTTAGTTAAACAAGCAATTATAGTGACCAACAATAGTATTGATGATTACAACTGCGTGAGACATCCTCCAGGACACAGACCTGAGAGAGATCCCCTGAGTTGGGTGTGTGGTTCTTATCTGAGACATAACTGGAATGTTGTGCTAGCCTCCTCCTTACATAGAGTTGATATGAACTCCAGATGGTTCTCCTATGTAATGTAGTGAGAAAGAATATCTTCCGAGTTGGACGTGCATGTGGCTGAGCATAGGTGAACGTGTGAATTCCCATGAGTTGGGTGCATCATTCTAAGAGAGAGAGATGAAAATGATGTATTATCTTCCTCTGAGCAGAGAGTTGAGATGATGAATTCCATATGACTCTCCTGTGTAATGAAATGGGAAAGAAGATCTGTTGAGTTGGACGTGCCTATGGATGAGCACAGGTGAACGTGATCCTAGTGGTTGAGCACTAGTGAGTGTGGGTATTCTGTGAGACACAGTGAGATAGAGATATGGACATCCCTAAGGATGTGCTCCTAGTGACTTTACACTAGTGGGTTTATGAGATTCACTTCTATATTGTTCAAGAGTCAGAATTAACTGTATCCCTAGTTGTAATGTAAAGGGTACAGGTCGGCCCCACCTTAATATAAAAGATAATTACTGTAAAAGATAATTAATATGGTAATTATTAATTATATTGTGAGTAATTGAGGGCAGACCCATTGTGCCAATAGATGCTTCTTTTGACAGGTTCAGTGTAATATAAGTAAAGGTTAAATTCCCATCGAGGAATCATATCTCAAGTGTGAGTTTGGAAATTTCAGGAAGAACATATTCTTGGGAAAAGTGTGCACCTCTCTTGGGCACTAGGTTTCTATGGTTTGTGAGCACCCTTTTGTGTGCTAGGTGTTTATGGTAGTGGAGGTCTTTAACTTAAAGAATATAGCAAAGGATTCACTCAGTTTTCTTCCTTTGTTGAGAAGGGTTTCCTAGGATACTTCTTGTGTACTTGTGCATGGTGTTTCTTCTTGTGATCTTGGTTGCTGCAACAAATTGTCTATGGTTTAATAAAAATGTTAAAATGGAATGAACTTCATGCTTAAGCCTAGATTATTGAAAAATCAACATGGTATTAGAGCATAGGCCTTGAAGAACCCTTGCATAAGCACTTAAAATCTAAGTCATCCTTCTTCTGCAAATCCATATGACCTCTAGGGTTTCTGCAAAATCCGTATGACCCTCTCTTGTTTGGCCTTTTAAGCACTCCAAACCTGGACGTTGGGGCTGAAATTTGGATAGGAGGGTACGAACTCCTTCATCACACCTTCAAAATCTCTTAAAGTGAAATTTCAAGAATTTTTTATTTTTGTCACTAGGATATCTAGGGTTCCACAAATATTCTGCATATTTCTGGTTTTAGGGTTTCTGCAACACCTTGAAGAAGCCTTCAAGATTACCTGTGTTCTTATGACTTTCAAGGATTATTGTTGGCAGTCATAATCCCAACAAAACCTAAGGTTTCTAGCCCAATTGACAAGGGTTTTTGAAGAATATAAAACTATGATGGAAGATAAGCTTGGTGGATCAAGCAACTTCAAGTTCTTGGAAGACAAGACTTCAGAGGAAGACTTATTGTGGGTATTACAAAAAAATAGGGTTTACCAGAGACAACTATTGATGAATGGAAGGAATATGCCATCAAGAAAAAGAAGCCAATCATCTACTCAAGCTCTTACATTGAAGGGTCAACTTCAAAATAACAAGATGACAAAAGGTGACACCGTGACTACCTTCTTCATGAAAGATATTAGAGGACAGAGATCAACCAGGTGCCATTGGAGAAATTATATAGGCACCCTTAGGTATTCACTTGTATATATTATTTGTATCATTGTCTTGAGGCAAATTGCAAGAGGAAGGGACCTTTGTTGAAGTCATGGATCCAGAAGGATCTTAGTACATTCATAGGAACAACACACTGGAAGTGAAGACTCCAGGTAGGTTAACAACAAAGGAAGATGGTTATACTTCAGACTTAAGAGGGATTCAAAACTATTTGAGGAGGAAGAAAAAAACCATCATTGAGGTAACCAATGTAATAATGCATGATCAGAATCCTTCTATGATTATATGGGCAGAAGCATGCATGACATAGTTGTTACACCTCAAAATTACTCACTTCGATAGTGTCGCAAGTGTCATCATTACAAGTGTTGTGTTAAATTTTTAATTAAAATAAAGTACCAAGGCAAGTGTTTCTCTTCCCTAGGTGCCTAAGGGGGAGAAATTGCCGAATGTGGGTCCTGGTCATTTAATTTGTGAGATGCAAATTAAAAGGTGACTTTATGATTAAAGTGAGGGTGAGTGAAGAGACACCAAATCTCAGCCACCCATCTGATCTAATCTCAACCGTTAGATTAGAAAACTCCTCACCTTCCTTCATGAGGTCGACTTGGGCAAGAGGGTGCACCCATTCTTGAAGAAGCAGCAACAGTCTTGTTGAGAGAGCAAGAGACTCTTGGTGAGATGCCGAGAGGTTCTTGGTGAGATGCCAAGAACAAGGAAGTTGTAGCATTCTTGTTGAGAGAACAAGAGGAGCTCAAGCATTCTTGTTGAGAAAACAAGAGAGAGCAAGAGAGAGGTCGAGCTGAAGAAAAGAGACAGCAGCTGCAATTTCTGGGAGTATTGGCATGCATTCCAAGGCTGCCGAATAGAATTTAGTGGCACAGAAATTGAATCTTAGCAGAGTTTTGGCACGAATTTCGTGATAGTCCGTACAACATTAATTGCTGGGACAGTCGTACAGTTGTACGGATTTCTGGTTCATAAATCGAGGAGCAAAGCTACAAGAATGTCCATATAAGTTTGTGTAAATATCTGAAGATGAATATGCTGTAAAAGAATTTCTCAGAAGCTCATAAATAATACAAAGCCCTCTCTCATTGGTTTCCCCATTGTGGGTTTTTCCAGGGTCGAAGTTAGACCGAATATCTTTGTGTCTATATTTTTTGAGTTTTACATATTGCTGATATTTTATTTCTGCGTTGAAAACGATGTTCAGAATCCTCATGTTTCAGTTCTGAAGTTTATTTTCTGTTAAGTTTTTATATGCTGAAACACCGCTGTAACATATGCTGAAACACAGTGCTGTAACATATGCTGAAACACAGTGCTGAGATAGATGTTGAAACACAGTGCTGTAACATATGTTGAAACACAATGCTGTAACATATGCTGAAACACAGTGCTGTAAGATATGCTAAAACACAGCTGTGACATATGTTGAAACACCACTGTGACATATGCTGAAACAGTGTTGAAACTGAGTTTGGCATTTAAATTTGGCTGAAAAAATCAGCAAGACTGAAACTGGGTTGGGGTTTTGAAAAAATTAACATGGTATCAGAGCTGAGTTGAAGAGAAGCAGAAATTTCAGCAGACAGAAAGTAGGGACAACAGTCACTTCACAGGGCAGATTTTTTGAATTTGTGATTTTTAGCAGAAAGAGGGTCATGGCTACTGGTTTGAGGGTTGAACACAGACTTGATGGGGCAGCAAATTTTGGTGCTTGGAAGGAGAGGATGATCTTGCTTTTGCAAGAGAACGAGTTGTGGGACATTGTGGAGAATACCACTACTCATCCTGTTGTGGTACCTACTGATGCTACTCTTCTTGCAGCC
>ML794726.1:301376-333086 GCA_009831015.1 Picea engelmannii | reverse complement strand
AACAAAACTCTGAACCTTAACCATCTGAAAAGATATTGTTAGGAATAAAGGCCACAATGATAATAATAAATAGGAATTCTAAACACATAAATAAAATTCTAAAGAATTTCAAGTAATCCCTTAACTTCATAAGATTTGATAAACCAATTCTATCTCAATAGAAATTAATCAACATCATCATGCTAATTCTTAAATATCTTTTATGTAGAGAAAGTAATTGATTGGTTACTACTAATACCATCTAATATTATTGAGGATTACATATTACCTTCTCCTTATTTGTAATTTAAATTGTAATTAAAAAATATATATATTATTCATATCTTATTTTATGATTTAGATTGTAATTAAAAGAAAGTTATATTGTTAATATCATATTTTATATTGCAATGAAAAATAATATCTCCTTTGTGATTTAAATTGTAATTATTAAAAAATTATATTATTCATATTTTATTTTATGATTTAGATTGTAATTAAGAGAACGTTGTCTTGTTCATATCATATTTATATTGCAATGAAAAATAATATGAAAGACTTTGTATTATATATATCTTAATTTGGTATTCAAATTATAAATAATATTTCTTTTATGTTTCATGATAATGCATATTTTTTAGTTTTTCAAAAGTTGAAATTAATAAATCTAAATTATTATAATTTTTATAATAAATAATTATTATTAATTAACTTTATTTAAAAAAACATTATTTTTTTGATATTTAAAAAATATAATCATATTAATTATATACAAAATAAAATATTTAAATTAATTACAAAATAAATATTACATTAATCATAATTTATTCAAATTTTTTATTATTTCACTAATTTTTTTTTATTATATTTTTTAAAATAACAGTTAACATAGTTCGTTTGTCAACTCACAAGAGGAACTATTTAAAATTAGTAAAAAATGTTAAATTGTTAAATGTGAATGTTTTAGAGAAACGTTCAAAATTTTAATTTTTAATTACAATACATTTATATTTATAAAGGCATCTTTAAAATGCACACATACCTCTATCCCATATTTTACTACTTCTAGACATCATAGACTTCATTGATGATGATCGCAATCATGAACCTAAGTATATCATTTGACTTATCTATTGTTAAAGAATGGTGACATTATCTGTTTCAGATCCACAATATTGATTTCTATTTCAAAGATGACATTGACATACTTTATTTTGTCATTTTTAATGTAAAATTCTATATCATTTGTGATGTATTATTTATTTATTTATAGCTTATTTTTGTGTTTCTTTTTTAAATTATAATAAATTTGATGATGAAAACTATTGTTAATCAATATCAATTTTGAAAGATCAAATATTTAAATTGTATTGTTTTTTAATTATGGAAAAGTTTGAAATGATTTTTTTCTATGAAAATTAAAGCTAATACATACCTCGGGGAGGGTATTTCATCCTCATCATTAAAATCAATATTTAATTACAAAATAAATAATAAACTTCTTGAATTATAATGTTTAAGAAATAATTAAAAAATACAATATTAACCTCAATTAATTCACATCTTATGATAATAATAACATTATTAATTTAATGCCTTTGTAGCGTCCTCATCATTAAAATTAATATTTAATTACAAAATAAATAAATAAAAATTTAATATGATTAAATTATAAATATTTAAGAAATAATTAAAGTATATAATATTAACTTTAATTAATTTATATGTTATATTAACAATAATAACACGAGATATATTTGAAATTTCAATAAACTATTAACTACTTAGTTATGTTGTGCATGGGAGTCTTTATGATCCCAGGGAAGAAGATTGCACATTGTGTTTGGGGGTTAGGGAATGTGTGGAACAATTTAGTTAAAACCTGCTCATTGTAGTGTGGACTCATTATTGTTAGAAAATATGTAATCAAGACCTTGTCTATATTTGGGGATTCAATATTAATCATCAAGGTAGTAGTTACCGAAACAAACCTTGGATGGATCAATATTGAAACAATTGTTGCATATATCAAATAGGTCTTATCTGAATTCGATAAGGTTTCTCTCTTTCACAGTAGGAGGGATATGAACGATGAGGTGGATGCATTGGAAAGAAATTCTACTTCGTTAAATCTTAGAACCATTATGAAAAATGGAGACTCATATCATGCCACAATCCCTTAGAATTATGCATTAACGGGTGGTGTCTGTAACATTCCCTAGCTTAACTAAGGAACATTACTACACATAATACACATAAAAAACATTTTTTTTTTCTGTTAATTCATTTTCCAATAGCACACTAGCCACAATTTATACACTTAATTAACTAGATGATGATACTCATGATTAAAAGTATCTACAACATCCTAAATGAACATGAATGCAATTAATAAATCATTTACAATAGCACATAAAATCATTCTCACTAACATAGTAAAATGCATAGCCATAAGGCTCTTAAAAAAACTCATATGATAGATAAACACTTATCTTTAAAAGAAAGTTTGTGCAGCCAGCTGCTTGGGAAGGACATTTCACCCAACCATAGACTTGTTGTTCCAAATCTCAATAGCTAGTCACCCTCGAACTAGGGCTAAGAATCCATAAAATAAGGGTGCCTCTTAAAGTCCATTTTCATCTCAATATCTTACAACCCACGGGTATTTTCCTACAACTATCTCGAATTTCTTATAGCTCTCTCCCTCTTGACCCTCCTAACCCAAGGAATGTACCCCTTCACTACTTTCGGTCCCTTTGAGCGTCCTAGTCCTTTATTAGGGTCTCTCTAACACATGTAACCAAGAATCTCTCTGTTGGGAACTCAAGGGAAACTCACTGCCAAGAAAACTACTAGGAATAACAATAGAAAATATTTTTTGTTACAGTGCAACTCACACAGGAGCTCACTCTTCATGCCTGAAAACCTCTCTCTTCAATTTCCATCCCCATAACTGTCCAAAAACACTCCAACATTCTCTAGAATTCACCCAACCTTTCTCTTATAGCTTTGGTGCTCTTTTTCCTTCTTTACCCCTTGTTGTTCATGCCCTCGTTTGAACGCAAAAATCTTCCTAATCTTCCTACACAAATTTCCTTTATTTTCCCAAGATAGTTGACTGCACACTCTGCCCAATGTTGATTGTACTTTATCCTCATGTTCTCCAATAACTATAGGATGTGACCCTCACACCCACCTTCTGACAGGTATTCAATGATTGGGCTCTCATACTGATCCAAAATTTATGAGCAGAATGAAAGGAATACATATTATTAATAGGTGCTTAACACAAAATAACAGAGATACAGTAAAACTGGTTTTCTATTCAATAACGAAATAAGCTAAAACTATAAAATGCAGCGGAAACAAGCTTGCTGGAATGGTGGTGGCTTATCTCTGAGAAGAGATGTGACGACAACGCGCATTCTCAAGAAGCATGTTACAATGAGGCTCTGAAGGCCTTTTTACAATAAGAAAGAATGAAAAAAACCCTAGACATCCAAAAACCTAACCCTAGGAGATGAAGTGCCAAAAGTCATGTGGGCCCCGTTTGGGTAAGTTAGTACATCAACTTCCCGGGGTTGTAACTTTTGCATACGATCTTCGTTTTAGGCGTGTGATAGCCTGTTGGAAAGGTATCATCGAGGAGATTCATTTTGGGGGCTCAATCATTCCTTTAGCTATCACTGAGGAGCTCGATATCGAAAAAAATTCATTTAGGCCCTCAAAATGGCCCCGAAAGTTAAAAATGCTAAAAATAGTAAATTGTCAAAATTGTCAAAAAACTGTTTTGAGCTAGTTGGAAAAGGTGGGTGGCCACCGATATCCATATGGATCACATACACTCAAATAATGAAGTAGAAGGACAACCCAAAAGATCATAAAATTAAAAAACGTGGGTTAGAATTAATATCCACAATTAATTATCCCTTGGACCCCTCTTAAATTCTCTTTTGTATTGTGGAGAACTCAACCACCCATCTCTATCCATATCCCCCAACAATTGGTATCACATTTTATTTATTTAAAAACAAAAAATAAATTTGCATATTACATCACTTGGCCATAGCCACATTCATATCTACATTATGCATTAATTAAACTGAGAATTATACTAGGGATGTTATATTCCCCCTCCCCTACAGTTGTGCACCATCCTCAGTGAAAAACACCATGTTGAAATAAATATACAAATTTACATCATAATATTCAAAAAATAAAATTTTGAAATTTGTTTACTCTCCAACAACAGTTCTAACCAAACTCTCGCATTCTTCTCAACCTTTTGACCCAAGGAATGTGCCCCCTTCATTGCTCTCAGTCCATTAGGTTGAACTATTCTTTTGTCAGGGATATCAACATAGGTGACCGAGAATTTTGAGATGTGGTTTCAAAACTCTCATTGTAAAAAAATGGAATCTTTCATTTTTAGCTTCTATTTTCTTCAAAATTGGAAAATATTTGTGGACCTATTCCTCTTGCATAGTTTCTTCATGATCCCATGTTGCATCTTTAGGAACATAGAAGGTCCATTGAACCTTCACTAGCCTTATGGATTTGTTCCTAAGCACTTTGACTTTCCGGTCCAAGGTGTGTATTGGTTCCACCTACAAATCCCCTTCGTTTTCTCCCTAGATCACAATCCAATCAATTATGTGGTTAGGGCCAGGAACATATTTATTTAATAATGACATATGAAAAATATTATGCACTCTCATGGATGCAAACAATGCTAACATGTATGCAACTAGCCCTATATTTTCTAATATTTTGAATGGCCCACAATGTCTTGCTTCCAACTTTGGGAAGAAACCCAATATTAGTGAAGTTATTTTCTATTTCACTTTAAAAAAAACATGTTCATTGTTATAGCCTTACTTTCCACCTTACAGATCTAGAAGAGAATCCAATAGAAGATGAATTCAAAAAAACATCTCTAGCTTAGTATTTGGGACATTTTTTAGGGTTGTCGTGGGTCCCACATGAGACAACAAGCAAAAATAGTTGTTGGTCATCTATAGTGAAACAAGGGGAGATCCTTGAAACCTTCTAGATTCGTAGAGTTGGAAAGAGGCAAGTGAGCGATGAGTTGTATCATTGTTGCATGAGCCTTGGAATTCACATCATTCAAATATCCATTGGGTTCTAGAAGATATAGAATATCTCCATATGCTCCTCCAATTATATATATAAAGAAGGAAATTCTTGAGCATGAGGAGGAAGAATCATTTGTAGAGTTTTGTTTTCCAAATATAGAGGAGCTTCTCCTATTCAAACCAATCACAATCGGATTTCCTAGTTTGATTAAGAAGCCGAGGAGGTGCAAGGAGCAAGGAGAAAAGGGGAATGCATTTACATCCAAGGTATCATAATTGATGTATTTATTATGTTTCATTAATAAAACATCGGTTTTCCCCTAAATATGTTTGTATTTGATTTACAAATGTTTAGATCTAGTCTTGCAATGCATAGATAGAGATAGATATAATGAATTTGATTTTCCTTAGAAGAATAGTTGATTGGTATTTGTTTGTCTCCTTATGTGTAGGAATCTGTTGGACACACCAACCACATTGAGAGTGGGGCTGAATCAATGTAGGGATCTTTTTACTCCTTTACAAAACACCTTAGTTAGAAATCACCATCTACTCATCATCATTTAATTTCTTTTATAACAAGTTGTATGTACTCATATCTCAGCAACAAACATCATCAATAAACCATCATCATGAAGAATATAAGGAACACAAGATATATGTACAATTTTATTTTATATTACAGATACAATCCTTGGGGGTTTTTTGAGCAACAACTGAATAGAGAAACAACTCCATAAGAGCACCAACTCTCAATGCAAGACTCAGCCTGCAAATATTAGTACCAACTGAGAAGAGGAATCCAACCCTCAAGTAGGGGTGATTTTAAGAACCCCCCCCTAAATTTATATGTATAATAAATGGGTGAATCCCCATGATACATAAGAAAATTCAAAGGTTGTTTTATCAATAATATAATATGTATATATAATGTTTTGGCTAATCTTTTAATATTTTATAAAATCTTGTAAAATCTTTGTGAATATTTCACTGAATTATAAAATCTTGGTGAATCTTTCACTAAATTATAAAATCTTGTAAAATCTTGGCGAATCTTTCACTGAATTATAAAACCTTGTAAAGTCTTGGTGATTTTTTTGATAAAGTATAAAATCATATATAATAATAGGAGAATGTATTAATTAAATTATAATATAATCACTTTACATATTTGGAAAAAGAAACATAACTTTTCCATCCTCTAGACAACGTTGCAAGCATTAGGGGTTGTGTTTGTCAAGGTTCTCATTGTACACTTGCATATCCCTCTATAATTTTGGATGATATTTCACCACAATGTTCATATGTGTTTATCCTGACCACCACTTCTATCAAGCTCAGGAGATATTAATCTTTTCTCTTCCACTTCTATTATGGATTATTTATTACTGACTCATCAATTACGAAAGGACCCTTCAAACAAGTTCATCATAGGATGTTCCTAAATATGAGTGCACATAATTCTATCAATGAATAACTCCAAAAGTATAAGGATATTGATAGGTCACATTCCATGCATGACTTCCTCTCTAATAATCCATTTGCACCCAAAAAGAACCCCTTTCCAAGGAATAGAGGTCACTTTTACCCCTTATATTTTTGTTAGCTTATAAAAAGGTTAAGGGACACATAACTTTGTAATAAATGTTGGGCATAGATTAGGCCTTAAAACTATAGGGAACAAAATCACCCATTGAGCATAAGTTTTAACTATTGGATGCAAATGAGACCATAAATTCTTCTAGTGGGTATAAAATTAGACCTTAAAATTGGCATTGATTGCATCCAAGATTTATTGTATGAGACCATAAGCACCCTCCCGAAACATCTTCAATTGAGACATACCCTCCCAAAACATCTTCAATTGAGACATTCTTCCAATTTCTCGAGCTCTTAACTGGACCTCTTTGTTCTTTGTATCTCCTTATTGGATGATAGACTTTAGTTAGTTCTTAGGTATTAGATCTCATAGATTATATCTAATTTCATAGGTGTTGCATTTGCACTCCCACTTGTGGATTGATTATGATGTACCTAGTAGTCCCTTCGACCTATTCATGGTCATTTGTTGAATAATAAAATTATCATATATTATTTTACCTTATTCATATCCAATTCACTTCTATTCAAGACAAGGTAGGGCACGACACTTGTAATTATTTCGATCAATTTTCTTCATTAATCAGGGAAACTAGTTAGAGATATTCTCACCGCGTGCTTCAGTGCTTTTGGGCTCACACCTTCAAGTAACTCACACACATCACTCATCCAAAATGTCATATACAAGTTTCCTACACTTAAGGTGCATGTGGGAAAATGAATGGGAAGGAGTTTCCTACACATTAGGTGTAGGTAAGTACCTAAACTGGGATTTTTGCACAAACTGACCAAAATGTGTATCTAGTGATGCCAAGTCTAATTTCACAAGACAAAGTCTTGAAATCCTTGTCCATGTGTGTGATTGTACTCCAAATGGGAAAAATGTAGATGTAAGTGATGCCAAAAGAAATCATGTGATGTTGCATGATGTGACATTATGTGTCCCATCAATATCCTGAAAAAATGGCTTCCCATACTCACACCCACTGACCCTAGCAAAACTTGGATATTATTTATTACTACAACGCAATTTTAGTTGTGGCATTGTCCAAATTCTTTCCAAGATGAATAAAATGAACAATACTGCGCATTATTAAGGAATCTAACAATAATGATTGGATTGAACCTCGATCACTATTCTAGTCACATGGGTGATTTACTTAAAAATTCAGTTGATTACAAGACATAAAAGAGAACAAAGAACAACTTTATAGTTATGAAAAAGAACAGGAATACTAATCAAGAGATAAATAACATGGTCACATGCACCACACATATTGTATATAAATTTTTCCAGGACTTCATCCATTTGAGCTACAAAATTTGGTATTTTGTTTCCTTTCCAACATACTATAGAGTATCTTTCAACATCCAAGCAATAAGAGAGGGATATTGTTTTTACTAGTAATAAAGATCCAATGAGTCTGTCAAAGGGATTTTAGTGGGATATATGTTGAAGAGTGAAACACAACTATGGTTGGTGAGTTTGAGACATTGATGAAGAATCATACTTCGTGATTGACCCCATTACTTACAAGAATAAATCTTCTTGGATGTTAGTGTGAGTGAGAAAAGTATAACACATGTGGATCTATTGAAATATGCAAGGCTATATTGCTCACCAAGGGTTATCCCCAAGAGGGGATGACTTCAAGTAAAATTTCATCAATGGTGCAAGAAAACAAATTGAATCATGAAATGTAATTAAGAAGCCAAGAACAAGTGTGTATGTTATTGTCTTTCCATAAGACTTGGACAATTTCTCTAGTAACCAATTCTATATTATACATCAATGGATTTACCCAAATTGTATCCAGTGTAATAATTATACTATTCCTCCATCATACCTAAGCCAATGACTAGTGTATTCAATGATGGGAATAAACACATTTGGATTACCTTATTAAAAAATAATGTTAAAATAGATCATGTACAAGTTCAACACTTTGGTCCTACCCAAGTTGGGTCGATAGTCAAATTTAAGTTAAATGACGATGATATAAGAAACTACTAAGATGTAGAAAATCAATATTGAATATATCAAACCATTAGAACATCCCCCATCTATCACTTTCCCTTCAAAATGATTATTTAGAATATGTGACCTAGAGTATGTTAAGAGTACAATTTGAAAATGTTACTGGAATTCCTTGGGTAATAGAACCATAGACTAATCAAGGAAAAATTTAATGAGGATAATCATAAGTTACAATAATTGAAACTTTCTAACCTCGGTGATAATTCATGGAAAATACAAAAAACGAAAATTTTTACATGACTATCTTGTTTAGAATAGATTTCCATATTATACACTCATGGTGACTCAAGCAACTGCCACTAAATGGGAGCTAAATAAACTGCATAATATCCATGTCAAATATGAGCTTGTCTTTTTTATTGTTCGAAGAATCTACCTTCTATCGTATGAGTGAACTATGCAACTCATCCTTTTAATTATTTGTGCAGGAAGGGTTTTTATACCACTTTATTGAATTTATTCCTTTGATTTGAAGAACCCAATGCTTTCTCTTTCTCTTTATATAAATACCACTAGTAATGAGAATGCAACCTATTCTAAATTAAATATGCTAATTAGTATCCTTCTGGAATATCTTATAGAAATTATTGACAACCTTCCTTGGGGTAATCATTGTGAAACATATCTTTGTGTGATCCTCCTTCATCTTTACCTTGTCACTATCAAAAATCTCGACATTTTATAGAGGTCTAAATGTTGTGTAGGGTTTTACTAAAATTGGCGAACACCTGGATTTTAAATTGACTAGCAATGGATTTGGCAATCCACCATACTTGGCATTATGCCTAAAATCCGGTTAATTCTGGCAGCCTTTACATTGGTTCCACTCACCAAATTATCCAATGAATCTTAAGAACAAAGTCACCCATATGACCGATACCCCCATAGTTTGTATAAATAAATAAAATTCAATGAGTGAACGAGATCATTTTTTAATTGACAATCCAATGGTCGTTATCGTTTTGACCAAAAGGTAGGGTGCCTGACAGGCCGTCTCAAGATCCAGGATGGTGAGAATTATCATGGATTCCAAACACTTAGATCCCCCACCATACCTCTTCACTCTGTGTCGATATATTTTAGAGAATTTTTTTTATATAAACCCATACGAATCATTTTACACAAGAAATGTGGGACTAACACTCAACAAGCCATTTAATCAACACCGTTGATCTCTTGATCAGATTATTGTTGATTCTTGCCTTCATCATCTCTACAATATACTTGTTAAATTATCTAATTGCAATTCCACTACATCAAGTGCTTGCATACGATCCTCCACTTCTTGTTTCTTGGCTGACAAGGAATCATGAAAGGATATGTTCTCCTCTTGTATTCCCTTTGCAGAAGCCTCTCGTGCTCGAAATTATTCAACACTGAGCTCCAACGAGTGGAAATGATTATGTAACATAATATGTATGAAGTCTTTGACAACCAACAATAGATTTTCAACTATCTCAGCACTGTATTTAGCAGTAAAATCAACATGATCTATGGATTGCGGAGGTTGAGAAATGTTTGATGCTAACCTTTTTCCACTATTTACTACCATTACATGCCCTTTAGAATGTGATATATATATATATATATATACACATCCTTAATCTTCATATTCTCAAGTTATTCCATGGCATTGATGAAAGCATCATGAAGGATGGTAATACTTCTATGTAACATATCAATCTCATCATCCTTTTGTTTTGTGAGATGATTGAGAAGTCTAGCATTTTTCTTTAGACACTCACAATATTCTACCAAATGTGAAACTTTCTACACTGCAATCTGCAAAATGTGTGACACACCTGTAGCCATAATTCAACTCTTTGGATACCCACTACGATGCTTACAATACTCTCTTGGTAATAAAAGAATTGTAGAGCTTTAATGGCTTCAATAACACCCTTTGTGGTAGACACCATATGGGTTGGGTATGTTATTTACATGTAGCATTTTGGATGTGATTCCAAACAAATATTTTCAAGGTGCATTCATGCAATAGTCCCCCAAAATTATCAAATTCCCCACAATAATTTTGAGTAGAAAGAATGGTGACCATTTTATCTGGGCAATCCAAGTTTTGAAGCTCTAGTTTGACTTTAATAGGACTGCACATGTTTGAGACATAATTATCTAATGATTCTGGTATATTCCCTATGTCCCCTGATTTAAAATGAGATATAGTATTACCATTCATCACTGTCTGAGGAATGGATAAATATTTTGGTACAAACGAGACATTCTTCACAGAGCTTGTCTCAAGCAAATCTACAACTTGTACTTTCTTTAACCTTTTGAATACAACAGTGGAAAATTTTGTTCTTCTTTTATTTTCTTTTCAAGTCTACAGGTTCAAGTCTATTTTTTTTTGTTCAAGTCTCTTCCTTGTTTATTCAAATCTATTTTTGCTTGTTGCACCATGTAGTAACAAAGTGCGTCAAAACAGAGTGCCATAAAATAGAGTGCCAACCATATTATTTGTCATCATACCACCTTATCCAACAATGACATAAATGTCATCATAGGCAATGTCTCTCATCTAATTGACACCAGTGCCATTCTCATCTATTTGACATCAGTGCCAATGCCATTAATGCCAACTTGTATTGACATATTGACAACAACCATTTTCTTTGTCATCATAGGCAATGTTGCTATATTTTCGTTGTAGATCACTATTCATAGTATAAAAGTGAGGGAAGGTTCACTAATTAGGCATGCCATATCCTCGATTGCACCATTTGGTACCAGAGCAAGATTTGAAGATCTAGGAGAGTCAATTAAGTGAGAGGAAGTATCAAATAATATAAGATAATATAGGAAAGATAATTTTATAAATGTCCAACAAACGACCACAAAGGTTGTTCAATGAGATGAAAGACTCTCTTTCATTCTTTGAAGAGTACAAGTCCCCATATGGAACCAGGATTTACCCCTCAAAATGAAGGGCCATTTTTGAGACAAACCTTTCAACAATATAGATTTGAAGATGAACTTGGGTGGAAGACTAAGCAATACACTTAACAGGATTGATATCTTTGGCATGTCCTTTTGAATATCTATTGGTTAAGGGTTAGAATTTTGTTTATTGAAAATGATAGTGTACTATTCTAATTACCTTTTGGTCATACTGATGATTACTCTTTCTAACTTTGTGGATTCTTCTATGGCATTAAAAATGCGACTTATAAAGTCCACATAGAAAAGTTGTGCTAGTTGTTGGGATTCTTCAAAGAGTATAATATGGGTGTCTTCTTGCATCTTTATATGAATTTAGGATTCATTCCAGACTTCTGCAGAAATATTGTTGGTTGTTGATGGAATTCTAGGCCTGGTATTCACTCTATATTCAAACAAGTAAATATTTATTAGAACTTTCAATCATGTACTCTAGTGAGAATTTTGAAATTTGGATTGGTGGAATTGAGTCATTTTCCAAATGCTACTACTTAATTCATATGGTTACTAAAATTGTCACAAAAGTAGAGGTGCTTATTATTTGGCCAGAAATTGCTTAGAATCACTTAAATAAAGAATAGTCAACTTGATAAATTCTTCATTGAGGAAAGTGTCAGAAATGGTCTTAGTGCAAATAGATACAAGGAATCTAAAACTATTGTCGAGGCTACTAGAATAATGCCTCCAAGAAAATCTAAGATCCCTATCCACTATGCTAAAAAGTAATTGATGATGTATGCCTCAGAGAAACATGGAATAGTAGCATAGGAACCTAGCGCATACAACTCATTAATGTTGCAAAAAACTGTAAACTGGTAGCTTGAAGGATTTGTGAAAATATAGGTTCTTCTTCTCAATCTAGCTAATGAAATATAAAACTGAACTGAATAATTAAGGTGATTAATTTTTTAGCATATTGTAGGATTTAGGCTGTAAACTATTGTATTACATATATTTGACTAGATATTAGGTTCCATCTTTTCCTATGGCAATAGATGGACTATCCAGCTTCAACCTATTTATATTTGTCACATACATTGAATTTACAAATTATTGAACTTGTATCTGTCCATCCATATCAGTTGTGATTATCTTCTGTTTGAATATAATAGGCGGGTTGGTTTTCTCTCCTATTTGGCATATTGATTGAACTGGCCCTGTTTCAGTTCACTGGAGAAAGGGATCCAAGCTTGATTGCTTTAGACCGCGAAATTTGCAGGCTTTTACAATAATGCTAAATTTGCACAAGCTTCTACAATAAAGCTTAACGTGGAATGCCTTGAATATGTTTGTATATAGTCCATTGATAATTCTTTATTACTTGGTAGTTATTAATTGATAATGGTTTATTACTTGACAATTTATGTTGCCCTTGTATTTTGGAATGCTAAACACATGTTCTATTGAACTTGGTAATATAGTAGTTTCCTTTTCTGTTAAGTTGAGGTGAGATTTCTGAATTTGCATTAATTGTTCTATAGTGAAATTTCCACACAAGAGAACCTCAAAGAAGTCAACATATCAAAGAATCATCTTGAACAAGTTGAAGATAAATCTTATACATGCACTTTTCTTTCTTTGATCTATCATTTCTACCTTATGTATTCTTTGTAACTCTTTACAAGTGTTTGACTAAAACAAATGAACTTCAGTAGACTTAAATTTCTACATGGAAAATTAACTTAGACAATTTTGGTAAATTAGAATGAATGGTTTAACTTGTCATTTATGGGGAGAACAATCATATCACTAACCTTTAGTTCTTGCATGGAGTTACTCCAATGGTATTCTAATGTTCATAATTGCCTTGTATCATTTTAGAGCCAAAATTTATTTCCTTTTATTCTTATTAAGAAAAGACTTATTGTTAAATAATTTGGCTCCTCAAGGAAAGGACACAACTACTTGAGGAATCACTTCATGGTATGTGAATGTGGTAAATATCATTCAAGGAAATTATCCATAGTTTAGACTTCTAAGAACTCATTGTGGGATAATTTAGGTTTTTCAAAATTAGTGTGGATTGCACAAATTTTCCACATTGGCAAAGGACTAACATTGCACTAGGTGCCTTGCTAATCATGTCTTGATCTTTATTGATGCCACCCTAGGTAAGGCCTAGGGAACCTTTAGTAATAAAAACTCCCCTTTCTTGGGGTTGTAAGGTGTACAAAAGAATAAAATATCAACATTCCCTTATTCCCCTAACCAAGTTTCAATTTCCATTGCATTATCATTCATGATGTTATCTGTTGTACTACACAAACCACTCAGTTCAATCGTTGCAAGAATTCTTTTGCTTGACATTAAGGATTATTGTACATCATTTAATTATAAAGGGTTGGATAGTTTTGTGCCAAGCTTAAAGAAATATATTTGATCTTGTTTTATTAGGCATACTAGAACTAGTTAGATTACATGCTTAAGAAATGTAAACAATAATGCATTTATCACAAAATATCATTACACAAAGATGTCATAGAAAATCTATCTTTGTTAATTGAAAAATTACAAACTAATACAATGTTGTACATACAATATAACCTTGCATTAATTATCTAAATAAATTTGTATGACTCTTAATCCAACACACAAACCCAATTCAAGTTCTCTAGGCTTGTATGCCATCTTACAACCTAGGGTTTTGAGGTCATTTGCTACACACAGGGACAGTTTTACTTAAAAATCCATTTCTAACCAAATGGAGATTAATTTAACAAAAGAGACAGAGATTTTTGTCAATCACATACTAAAGAACAAAATACTCCTTCAGTTTATACACAGGTGTTATAATTTGGGAGATATGCAGCGAGATTTGAGGCCTATTTTTCAAGAATATTTAATTTCTTGTTTTATTCATTATTTTGTGGCACGCATTTCGAGAATATGGGAACGAATTTCAAAACTAGGAGAGATTTTTTTCTTCAAAACAACCTTATTTACAAAACCCTCTCCCGGTTTTGTAACAGGTATTATACTTAAAGAGATATCACTTCATCTTTGACTCCTATTTTTAAAAAGATGTAGAAAAATGTATCCTATTGTCTTATTGGCATCCAAGTTACAATGAAACAAAACTCAATGTTTTGTTATGTTGATCCTATAGGGATATAAAAGGAATCTTGTCTTGCAAACTCTTATTCATTTTTTCCAGACCATGGTAATAAAATCCTGCACTCAAAGAATAATCCTAAAAACCCTAGGTAACTTTAAAGATAAAAACCTGTCAAAACAACAATCTTCAAATCTTAGATTTTATAAAAACATATTACAGAAAATAATAATAGCAAGTACACAATACTAAACTATTAATCACATCTATATTTTATTGAATATGGAAATAAGAAAATATGCTACAATAGATAAAAACCAAAAATTTGCTAACCAACCTACTGGAAGACCACCTTACTCCTTTATAGACTAGGAAGAACTAGGATTACAATCATTGCACTCCATCATTGTGTTGTTCCTAGGTTAAAATACTAAGCCCTAACCCTAAATCTAATTCTATATTAGATAAGTGTACCCTAGGCCTACATGATAAAATACCTAGATTGGAATGATAGAAAAGAAGTAGAAAACATACATATAGGCAAGCACTAGCTACTAGATATTTGTTCCTACTTAGACCGTGTCAACTCATGCACCTATTTCTATAAATAGAAAATAAAATTGAATTAGAAAAATGACTGAACTAGAAACTGGAAAAAAAAATGGAACTTGCTAAATCTAGAACAATAGTAAAATGAGTTTAACTGAAGGTGGCAAAACTAGAAATATAGTAATATTGGTGTATGCAATCATTGATAAATCTGCAAGAGAATGTAAATTCAAAATCAAAACTTTCATGGACTTACCTTGATGTGATTTTCATGTACTCTTGTGTAATAATGAAGCATGCTTATCCTTCATTCACTTCCACCTTCATAGTGTTGGTCATTGGCCTAACATTGATGCTTTGAAGAGTAATACAACCATCAATACCTTAAACATCAATTCATTGATGTAGCATACACTAATATTTCAACCAAGAAAACTTTCAAAGACAAACACGACAATGTGTGTTGTTATTCATGGTATGTTATGGAGGTTTGCAAGGTAAGTGGTAGTAAAGTATGGGTAATGGAGGTATTTATCCAATCAACAAAGGGGTTTGAATAACATTGTTTATGGAATCTAAAATTCAATCACCATATTTATGAAAGTATAATTGCATTAGAGGAATGTCGGTCTCATGCTAATAGTTTTCCTATGATGTACACATAGGAACACAGGGCATAGACCATTTTTCTCTTCGCTTAGCTAAGTAGAGATCATTTCCCTTTCTAAATAATCAATAAGTATTTTCAAAGAAAATACAAAATACACATAGTAGATCCTAAAAGGTGAAGATGCTCAAGTCACACCAAAAAATGAAAGGAAATAAAAATATCTTTCCTTGACCATCAAACATATTAAAAAAATAATCATAATTATGGAGAAAACATTGAGTTCCCACAAAATAACTAAGACATATATTAAGCCTAAGACCATATGTTTCTCAAATAAATGTCATGACAAAAAGATGAAAAGTATTTTTTTACTCAACAAAGGTCTTTAACTTTAACCCTAACCCTTGACTCAATGGAAATTAGATGAAGCCATTCATTCCATAACAAAAGGTTCGATCAAACATCAAATGAGAACTATAAGCATTCAAGGGCCTAACACATTTTTAACCAAAATAAACACAAAATTCCAAACTTGACAAAACGCTGCAAAATGCAACAAAAAAACAAACCATTAAAATTTATCAACATATTAGAGAAAGACATCAAATAAATTTCATCTACTTGAATGAGCCCATTCTTTCTTAGCGGAATTCTTGTTAAATCAGGTATCTACCCTTTAATACTAGGACACTATCTATGTGAAGATATAGGTCCCATTTTCATCAAATTCCAACTTCATTTCCTATCACATACAAGAAAGTGACAATGTAATAGTTAAATATAAAAAAAACAATCTTAAAATAACTTGCATCAAGAAAATGTGGCTCCAAAGTTACAATAAAAAACAATAAATATAAATTATAGAACCTATTTTTACCTGAAATGCATCCTGAAATTGCCATATAGTAATCTTGCTATGATAAAGAATTTCCAACCTACTCCAAAAATAGAGGAAGAACGTATTACAAGAATCACATCATCTGTGCTATTCCATTCACTATTTCTTGCACCACCAGTGGAACACATATACCAAAATAAGTGTCCCCTAGGCCCTCATATATATTGGATTAGATCAAATCTTATAGTATATGATTATCAATTTCCCAGTTCTCATCTTGGTGCTCATTTTCTTCATTATGAACAAGACCCTCTCCAGATGGACTATCATCATGAGCCTCCAAAGAATTATGTTATGTATCAAGTTCATTAGAGAAACTTGCTATATTGTTTTCTCCCCTTCTATCACAATCAGATCGCCAACGAGCTAGTGATCTTTCATATGGAAAAGTGGTAATGTCATATTTTGTTACATATAATATTAAACATATATCCATATGTTTATCAAGCTTGTTCCTCATCTTTGACTTCAAAAATGATAGTGTAGTAAACATTCTCTCATCCTCCATTGATCCCAAAATCATGGTTTGACACAAATCCGCTAATTTGAAATATTTAGATATGTTTTCCTGTAAGTATTGGCTAGCACCTAAAATAGTCCATAATCTTGTTATTGCACCATATTCTAAAGGATTCTCCAAAGTGCGAAATTGATTCCACATTGTTTCAACGAAGCATGTGGCTTGTTGAAACAATTTTGATTGATCCAAAATACCTTCAACCTGTTCTCCATGTATCTCATCCTTCTTGCAAAATTCGTCCACCAAAGTATTTAATTTTTCCACAAAGTCACAATTTAAAGTAGGTTGAAATTTTATATTGTTCCAATATTTAGGGTACACCACAGACACGGTCTCCAACAATTCATCTCAAGGGAATCATTCTCTTATCTCCAATGAAAGTGATTTTCCAATTTCTATCAAGTTGCATCTCATTGAAATGACAACATTCTCGAATAGGTCTCTTGACACAGGGCGCTCTTTGGTGGTTCATCTTGTCTTATCAATATAATGAAAAGGAACCATATACGCATGCACTTCCATACATAGTATACCTTTTTCATCAAACTTCAAATAATTTTCAGTATTTTCTATATCAATGATTGTAGTCAAATTATCCAATGAAAGGCATGCAAATTTTCTTGTATTTATGTATTCTGCAATATACATTGTGCGACTTTGAGACATTTTCATGGGGAAATTCATTTCATATAGCATAGGAAGAATTCCAACCAATGTTAATAATGTCTCTATGTCAGTTAGTTGAAAGAGAAGATCTTGATCTTTATCTACACTAAAGCGATGTTCATACATCACCCCTACCAAGGACTAGTACTCACTAAATAATCTTTGAGCTGGTCCATTCAATGAGATCCATGTTGTATCAACATCTTTTAATAGCTTGTTTCCATTTGTAATACTGTCGACAAATTTTTTAAACTCTGAAAATCATTTGGGACTACGAGAAAAATATGCATAAGCCTCTTGTACAAGATCTTCAACTTTTGAAACCGATGGAAACTTGCTTACTATTTTAAATGCAAGATTCATCCTATGAGCCATACAATGAATACTTAACATATATGGTGAAGCTAACAGTATTAGTCTAACACAGAGGCCATTCCTTTTTCCTTGCATTACTGATGCTCCATCCACTCCAACACATACCATTTTTTTTTCGATCATTAAAGGATCCATACCACCACTTTCCTTCAAACTATTATTAACAAGTTCATAAATATTTTCAGATGTAGAATTCTCCTTCATTTTATGAACCACAAGTAGATAGGAATGCCTAATATGGTCATTAACCATATAAATACTCATACAAATCCATGAAGTATTATCAATAGTTGTAACCTCATCCAAAGACAATGACAAAAATCTAGCACTTGCAATCTTCTCTTTCATATCATCCTTTTCTACTTGAGCTAGATATTTTTCCCATTCCCAACCACTCGTTAAAGACCAATTAAAATATGGAAAGTTTGGCATTTGAACAAAAGATATATATTTCATGTAATCAAGATAATCTTCCATAGGATGCCCTTTAGATAAGATGTGAAATACAATGCTTAATTGAATTGTCTTGGATAATAAATTTCTTTCCATCGTCTTTTCGAATAGAGATGTGATGCTTCCTCCACCTGCCTTGAGTTTTTTATTACTTATTAAATATTCATTATATTCATCAGTATGATTGACATGTTGACATTCCTCAGAAGATTTCCATCTGACAATATATTTCTCCTCACCATCTACAATTTTCTTTTCATACACCTTTCGTACATGCTTCTCAATTGTATCTAACTTCATATGAAATGTCGTTGGCGTGCCAAGTTTGAAAATACATATATTGCATCTAACTTTTGGTGTCTCTTTCTCTTTTTTTGGAGGTAATGGTTCAATAAATGGAAATTTTGATACCCATTTTGATTGGAAGCCTCTCCCTATGTCCCATTGGCCTTTTTGTCTTTTCCGTGAATTGGTTGTGTTCTTTTCCAATGAAATATTTTTTACATTTGTACTGCCAATTTCTGGTGAAAATACATTTATCTCACTTTGATCACCATATGAACATATTTCCTTATCTATTATTTGGATATTAGATGCATTCTCACAAGAGTTGACATCTCTTTCAGTGATAGGTTGCTCAAAATATCTCGAAGCATGAAGATAATGTGGATCCTTGGATTGAGGTATTTGAAAGTATGGTGATAGATCATTTTGTCTTGATATTTTCTTCCCACGATCGATGTTTAAAATCTCAATAAATATTCCACAATTGAAATTTCAAATTGATCTAGAAGCCAAAAGTCAAACCTGCAAGAGAAATAATATAAAATTTGTAAAATTCCTAACAAGTATAGAATATATGTATGTATTTATATTTATTATCTTTCTTTATAAAATAAAATTCTCTAAATTATCCTTTAATGTATATAGTTTTTATGATTCAACATCTACCAATTAACAACATTAATTATCTCATGCTAATCTTCAATTTGTAATCATTTTATATTTTCAGGATAGTTGTCTTATACTATATATTGACTACAACCTTATAATGCTTCTATATCCATTATTGACTACAATTTCCCTTTCAACAACCATAGAGATGAATTTGTTGGCAATCGGTAATCTTGAGGAGAATTTGCAGAGGCAAATAAACAAAGAAATGTCCATTCAAAGTGAAGATGAATGGTGGCACATGATCACACAGGGATCTTGAAGATTGATGTGGTATGTTTTTATTATTAAATCTGGTTTTAATGACCTACAATGGTGGTTGGGTACCCACATTTATTGATTTAAAGCAATACAATGCTGAATGGGGGCCTAATTCGAAGGGCAATAATCACCTTGAGAAATGTTTCAATTCATGAACAATATTATGCATGTCTTAATGGTCAAACTCAATGGTTTCTATGGTTATGTTAGTGTCAGCAAGTTATTTTTGTCACCAGTGATCAAATATGCTCTTACAAGGTTTTTTTTAGGGTCTCAAGTCAATTTTTTATCATTTCATTAGGTTTTCAAAATAAAAATTTGGTCATTGGCTAGTGTGTCTAGGTCTATTACTGCTTCTTTCAAAATTTTTTATGTTTTGGTCATTTCCATCACTCAGTGGGATGTGTCATCACTGAAAGGTCATCATCATTATCTCATTCATACCATCATGGTCCGCATTCAGCCACAGGGATACCAATCAGTGGGGAAAAGTGGTTTAAGAGCCTAGACTTGGATGTGCAAAACTACAAACCCTTCATCAAAGGTCACTACAAAGACATCACTAAGAAATTTTTTTTTTTCCTTTTGGATAGCTCCTTGAGAAGTTTTCTCCATTGATGAGGTTCATTATGAAGTATTTTACATGTGAGGGAAGATTTTCAAGATTGTACAAGTATCATGTCAGATTGCTCATTCATTTCACAGGGTTAAAACCACTTAACCTATCCTACTACCTCTACAAGAGCTTGGATAAAATGGCAGAGAAGGTTCATCATAGACAAATTGATCATCAATCCAACCTTTTTCATCGTTCCCTCATCAAAATCATTGTATTTCATCAACTTTCACAAATGAACATCACTTGAGAGACATTCATTCAGTCAAATGTATTTTTGTCTTCTGCTAGTAAGCCTACTAGCCAAATTACACCATCAAAACCATCCAAGCATACTCAGAGAGTCCAAGAAACTCACTTTTGGAACAACAAGAACAATCTACTCAAAACATGTCACTTGGAGAATCTTTGAAGGCACATTTTCTAGAAATGTCTTGTTTAGTCATCTTTTTGTCGAACCGATTATGGCCAATCATAGATGAAAATTGAAAAAATGGAGGAAGTTTGTGTTCCTTATATTGCAAAATAAAATAACCTATTTCATATTTTACACAGGTATTACATCATGAGAGATACATTCACATCTTCACAACTTATTTTTCTGATTGTGCAAAGTCATGTTTTAGACATCTTTTTGCAGAACCGATTGTGGCCAATAAGAGATGAAACTTGAGAAAATGGAGGAGGTTTGTGTTCCTTAGATGCCAAAGTAAAATAACCTACTTCATATTTTACACATGTATTACAACATGAGAGATACATTCAGATGGGATTTTCCACATGCTAGTTAAAGGATTGTGCAGAAATGGAAAAATGGATGATGGTATGCAGTTAGTCAATGTCATGAAAATGCAAAATTGCACACATGATGAAAATGTTTATGGGATCCTTGTCGATGATAACTTGAAATCATGTCAGTTGGAGAAGGCATTTGAAACAATGGATATCATGAAAGAAGTAGGTTGCATTCCTACTGTTTCGAGCTACATTACATTGGTTCAACATATTTTCTAGGAAAATAGATACGAAGAGGCTATTAACCTCTTTGAGGAAATGCAAGAATGTGGTTGGGATATGGAAATGTTGCACCCAATTGATCACTAATAGTATGAACTGAATCAAGACCCATAACATATTTAGAGGAAAATCATGTACCCCATGGTAAAACGAGAAAAAACATAAAATTGTTAACATTATGGAGTTGCAATTAGATAACGCTTGAATGCTTACCATTTTCATGACTAGTTTAGAAGTTATAGTCCCATTTCTAAATGAGAAACCAATGCACGGGGAGTAGAGAACAACATATGAGGAATTTCATATTAAACCAAAGTACTGTGACCATGCATATTGAAATCATAATGTATCAATTTAATCTATCATTTGAGGTGTGAGGCTAGATATAATCAATATACCATGGTTGAGGTCTTTGTGTGGTAAAGGATAAATTATCATGCAATTGAGGGAGAATAAGGGCATAATATGAATCTCAATGGAATGATCAATTGATCTCATGCAAGATGGAACATGCCACACTAGCTAATTGGGTGGCTCTAGGAATATTACCCATGAAGGGGAAAGAGAACGAATTTGGTACTTCCTGGACTTAAAAAAATTAACAATCTCAAGACAATAAATCTATAAATAAGATTTTAAAACCCACATGGTAAATCATGTAAATTTGAACAGTGCAACATTCAATGAAAGAATCAACCCAGGGACTCAAACTATCATCTTCCAACATTATACAATTGATATACGTTTGCTTTCCCCAAGCATAAATGACATGACCAAACAAATATCAACCCTTGACATTTTCATCTATAATTTAGCAACGTTTGAAGAGAGAAAATGAAAATTTCAACCATTATATCAGAATTAACATAATACTCATAATCTCTTACACCAATGGAACCCTTAAAAAAGGAAACACTTTACAATTGTCTTGAAAGCAGTTTCATGTCAAATTAACTTGGGACAAATCAATATTGAAAAAAAGAGTTCAATTTGGAAGATATTTGGATGCAAGGAAAACATTCCTGTAACAAAAAAATCCCCTTAACTTTGAAGATCAAAGAGCCCTAGTACTTTATTTAAAGAACCCTCACATTCATCCAGTCATTCAGATGATTCAGATGAGAATCCTTTGGAGGAATCACTTCTTAAAATTAAAAAGAAAACCCCAATAGCACATCCTATCCCTAGGGGTAATAGATCCAAATCCAAGGTAGATTGGGGATAAGGTAAATACTTTTTCTTAATGGTTTTTTGGCTCAAGTTCACTTGTGGAGCCAACTCTCCCTAAAACCAAAGATTTCTTTTTGGCAAATAATGGTGAAAAATATTGACTTGGTGATTGCATTCAATTTTATTCTAATAATATACACTTTTATAATATAGTTGTTGTAACTTATTTCTAATATATATGTATACTTTTTTGTTTTTGATAGTGCTCAATATTGCAATGATGCATGCCAATCCCAGGCCTTGTCATTCAGTTACCACTAGCTGCAAGATTCTATTGCCAAATATACAAAGAAGGGAGAATGGTCTCTACAAATATTCAGACTATTCAAAATTTGTTGAAAATATCCTTATTTTAGATAGCTCCTATAAAATAAGATGTTTGAGTAGTAGGGAGATGATTTGAATACATGATAAAGTATTCACAATATACAAAGGAAAATTGTTAGCTAAAATCTGAAAATGATCATGGATTTTTAGGCAATGTAATGTAGAATCTTGTTTTAGTCTCGATGTCCCTTGAGTCTTGACACCTTATAGGAAGAAGAAGAATGCCTTAAGGTGGGACAAAAAATGGCAATAGATATGCAATCCGTTGAATTCGGTTTTGAAAATGTCAAGGAAATATGTCATGATGGAGATGATGTTTCAACAAATAGCCTAATGGAGCTAGATGATTCAATACATGATACACCACCCATAAAAACAAAGATTTTTTTTTAACTAAGGTACTAAAAAATGAATGTGCATTTTTGGGCCATAATTATTTGGTGCCAATGCCCCCTAACACTTTACTAGAAAAAAACAATCCTTAATGTGGAACAATCAATGGAAACATATATATGTTCAAGGGAATCCAATTTTGAAAATGATAAATAAGTTCATAATGGAGATGATGTTGTACAAAATATCCCATTGGAGCACTTGACATCATAGAAAATATCAGAGGATGATCATTTGTATTCTATCTATGAGACTATTTCATGTAATGAAACTTTGTGGCCTACATATTTTGAAGTAAATTTGAATGCAACCCAAGGATATTGCATAGAGAACAAGGATCAACTAGTTTTTTCTAACATATAGGGAGTCACATGAATGATGAATCAAATATGCCAGATTTTATAGAGAAGGTAGAGCACCTTCCACATATTTATGGGACTGTGAACTTAGCAACTCTTTATAATCTAATTGAAAAGATATTATATGAGAATGATAATCAGATAAGTGTAGAGAGGGAAAGGATAAATCCATAAAGGATACTACAAGAAACCATACATTGATATCATCCATTACAAGTAGGGATTATAAAGAGATTGTTTTTCGCAACATTGTTAGGTAAGTGCAGAGAAGGAAAAGATAAATTCATAACTAAGACATTAGGAAACTATACATTTGGATCATCCATTGCATATGATTATTATAAGGAAATTTGTATTGGTTTAGATCATGAGGTAAGTGTAGAGAAGGAAAATGAGAAATAAATAGATGAGATACCAGGGAAAAATACAATGGCACCATCCATAATAAATGATGTCTATAAGTAAGATTGTATTTCCCATGTATCAACTATGGGGGGGAGATGGGATCTTGACCAAGGCAAATAATCACAGGGATAAAAGAAAAAAAGGTAAAGAGAAGACATTGAATAAGTTCTTGATATGAGATCTCATTGTATTTCCCATGTATCAAATATGGGGGGGAGATAGTATCTTGACCATGGAAAATAATCATAGGGCCAAAAGACAAAAAGGTAAAGAGAAGACATTGAATAAGTGCTTGACATGAGATCTCATTATTATTACCCCACTTAAGAACCTGCAAGCAATGATGTAAAACAGAACTGTAAGGTTAAGCATGTGTCAAGAAAAGTAATAATTGGCATACCAAATAAGGATATAATATGAACATTGGGGGTCTTAATCGTTGCAACATGCATATTAATAAAATCAAATGGAATTCAAATTATATTTATGGAGTTTGAGACAAACCAAATCTCTAGAAATTAAAAAGTCGCAATGCTTGGATGTTTCATATCAATATTCAACAACAACAAAGATTGTGGAGGTATGCTTATTTATTGTTAGCTTCTCAAAATTCATGGATTTTGAGATTGCTTCATTTTTATTTTCTTCTAAAAATTTCTTGGAGAATTAAGTTATTAATTTTTTCAGGATAGGCAAAATGTCAGAGGCCCTAGAGTTGGGGGATGAAATGAAAAACTGGGGATGTGTCATTGATGAATATGTGTATGGTAGCCTTCTCCCTGGTTTGTTGAGGGTTGGTCAAGTAAGTAAGGCTTTAGAAATGTTGGATAGTATGAGAGATGTGGGTTATTTACTTATTGTTCATATCTATACCGCTCTGATTATTCATTTATTTAGGGAAAATAAATCAAAACAAGCGTTATGGTTTGTTGAGGAAATGCAAATGTTGGTTGTGAGCCAACTATTGTTACACATACAACATTAATTAGAGGGTATATGAATGAAGGATTAACTTCTAATGCTTGGAATAATTTCAATCTCATGAAGGAGAAAGGGCATCTCCTAATTTTGAAACTTACTCTACATTCATTCACTGTCTTTGTTGGCCTAGTAAATAAAAAATGGCATTGTAAATACTATATGAAATGATGGGAATCGGTATTCAACCCAGTGTTGTAAACTTCAAGGCTGTGTGTTTTGGTTTCAACAGAGAAGGAAAGCAATAAGAAGCTCTGAGTGTGCTGTGGGCTAAATGGGCCTTGTCAAGAAGAAGAAAAGCTTTCATTTTACCAAAGTATGCATCTTTGCAACCAAATCCTTTTCTGCAATACTTGTAGAGCTTAGTATTTACTAATATATGGGTGAATCATTGAAGTCACTATTGGAAGATAATCTTAAAGGTAGTGTTGTCAATGTATCAATGTATTTCACATTTTCATACTAAACTAATATCCAAACAAAATCCATAATTTTCTTAGGAATTTCTCTGATGAGCAAGGCCTTATTGGTAAGCATACTATTCGTGCTTGATTTTCATGGCACAACATGTATAATTGCAATAAGATGTTTGTGTGAAATTTGGAACAATAATAATATTAAGGCCACCATCAGCCTTAAGGGTCTAACACTATACTAGTGTTTTATGCAAGCATGTTTAAACTAATGGTTTTAGGAACTGGCAGCTTTAGACAACTAACAAAGTGTTAGGATTATAGAGAGGATGAACAAGATGATTAAAATATTATTATATGGCCAATATAAATAGAATCTTGGATTGAAGCTTTGTCAAGTATATTTCTTGAAAATTGTTAAAGAACTTCCTTTCTTCCATCTAACATGCTATGAGTAATGCAACCAACTTTCTTGATCTACCCTTAGTTTCTGAGTTTTGGCCCATTGTAACTTTTGTCCACTCCCATGCTGTAGTCTTTTTCTGTAAACAGAAACAATTTTTATCGAATACTAAATCAATAATTACATGGATACTAGAAATCTGATTCTTTTGGGAGAAGTAGTGTATTCTTTAGACCAACCAAACTATTGTAAAAGGCTTCCAAACTATGATGCAAAGAGAGATATTCAATTCTACACTTTTCATCAAATCTTAGTTCAAACATAGAGTACAAAAATAGCCTGCTCAAAGCTAATGGGCCTTATGGTTAAGAACTTGTGTTTCCTCCTTGGAGGTCACAGGTTCGACTGCCAAACTGGATAGGGTATGTGCACCTATGTAGACTAAGCAATCAAATGGCTGTGTGGACGAGGTCCTCTGTCCCACAAAAAATGGGGTCTTATGCATCAATTTGGCATCTATCTAGGTGGTCACCTTAAATTAGATTATTATTATTATTATAAATATTTCCTATCTAGACAAGACTGATCTAAGATCGGAGCTTGATAAGGAAAAGAACCCAACACTCACCTTTCCTATATGCACAGAATTTTCACTGTCATTACTCCTAGAATTGATGATTGAATATTTTATTCCCATTCTTCTTATGGGACCAAGTCATTGTCTTCTTCATTTGTTGAAAGGTATGGGATGGAGCTGATAGAGTGAATCTCTTTCACATACCAAGAAGGCTCATATACCAAGTCCAGAAGTCTTGTTCCTTTGAGAGAGTTGCAGCCTCCTTTAGACTGACCAAACTTCTGTGGAAGGCTTTCAACCTATGATGCAAAAAGAGTCACTAGATTTTGTATTTTCTATTAGTTCTTATTTTATTCTGAGTGTCGAAATGGCATGCATAGAACTAGATATTTTTTATCTAGACAAGGATGAACTAAGAGAAAATCTCAATTCAAAAAAGTTATGATGTCCCTACTTCCAGCATTGATGATCTGCTACAGGAGTGTGTTGTCTTCTTCGCTTGTTGAATGGTCCAGGAAGGAGTTGCTTGGGAAGATATTTTACACAGTCCAAGGAGGCTCAACTACCAGGGAATGTGGATACTAGATAGATTAGGAGGTGCAGAGAATTTGAGTCTCTTGGGAGACAGACAGGCCCAACACCTCCTTGAAATATGGGTTTCCATAGTGCACATAAATGATTCTATAAATTCATGGATCACATACCAAGACCAAATATTTTCAGCATCATTCCTCCAAGAACATAAATTAATCCACCAGACCTAGCTAGGTTTTGATTCCCCTTAGCCACTCCATCAAAGACAAGGGAACATTTATTTTGGATTTGAACTTTGTAAATGTCTTATAGTTAGGTAAGAAAAGGCTAACACTAGGGACCCTTTGAACATATGCAAAACAAGAGAATCAGTTTACTCAAACTTCAAAGTAAACCCTTTCAATAACTTGTTGGCAATGGATATGGTAATCAACTCCTCCATACTTTCCTTCCCTTTTCATGCTCTACTAGGGAATATCAAGAAAAGAGATCAAATATTCCTCAAGATTTTGGTAAATAATTTATACCAAAATCCTATTCAGAAGCATGCACTCCAACTTTTATTTTTCCATGCTGTGGTCTCTAATATATTGAAAAAGAAAATACTGAAACCGATTGTTCCTCCATACTATCAATATACAACTCATGCCAACATAGGCATGGTTTAGAAATCCCCAAAGGCATACTTGGCTGGGGATATACTCAATCCACACGGGTT
The DNA here is from genome assembly GCA_009831015.1 of Picea engelmannii. Lineage (NCBI taxonomy): Eukaryota > Viridiplantae > Streptophyta > Pinopsida > Pinales > Pinaceae > Picea > Picea engelmannii. The sequence goes on along the minus strand of ML794726.1, from coordinate 305,111 downwards.
ATGCCCATTGTTTGGAGGCACATTGTTTATGTTTATTAAGGGTGCCTCTTTCAGGAAGTAAGTTGGGAATTTATAGCTAGCAAATTGAAATGAAGTTAGTTACTACATGTTATGGTCCATCATTCATTGCATTTTTTTGCTAGAAAAGGATTATTTGGACATGATCCCATGCATTCATTTGAATATTATCCACTTGGGAGGTTGAATACCTTGCATATCCATGGATTTGAAGGAAGTAACCTCGTTGGTAGTTGCATTTAAAAGGAGGTTGGGGAGGACATGGGGAAGGTCAGTGATGGTCACATGGGCACCCAAAAATGTTGAATCGATTCCTAGCATTCCCATTCTCGTTCCTGGACCCAATTTTAAGGCCCTCAAATCCTATTTGTTACCTCTTCTGTGTAACAATTGATGGGATGTGTGGCTCACCTCTAGATTCAACTCAAAACAATTTTCTGATTGTAGCTAAAACCCATTTGTTGATTGTTTTTTAGTGCATATGGTTCTGGGTGTGAGTGATTCCAAAACATTTCATCCAAAAACCAGTAGAGAGTAGAGGCTATGGTCCATACCTGAAAAGAGAGGCCTCTTGAGGGAAGCTGCCTCACCAACACTTTACAGTTTCTATGAATTATATACTCATACTCTTAAGTACCATTAAAATTTATATATTTGAGGGACAAAGAATGTCATTTTAGGCACAATGTTATTATCCAAAATAATCCTACCAAACTGGAGGAGTCAAACTTTAAGGAGTTAAACTTTCCATCGGGTCTGAGGTCGCGTGGTCGAACCCAAGATAAGATAAGGACTGCATGTATAACCAAAAAAATGCAAGCATTGCAATAAAAACAGAAATCAAGGCTATTAATCCCATGCATGCAATGATCCTCTCTTATGGACTATTAAATTAGCATATCGTATGATACCATGTTCTAAAAAGTTTTAAAATCTAGTATCTTAGAGTCTTAAGCAAAGGGCCCAAACAAATAAATATTAATAAGTCTCATATTCTTAAAGCTAATTCTCAAATGTTAAAAAGTAGATAGTAGCTTAGATTTTCTAACAAAGGAATTTGTTCGAGATGTGAATAAAATAAAAGAATTTTGAGATTGAAGTTATTTTGGGATGACCCACTTAGAGAGGTGTTTTTACCTGGTATCCTTTGATTGATTTGAAGAACACGACAGAGCTCGAGCATCTCTAAGTAACAAGAAATGTGAACTTAGGAGTCAGGAATAGCTCACAAATGTCCTTCGAAATTATGTAAGAGTATAACAGCTACAAAAGCATGTGTGCTTTTGTCCCTCTACAGTCTTGATCAAGGATTCGATGAAATTTGAGTAATGAGTATAGAATCGGATTTGAAAATTGAGATCATGCATTGGTGAAGCGTCACTAAGCCTCTTCTCCATAATTTATAAAGACTCAACACTCATTCCCATAAAACATAGAAGGAAATACATGGCCCATGGATTATGGAACAAAATTGGAAATGCAGGGGAAGTTGGGGAACCCAAAATAGATGGGAATTGGGAAAAGTCGTTCCCTCTAAAAAATCTATGAAATTTGTGGTCAAAATCAATGTTGAAAAGCTTCATTCTATAGGATATGCAGGTGAAGTATCTCCAAACACACCCTGTTTTAGAAAATATGGGTGATGCATTTACCCAAAATCTAGATTCTAAAAAAAATGGGGCGAATTGACAATTTGTTCATGAAATCAGGAGGGAGAACTCTCTTTCCACTGATTTTCTTACTGTTTTTTAGGGGAATAATTAGTTTCCATATATATCTTTTATTTTATTATATGGGCTAAAGATTCTGTTTTTTTTAAACACCGAGTGAATGAAAAATCGCCCCTTTAAAAATTGGAACCCTAAAATTTTGCCCATCTCCGAAATTTTTCCCCTAAAATCATCTATGCCCTCAAGTACAAGACCCATCTTGTAGAAAAAAAACAATCTGTCAAACTGTACCAACATTCTATACCAACACAAGTGCATTACCTATGCACCACACAACCTGTCACATCAATCTCATCATCCAAATCAGATCTACTCACCAAGGTCAATCACCAAGACAACTCTCAACAATATCACCAAGATAACCAACAAGATACCTCTAGAATACACCATACTCTCCATAAACCAAATACCATAAGTTGTCACGATTCTGTTGTCGGTATTCTACTCCCATGATTTTTCTTCCATGATTCTTCTACCATGCTCTTTCTGTCACGATTTTTCTGTTGCACTTTTTCTGACAAGATTTTTTTGCCGCACTTTTTCTGCCACATTTTTTCTACAGCGGTTTTTCAACTGCGATTTTTCTACCATGATTTTTCTGCCACACTTTTTGTAAAACACTTTTTTTGTTGCAGTTTTTCTTCCGCACTTTTTCTACCATGAATTTTCTCTATCAAAAATACCTTCCCAAATAACCTTTCACAAATGGATATTCAATACGCTCAAATATCATACACATACGAGACCCTTGCTCTCTTATTTATACTTCTCAAGGTAGCTTCCTCTAGGGGTTATATTCTAACCAACTTACCCAACTTCCTTCTTTTGGGGCTAACCCACTTTGTCCACTTACAACCAATTTATCCACAAATAGTAAACTCTCCACTTCTAGTTGCAACTAATTTATTTTTAATTGTTTTCTTGTTGCAACCACTTAACCCATGACTAACCACTTTGACTGGTCAACTTCTTCTAGGATATTCTAGAATAATTTGACTTCTTTGACCTTCTAGGGGCTTCTAGATAACTCATGAGGGTTCTCCAACTTCACATGGCCATAACTCTCTAATCGTGAGGAGTTAGGTGGCGTTTCACATATCACCAAAAACAACATGATAAACATTGTCCATCTAGAATAGTCTCACTTGAAAATTAAATGATATTCATTACATTATCCCTCAAACAAACTTGAGTTCAAAACCACACATCTAGGATGTCTCAACCACTTAACCATTTGTACTTTACAAAGCATCTTCCCATGAGGGATTTCACCATAAGGGGACCACCTTGAAAACTTTATCCAAGAGCGTCTTCCTATGAGGGATTGCATAATAAGGGACCACTTTGGAGCTCATCCATTTGGTACTTCCTATCATCCATGAAAATACAATGATGACAAACCTTTACATCATCCCATATAGACATCAATCCATGAAAATACATCATTATGACACCACTTGACATCTCTGACATCAATTACATCTATGACAACATAGGCCATCAATCAATACATCAATGATACTATGGAAAGACTTTTGGACACAGTGGTATGATATTGTCATTGATTTCAACAGGGTGTAGAAGGATCCAGTATAAGCCCAAATCTTAGAAGGAATAACGTTGATCGAATCTCAAAAGAGATGGCACATTTGAAATAACATAGGAGACAAAGTTCCGTGAGTAAAGAAATCCTTTTGTAAATGATCGAGTTACAAGAGTTGTTCATTCTTAGTTTTGTTGATTAAGGTTGGTTGTCATTGATGTCAACCCTTGAAGAAACACCCATAGCACAAAGGTTTGGGTAATGGACCCAAGAGTGTTTGATGTAAATATGACTCATTTTTTTTTTTCATGGTTGATAAGAAGTAAATATGGATGAACTCCAAAGTGGTCCCCTTATGGTGAAAGCCCTCACGGGAAGACGCTTTGTGGAGTAAGAGAACCCATGCTTAATTATGGAATAATGAGATTAAGGAAAGTGAATTTG
>ML794726.1:278355-298064 GCA_009831015.1 Picea engelmannii | reverse complement strand
AATGTAACAATTTTGGACACATGGCCAAAAATTGCAGAATGACAGTCCCTTCTAAAGAACCTCAACAGAGTCACAAACAAGAATCTCAAAAAATGACATGGATAAGAAAGCAAGATTAGTATAGCAATGAAGAATGCACAGTCGCTCTACAAGATAAATAGAAGAAACGTGGTTGGTATGTTGACAGTGGATGTTCAAAACACAGGACATGTGATAGATACAAGTTTCTTACATTACGAGAGGAAAGAGATGGATCAGTCTCCTTTGGAAATGATGATTCATCCAAAATCATTGGAAAAGGCACAGTCCAAATTGAGAACAAGAATGAAAAGGTAGAAAATGTTATACTAGTAGAAGATATGAAACATAATCTTTTAAGTGTGAGTCAAATGTGTGACCAAGGTCATAAAGTTACTTTCGATTCACAAAAGTGTGAGATAAGAAAAGAAGGTTCAGGGAAATTGGTTGCTACAACTACAAGAACTTCAAGCAACATATATGTGTTAAGAGAAATTGGAAATGAAAAGTGTTTTCTAGGAAGGGAAGATGAAAGTTGGCTATGGCACAAAAGAATGGGTCACATGCATTTTGATAACCTTGTCAAAGTCAGCAAAAGAGAAGCAGCGAGAGAAATGCCCCAGATCATGAAACCAATTGTTATCACTGAAATTTTGTCAGCACATGGTTACAAGAACTCAACATCGTCAAACAATAATGAAGTCATTCATGGCCCTGAATAAATATTGCAACATTCAAAAAGGTCAAAAACTATACAAAGTAGTGAAAAATTGAAGAGAGCTTTACAGAAGTTGGGTGCGTGTGCACATGCGCGGAATAGGAATGTAGAATGCGCGCATACGCGCACGATGTGCGACTGTTAGTGCAAAAATCCACGCACCTGCTAAATGATGCATTTATGAATATGGTCAGCTTCCCAACCACTTATGGTTCAGCTCCCAAGATGATTTGACTTCCAAATCCAGGCTGGATCCGAATGGTGGGCTGGTCAAAGACTTAATAATGCCCTAAATGGCCTCTCTTCACACTACAAAGCAGTTACACAATAACCCAATGCAATGCTATAAAAATCCATGAATGCACCTCATTTTCTCAAGGAATTATAAGTAATGTTATGCTGCCTATATTGTTTTAAGGACTTCATCCTTGACAATAGCACATTGGCACCATTTCATTGAGCACCCACCTATCCATTGAGTGGGTTTGCAAGGAGTTCTTTCACCACCATTTTCATTTTTCTTGTTGTAAGGAGAGCAAGCTTGTGAGGGTCCAAGAGCCTTCCTTTGGAGGAAAAAGGGACTCATAGTCCCCTTTCTTCTTGGTGCTTTGATTTCATCAATAGATCAGCCTAAAAACATTGGTGACATGGGTCTTTTTGTGTTTGTTATCTCTATGTCCCTATGCATATGATTTTAGTTTGTATTAGTTTAATTCTTACTTATAGTTTTGTTTTTCTTTCTCTAACTCTTTCCTCTACAGTTGTCATGCTCAGCAAGACCCAACTGGGCATGCAAGCACCTTTTATTTTCTCACCAAGGTGACGAAAAGGGTGCAACAGATTGGCGACTGCACTGGGGAAAGGTATCAAATTCCTACCTCATTTGGGTTTATTTTTCTCTTCTTTTATTTTGATTAACTTGCAGGTGCACAAACCGGCCTAGGCTGACCTGTCAACCATTCAATTCAAAGGAGAATTGAGAGAAATCCATCCGGATTTTTCTTTCTCCTCTGTTTGTCATAGGTGCGTGGGTATTACACCCCACAGACATGCATCGTGCATGCATGCGCTTAACTGAAAGCCATTCTCTGCACGCATGCACTTTCGGACCTATCTCTGTTCGTGCACCTGCGCTCTGTGCACCTCTATCTGCACTAGGGGCCGCACATTTAAGAAAAATTTCACATTGTAAGTTGTTGGGATGTGGGGAAGGCCATTTGCCTTCTTAAAAATGATGTTAAGCATGCTCTAAACACTGCACTACACTTAGTCCCCTTGTCATATAAAGGGGTTAGTCAAGCACACATAGGCACTTAGGAGGATAAAAATCAATTTCCCTTATTTTTGTTTTTTCCACATGGATGGCTTGCTTTGAATTACAATCTAAGGTGAACATCAATTTTAATCGCATCTAAACTTACATTGGGACTAGAGGTTGAATTACAATCTCTTAGTATGCTCTTCTCTCGCGCATTCAAGCGACCTTGAGAATCAGAAAAAGATTGTGAACCAATTTCACCTCCCTTAAACAAAGTTTAAAACCTTTAGGAGAGGACAACGGCCCTTCTTGGGACCCCTCTTAGTTTTATTTTTCAAACATATCTTAATATTGTAACGGGCCCATACATGCCCACATGCTACAAATATAGGATAGTGTTTGGAATTTTTTTTTTTTAGATCAAAACACTAGGAAAGTTTAAAGGTTTGTAATGGGCCCATACATGCCCACATGTTCAATCTAGGATAGTTTCAAGCTTTTTCTAGATTACATCACAATAGGGAGTTAAAGGATAGTAATGGACCCACATGTCCACATGCTAGCTTCCTAGGGATTTTGAATTACACAAGGTTGTACCAAAGGAATTTAGTTAATTAGGTAATCAAACTCTTGTAAGGACCAAACGAAGTCCACATACAACAAGGTGATATCTAATTCACTAAAAAATTGGCACACTTTCACTCACACACAAAAGTCACTTATCACTCACATAGCTTCTTCTTGAAACATGGAGGTCGAAGTAAGTTTCCTCCAAAGGGATTCCGAAAATACCCCATCTTTTCTTGATGAGACTATCCACTCCCATTTCTAAACAACAAGGTTGGTTTGCACCCCCAACCTCACAAAACAACTACATCTAAAATATTTCTAAAAACTCACTAAGTTTTCCTCCACAAGAGGTGCCAAAAGAATTTTTTTAGTCTAGGTAGGATTTCGGGGATAGGCATCCAAATAACTCCCCGTTATCTGGTTCTGACATTGTGAAAACATAGAGGTTGTCAAATAGGGAACTTAAAATCCTCCAAGTCAAGTGTTCCAATCACCATAAGGTAGGGAGATACCCATGAAGGGTTGAAGGCCGAGGTCCAGTTGTTCTGTGCATCCCCCCTTGAGGCACCCACCTCTTGGACGGGATCCAGCCCGTGACCCATTTCTTAGGCCAAAAATCTAAATGTCGCACTTTGACTAAGGTACCTAGTGACCAACTTTAGAACATCTACCCAGGTGGCAATTGTGGGCTGCAATTTCACCTTGATTGGATTTTGTGTGGCTATTGGGAAATATCGCTAGCTCTTTCAGGATATGCCCCCTTTACCCCTCATTATAACCAATTAATTCATCCTTCACTAGTTTCTCTTCCAGTGACTTCAAACCCCACTGTTGAGTACTATTGGAAGGTCCAGTGTTATTTGAGAGGAAGGACATTACGTCTTCTAGGACACGAGCATTTGCTTTCTTTTGATTCCCCCATGCGGACAAAACCCACTTACCCACATATATGCTTCTTTCTCATTTTATGTATGATGCACATCTGATTACAGTCTGATTTGGGTATATATATTGTGTAAACATTCAACGCAAAGGCTCTTGTTTCTGTATTTCTCTCACCACTTTTTTCACATATTCACACAGCTAAGTATGACATCATAGGGGAACCACAGAACCCCCGTCGTTCATGACGCTTGCTCAACCTCCCTCCTATCTTAGGGGGAGTATCTGGTCATGCTCGCTCATCGACACCTCCTTCACACACTCCCCTGAGTGATACTATCTTAGGATCAACCTTCCTTGGTTCTACATTAATTGGGTCAACTTCCCAAGGTCATCCGTTCACTCGCTCTCCTTTGCACAGAAGTGGGGGACCCACTTCCTCTCAAGGAGGGAGCACCAACCACCTAGTCCCCATCAAGGGTCAGGTTCACAACACACTATGGTCGGAGCTAATCCTCCCCCCCCACTACAGATGCCATATTTGGCCTCTCTCAACATACCTGATCTCACCAAACTCACCAATGATATTATATTGCATGACCCCACATGGCTTGCAATGCCAACAAAACTTCCTTCAGACATACCAAATTTTGAAGGGAAGGAAGGGGATGACCCTGCCAACCATGTCATGACCTTTCATCTATGGTTTTCTTCCAATAGCATTATGGATGATTCCATCAGACTGCAATTATTTCAATGCACACTCACTGGCCCATCGGATAAATGGTATGTCAAAGAAAAATCCGGGTCCCACGCGACCTTTGAGTCATTGGCCAAAGCATTCTGGACATTCTTCCAATTACCCATCCGCCACAACAATGGTCTAGAACTACTGTCTAACTTCAAACAAACCTCAGCCACACACATCGCTGACCACATTCATGAGTGGCGTAGGCGACGTAGTTTGTGTAAAGAAGAAACCACCAAGCAACAATGTCTCGACTGGTTTCTTAGATCACTCGTCTCTCTCCTTGGAAAGGATGTAGCTTCCACCTTCCCGCAATCCAAAGAGGAAGCCATCAGTAAGGCCCAACAATATGACCTCATCTATGCACAGTCAGGGTACTTATACACGGTACTTCCTGATCTTCCAAAACTTGTGCCATTCAGCCAGGGCAAACCTGGGATGTCTCACTTAGCAGACAGACTAATTGGTGCCACCACACACCATGGTCCACAACCCCAACCACCACCGATGTATGGAACACATCAATACCCGCCAGCATATGGGGGCACCCCTTATTACCCCCCACCTCCTTATCAACAACCTTACCCTGTTGCTATACCTCCACCCATCAATGGACCACCGTCGACACCTCCCATACATCCACCTATTCCCACAAACAATGGTACTCCCTCGACATCATCTTATAGTACTAGTGAAAGAAATACGCCTTCCTATGTACCTTATGGATCGGTACCACCACAAAGTCCATACTTCTCATTTCCTGGTCCTCCACAACCCATGGCTCCCCCACATCCTCATGTGGGGGTAATTTTTTTTCAACCCTCTGCTACTCAACAATACCAAAATTTTGAACAATTGAACACAGCCAAACCAACTCATCCATCGAACAATGCCAAGAAGAAAGGATGGAATAGGAAAAACAACAACCGAGGTCAAGGTGGGAATCAACCTCCACAGCACCAACCAACTGGGGGCAACCAGAACCAAGGGAACCAAAACCCCCAAGGGGGAAATAATAACAAATGCCAAGGGAGAAATAATGTTAAAACAATCTTCCCTTGTGCCCTTTGTGGTGAGTTCGTTCATTACACTCACCATTGCCCCCAGATCATTGATTTCAAGAGGTTAAAAGACTCGGGTAGTCTTCCCCATTCTCCTGCACAACCTGCCCCTCAGCAAGCACCACAACAATACGTGCAACAACCTCCTCTCGTCGCGCTGCAAAATCCTATTCCACATCAAGGTGTGATAAACACCCAATAGGAAACACAACATCCCCCACCTCAGGTGGGCCAATACCACAACACCAATAATCCAGCAGAGCGAACAATTCTCCTCACCAGTGAGGAAGAAATCCTTCTGCAAACGCGTAATCGTCAATATCACACACCCACTAAGTCCCCTCCCATCACCCCAGAGACAAACCCTACACCAATGAGACCCCCATTGGTGATTCGTCACCCTTCTGCCGAACCTCCACTTCGCATCCCTCGCATTCCCTTGCGCAGGAATGTCCACAACCCACAGGCTAGGGAAACTCATAACTATAGCTTGGTAGACGACTTAGCGCAATCCTCGGCTGCTATGCCAGCCTTGGAAGTCCTCCAGACTTGTCCCACTCAGCAGAAATTACTACTTTCCGCCTTGGGGGCAGTTGAACCGGTTGATACTCGACTCATTACCTTTGATCTTGATAGCGGAGAACCTCGTCTTCCCACCTTGATCGCTTTTCAAATACCAGTAAAAATACGAAACATCACAGTTCATCGATGTATCATTGATGAAGGTGCATCTACGTGCATTATGTCCAAGACAGTATGGAAGAAAATTGGTTCCCCATAACTCATACCCTCCGCCATCACATTACGAGCTTATGACGGATGACCATCCTCTCCTGAAGGGCTCTTCCAAAATTTCCCCGTTGAACTCGGGGGCAAGACTATTCTCATCGACATCGAAGTTATCGACGCCCCTCTCGATTATAATATCTTGTTCGGTCGTAGCTACATGTACACTATGAAGGTAGTGGCATCTTCCGTCTTTCGAACAATGATGTTCCCCCACAATGGGAAGATCGTTACCATTGATCAAGTCTCACATTATGAGCCTAACCCATTTTCCAACCTCGATAACATTCTTCTTCTCATCCACACAAACCAAGATGCATATCCACTCGTCGAGATGGGTCCTGGGATTTTTAAAGATCCATCCTTGTTAGGGACGTACCATAGAGCACCACCACTCCTTCATCCTGCTAATCAAGTGTGCATCATATCATCTAACAGAACTCACACAGAGGATGCTCATCCTCTCCAGGAGGCTTCAACCATTCCTGATGTCCCAATAGTCGCAGAACCACTCATGCCGGAGCCTCCTGTGCACTCGTCGACCCCAACAGTCCACGAATCCACATCCTCTCATGGGAATAATCTTGTCTGGGAGACACTCCCCCAACCCTTAACCCAAATTCCCATCTTTTACCCCCCCTAGGTATTGAAGCTTTTCATGTATCCGCAACGCTCACACTACCGAATATGGTGTTAGCAATCCCAGTTTGGTATTTACACCCACCATAGATGGTCCCTCGACCATCCCTTCCCCCATAGGAAGGACTTCCCATGACAATCCCCGTCCTTACCCCCACCACCCCCCCACTCACTAACCTCCTGACTACAGTAGGGGGCAGGAGAAAGAAGAAAGAGCCCACCGCTCCACTTCCTCCACGCATCCCACTACCTTGCACACTATGTGAGAAAGAGGGCCACCAAACCAACAATTGTCCATCACTACCTGAATTACGGAATTTGATCCCCCTCAATCAATCTCCCACAACACCCGCCACTACTGCTAGTCCCACCACTACCACCCAGCCTTCCAGTAGTAAAGGGTTGAGGACCAAATATGATTATGCTATATGTTCAGAGTATGGCCATTACACCCATCATTGCCTAGCACTACCACGTTTTCGGCAGACATTAGGGGCTGTACGCCAGAACTTCCAGAACAACCCCAATCCTGCTAAGTCCTCGTCAACAAATATCACCGACATCTGCTATGTCACCACTTCAGTCAATGAACGTATGAGATTCCCTTTCTCTCTCTGTGATTCATTAGCCCATTTTACATATAAGTGTCCTATGATCCTTGAATATAGGTAACGTCAATTGGCCCTGCTTCACCAACCCTCAGAGGTGATAAATGACATTAACTCGTCACTAGAGGATCTTCATGTCATTTCTCCTGAGACTGAGGCACTCCCAACGCCTCCATGGTTCTTCCATGACATCTCCGAGGACTTACCCCGTAACCCCCCCAACTCTCTTGCTCATTCCCCGACGGAAACTCTCCACCCAACCACCATGGGTACCCCTCAGTACTTCAATATATGGTTTATGTTGAGTGAACCCTCACCATCTCCTAGCATTGCTCCCTCTGCTTCTCCATCAGAGGGAAACCACACCGACACCAAGCTCACTCCTCACGACCCCTTGTATTCCCGATGTTTCCAATGCAACGAGGAAATACTTGAAGAGCTAAACCACCCAAACTCACCCTGGGATGTGCTACATCACCATGCACTCTTCGCTCCTCAAGAAGCCCCCATGCCTCCTAACCAAAACCCCATTTACACAATCGAAACCAAATATTTTATCCCATCTGGGCCTATCGATTGGTTCAACAATCCCATTCCTGTCCCTAACGCATTTGAAGAAGGCAACATGGCCAACATTTCCCCCACCATCAAAATCGACATTTCCATTAAAAATTTCATCGTCGAAGAAATCACCATTGGAGTTGCTTGCACTCCTCAGGAAATCACCGCATATAAAGCCCTCTTCCAGGAATACAGGGATATTTTTGCCTAGTCATACACATAAATGCCTAGCCTCGATCCCTCTATTGTCGAACATCGCATCAACACCTGGCCCGACATCACACCAATTCGCCAGAAACAATGACCGTTACACCCATCCAAAGCCGCGGCTATCAAAGCCGAAATCGACAAATTACGCACTACCGGGTTTATTTACCCCATCACTTACACTTCATGGGTTTCCAACCCTGTACCCATCGACAAAAAATAGGGCACTATCCGCATTTTCACAGACTTTCACGATCTCAATAACGCATGTCGAAAAGACAACTTTCCAACACCTTTCATCGATCAAATTATCGACGAATGCGCCAGCCATGAGGCTCTCTCCTTTATGGACAGATTCTCTGGCTATAACCAAATACAAATCCACCCAATCGATCAGTATAAAACCGCATTCACTACCCCATGGGGTACCTTTTCATATCGTTTCATGCCTTTCGGCTTAAAAAATGCCGGCGCAACTTTCCAGTGGGCGATGACATACATCTTCCATGATCTGGCTAACATCATCCTCGCCTACTTGGATGACCTCACCGCTCGATCCAAGAAACGCACCCAGCATCTCAATGATTTACGAATCATCTTTCAACGGTGTCGTCAGTACAACATCCGCTTGAATCCTCTCAAGTGTGTGTTATGTGTCACCGTCGGGCGCCTCCTTGGTTTTATTGTTTCCCAAAGTGGTATTACCGTCGACCCCCTCAAAGTCCAAGCTATTACTGAACTTCCACCTCCCCAGAATTTACGGCAACTTTAGAGTCTACAGGGCAAAGCTAACTTTCTCAGACGCTTTGTTCCCGATTACGCCATACGCGCACACGATTTCCTCCGCTTACTACGTCATGACATCCCTTTTCACTAGGACGACCATGCCCAATAGTCATTTGACAATATTAAAGCAGTGCTTTCAAATGCACCTTTAATTAGTGCACCCGACTATAATCACGACTACATCCTCTACGTATCAGCATCAGCTGTATCAGTAGCCGACATCCTCGTCCAGATCGAAGATGACAGTCGTGAACATGTCATTTATTACGTTAGTAAGAACCTCTCAGGACCACCCTTGAAGTATAAACACAAAGAGAAACTTGCTCTTGCAGTTGTCCTCGCAGTCCAGAAACTGCGCCATTACATTCTTCTTCGCACCACAAAGGTAGTCGCAGATTCCAACCCTATGCAGTACTTGCTCAGTCGTTGGCAAGTTAATGGAAAATTCGCTCGATGGATCGTTATCCTTCAAGAGTACTACCTCAAGTTATCAACACCTAAGAGTAAGAATGCCCTAGCTCTTACCGAACTTGTCACGACCCTCCCCTCTGACACCACCCGTGCCCCCGTCAACACCGACTTTCCCGACAAACATATTTTTTACATCACTTCCAATGATCCTTGGTATGTCGACCTTCTCTTCTACCTACGAACTCAAAAGTTCGATAACCACCTTTCACGAGATGATCGTCGATGTATTCGCCATCAGGCCCCCCGCTACCTCCTCATCGGAGACATCCTATACTAGCGGGGCGTCGACACCATTCTTTGTCGATGCCTAACTATCGACGAGGCCGACAGAGTCTTAAACGACTGCCACAACGGTGCATGTGGGGGCCATATTTTGGGTATATCCACCGCTCAAAAGATTATCCGAGCCGGTTACTTTTGGCCTACCTTGTTTCATGATTGCATTCATGTCGTAAAACGATGTGAGCAATGTCATCTCTATACCAACAAAGCCCGAACTCCCCTCGCTCTTATTCACCCTATCATTACTGCTAGCCCTTTTTGTAAATGGGGAATCGAATTTATGACTTGTAATCCCCCCTCTAGCAATGGTCACAAATACATTGTTGTCATCGTTGATTACTTCACCAAATGGGACGAAGCTATGCCCACTTTCAACAACACCACTGACACTGCAGCACATTTTTTCTTTAACCACGTCATATCCCATTTTGGAGTACAACTCCAACTCATTTCCAACCATGGGAAACACTTTGAGAATGAGATCTTCGTCAAAATCTCATCTCGGTTAGGCTTCTCTCACGAGTTTGCCTCACCATATTACCCTCAGTCAAACGGATAGGTGGAGGCCATTAACAAAGTCCTCAAGACCATGTTACAGCGCATGGTTAATAAACATAAAACCAATTGGCATCATATGTTATTTTCTTCACTATGGGCTTATCGAATGGCAGTGAATACCGCTACTGGTTTCACACCATTCCATTTAGTCCATGGGGTCGAGGCAACTCTTCCCATCGAGTGCGAAATTCCCACCTTACGCACCGTAATTGAGCTATTACCTGATACTGCTCCAATGGAGCAGCTCTTGCTGAACTTGGAGTCTCTGGATGAAGATCGTCGATCTTCCTTACAAAACAATGAGGCAGCTAAAAAATGATCCAAGGCTACCTTTGATCGCCATGTAAACCTTCGATCATTTCGCGAAGGCGACCTTGTCCTGGCTTATGATATCGCTCATGATACCTTTGGCCACAGCAAATTCGAATCACTTTGGCATGGCCCTTACATTATCCAACATTGCCTCACCAAAGGCGCATACATCCTAGCCTCCCCTGAAGGCCTCTCTCTCAAGGAACCCGTCAATGGGTTATATCTCAAGAAATTTTATGCTTAAAAGTAGTCATTCTACTTTAGGTTATTTCTTTTTTAGTGTTTTTTAGTCTTTTTCCTCCTCCCCTCTCGTCTAAGCTATCCTTTGTGCTATTGACAGATGCTTCCTCGACCAACCTATCACATTGGTTACACCAACGGCGCCAACCGTTGGACACAAAATCTCGCTTCGGCTGCTTGGGCTCTCTACACCCCCTCACATGAAATGCTTCATTCAAGCGGCATATGTTTGGGGACAACCACCAACAACCAAGATGAATACACTGCAGTCATCGGCCTCTTGGTCGATGCCTAGCATCATCATATTCGTCACCTTAGCATCTTCCTCGAATCTCAACTAGTCGTTCTCCAGCTCAACAATGTGTATTATGTACGTGATCCGTGCCTCTTTCGCAAATACCTGCAGGTTAGGCTGTTATCTCGACATTTTGATTCCATTACATTTACACATATTCCAAGACAATTGAATCAAACAACAGATCAAATAGCTAACATAGTGTTAGATTGGCATATATCACATCAAACTACACATACATAAACATATCATGAAACTCTGTCACAACATATATATAGAATGGACGTACTCAACACATCAGCAAAAAAAATGTAGACAACATCAGGATCTCAAAATTTGTATACTCATGTATATATAAAGGTCCATCAGGCCATCCAAGTGTTTACATACAAAAGTACATGTATCCACAGGCCAATGCAGCACCTCGGTACAAAAAAAATGGGCTCACTAGCCTATATACAACAAAAATGAAGATGTACATCATACACCACTCATGGTGCCTCTATCGCACCACCACCTTCTCCTCCCTCAGGAGGAGGTGGTGGACCACTACCCCCTACCCCAGACGGTGGTGGACCACCCACAGGACCCTCCTGCCCCGGTGGCAGGCGTTTACTTGTCATAGCCGTAAGCACTGCTGCTCGCCGCACTATGGCCCGCCATGGTGGTGGTACCCCTACACAATGCTCCAGGAAACTCTCATCCTGGATGTGCGTCCACATGCCCTCAGACACATCCTGTAGAGCTATCTCCAGATGACGACGTATGTCATCATAATCCACTTTGGCCGCCGTCAGAGGAGTGTGTGATGGCCCCGCACCAAGGTCATCGTACCGGAGCCTCCTTGCTGCCTGCTCCTGCTCAACTGGTTGCCCTGCAGCACCCTCCCACTGACGCCTCTCTCCCTGCGGTATTCTCTTCATCTCTCGATGAGTCGGCGCTCTCTTCATCTTTACCTCGTGCCCGCAAGGTGCCACATCTGCACATGCAAAAAAAAACAACAACAGATAGTATCAGCATCTATATCATATACATATGGATTGATATCTCAAAAGACAACATAAATCAAAAACATACCAACATACTAAACATCCCTCGATGGTAAAAAACCTCCCCTAGAGGTAACACCATGTCCGGGTCATCCTGGAAGTCCACCCCAGCATAGGGGTCCTGAAGTATCACCTGCGACATCTGCCGCCATATCCCTACTGCCTCTTCTGAAAATAAGTGGCCACCTTCGCCACCACCGTGACGAAGAAAAATTGTCGACCAGCGCCTCAATGGCGACTCTCGTGCCCCCGACATCTCTAGTGAAGCCCGCGGGCGCAACATCGACACCCTCTCTAAGAACCAGGCCACTAGGATGGACCCAAAAGAAAACTCTCTTCCACTAGTGGACTGACAGTGGTCCAACTGTGCCACCATCCTAGCATGCAACATCAGCCCCCAAGCGAACCGCTCGCCATCCAACACTCTCTCCAGCACCAATAGCTGGCCACCACTAATCCGCTGGGTCACAAGTGACCCATATATACGAATAATCATCGCAGCTATACAGCGATGTGCCAGGGAGTCTATCGCACAAATGCTCACCACAGTCCCAAACATAAAGTCCCGACCCGAGCAGTATCTCTGGCCAATATCAGCCAGCTGAATGGTCTTGGGCAACATCGACTCCATCGGTAGGGGCGTTCCCCAAAAGGGGAGCCCAGTCAAAAAATAAATATCCTCCACCGCAATGAAGGGGATCTGCTCTCCTCGTAAGAGAAAGCAGTGCAACTCCGGACTCCACATATAGATCAGGAACTGCAACAAATACTCCTGTGCTCGTATCAACAGGCACTCAAAGAACTTTAGCAACCCACAGGTTGCCAAAGTCGCACGCACGCCAGGCCCCTGAATGGCCACGATGTCTCGCAATTGGGCCCAGTCTCGCTCTTGTCATCGCATTGGCATCGTCACCATAGTCCACCTGAACACAACACAGAGCCCTATATCAGCTCATGCAACCATCAACAGCATAAAAAAGACTCATTTTTTACCCTTCGACCTTGCCTCCTAGGCGCGGTTTTTGTTACCCACATGCATGCACACATGTGCGTCTGTTCACTACATAGGCACGCATATATGCGCACCTGTTCATTACATAGGCACGCATATATGCATGCCTATACTCTACACAGGTGCACATCAGTGCACACCTGTACACTACACAGGTGCACATCAGTGCGCACCTGTTCACCATACAGACATGCATAGGTGCGCGCCTATCAACCCCACAGGCATGCACTAGTGCGCGCCTGTTCAATTCATAGGCATGCCCTTCATGCGCGCCTTAAATTCTTCTTATCGCACACCCATGTGCGTATATTCGGTGGACATGTGCGCATGCATGCACGCCTCTCACTGTGTCACCCGCGCATGGGGGGCCCACACCCCCTAAATACCCCTGTACGGCCCCCTGTACAAACCCTGCCCAAAAATTGAAAACCTATTTCTATGTAGGACGATCAGACCACTAACCTGATACTCGCAAATCCTCAATCGGCTGCCTCGTCCTCCCAGAATCTACAAATCTCCTCTGGAAACTTCTTATCCACTCACTATTGCAGCAGGTACAAATGAGGTGGCAATATGGGCCCTACAACTATATATAGGCCTTTTTCCAAACTTCCACTCACAATTCCGGGAGCCCAAGGTGTCCATTTTTCAAACCGTCTTCAGCCACGGGATCAACATCCCGTCACCTACATCACAGCAGTCCCTGGGTCACTTTTCATCCTGAGCCCCCGGGGCACCTTTTTTTCATATCATGGTCAGGTACGCACGCGCATAGTCACATTTATCACATACATGCTCATATCTTTGCTTCTCTTCAGATGTTGTTCACTTTGGGTATTTGGTTTTCATGTGTGCAGGTACTTGATCATCATCCATCAACACAACCCCTCCAGGTATATACTCAGCACTGGCATGTAGTCTTTCTCATTGTATTGCATTTACATTTCCAGTCACACCCTCTGATATTGGCCTCTAGGATACCCATTCCCGGCTCCGCAGTACCCACGCCTCCATTTTGCATCTTCGGTACTATTACCTGATAACATTCTTACCCACATGAGTTGTCCCATTTATAGCACCTTTTGGCACTTTTGACACTCATGTTGTTCTTCATTACCCTTTAGGGATGGGAGTCCTGATAGTCTTTCACCATGTTGCGAATCAACCACATACTCCTTCTCCTCATTTTGCTAGCTTTCCCACACGGACTCCCAGATTATCTCTTTACGGTTCTATTTTTTTTTACATGCACCTCCACATTATCATGAACCCTTCATTTTCATCCACAATCAGTTTGCCCATCTGCAAACCTACCTTCATTTCACCTACCTCATACAGAAACTCACCAATGGGGCCCCCACCCTTCATCAGTCTTCCAAGCACATTATTCCCTACATGGGCCACCCATGTCACACTAGGGAACCCATTTCTGTATCTGTACATTTCTCCCCAATTATTCGTTATTTATTGTACAAACGCCTTTATTTCGAGTCATTACATTCTCTTTTTGTTGTCGCCTTTGACGATTTGCTTCCTTTTGGCCACACGCAACCCATGTCACCCTTGGTTGGAGCATTACTTATCATCTACCCTTCCCGACATCTTCCATCTCTTCAGAGTACCCCACAGGTCACTTACCTCTACCCTATGAATTTGTTCACTTTGTCCTGCCTCTGGCACAACTTATTATTGGTCTTGTCGTCCCCCTGACACTCGACCTCGTTACACGATTGTGGAAACTTTTTATCTCCTACATCCTCCAACCAAGGGAAGTCTTGAGTCTTCCCACTTCTTGACTTCGTCCATGTACCTCTGTCACTTCCTCACCTCAGTAGATTCCACGAAGCCCTTTGCTTCTGGGAGTCGCATTCCCCTTTTGTCGACATCAATACAATTTTTTGGAAGGGCGACAGTATCTTGATTCTCATTCTCCACTCAATCAGAGATCTCGGATGGCACAGGGTGAAACACCATTGCTCCCTACTGTTGTTGACTCCCGTAACATTCGACGCCAACCCCTTCTCATGTTACAGTGGGTCTTACTTTGTGAATATTGCAGTTAGTTCTTTTATTTGCCGAAGACCTCTAAACTTGGCAGGGCTCTCAATGCCCACATCATCACTGCTACTTAGTACCATGATCAATTCCTATTGTTCAGAGTATGTTCATTTGTAGAATTGTCTTCTGCACGACCGCCCCTGAGGGTGCTGCAGTTGTCTACACCAACACTTCAATCATCTTTTTTCAGAGTTATATGACATGAGCATGGGGCATGCCCGTCTCGTTTGTACACAGTTTTCTATTTTACGCACCTCATAGACGGTCGGGTCCTACCAGTTCCTTTTTTCTCCAACGGATCACTCTAAACGATCCCACTATTGCTCTATCTTACAACAACATTCTTAGTAGAAGAAACATTGATGGATTTCGGCTATATGTATGCTCCTAACCTCATCCATTATGGGGCATCTGTTATCACTGAAATTTCGTCAGCACATGGTTACAAGAACTCAACATCGTCAAATAGTAATGAAGTCATTCATGGCCCTGAATAAATATCACAGCATTCAAAAAGGTCAAAAACTATACAAAGTAGTGAAAAATTGAAGAGCGCTTTACAAAAGTTGGGTGCGCGCGCACATGCGCGGAACAGGAATGTAGAATGCACACATACACGCACGATGCACGGCTGTTAGTGCAAAACGCCGCGCACCTGCTAAACAACGCATTTATGAATGTGGTCGGCCTCCCAACCACTTATGGTTAAGCTCCCAAGCTGATTTGATTTCCAAATCCAGGATGGATCCAAATGGTGGGCTGGTCAAAGACCTAGTAATGCCCTAGATGGCCTCTCTTCACACTACAAAGCAGTTACACAATAACCCAATGCAATGCTATAAAAAGCCATGAATACACCTCATTTTCTCAAGGAATTCTAAGTAATGTTATGATGCCTATATTGTTTTAAGGACTCCATCCTTGACAATACCACATTGGCACCATTTCATTGAGCAACCCACCTATCCATTGAGTGGGTTTGCAAAGAGTTCTTTCACCACCATTTTCATTTTTCTTGTTGTAAGGAGAGCAAGCTTGTGAGGGTCCAAGAGCCTTCCCTTGGAGGAAGAAGGGACTCATAGTCCCCTTTCTTCTTGGTTATTTGATTTCATCAATAGATCAGCCTAAAAACATTGGTGACATGGGTCTTTTTGTGTTTGTTATCTCTATGTCCCTATGCATATGATTTTAGTTTGTATTAGTTTAATTCTTTCTTATAATTTTGTTTTTCTTTCTCTAACTCTTTCCTCTACAGCTGTCATGCTCAGGAAGACCCAACTGGGCATGCAAGCACCTCTTATTTTCTCACCAAGGTGACGAAAAGCATGCAATACCAACGAACACTTTATGCAAGCATTGCCAACAAGGAAAGCAAACAAAGACCGGGTTCAAATCAAAGGAATATTCAAACACAAAACCACTGGAAATTGTGCATACTAATCTAGTTGGACCAAATACAACAAAAGGCTTAAAAGGTGAGAGATACTTTATGGTATTAGTTGATGATTATACAAGAATGACTGCAGTTTGCTTTCTCAAGAACAAATCAGAATCTTTTGAAAATTTCAAGATCTACAAGGAAATGGTTGAAAATGAGATGGATTCAAGAATCCAATGCTTAAGATCGGATAATGGAGGAGAATTCACCTCAAAGGAATTTATGGACTACTACAGCAATCATGGAATAAAAAGGCAATTCTCCGTCGCTAGGACACCTCAACAGAATGGGGTTGTTGAAAGAAAGAATAGGAAAATACAAGAAATGGCTCGAACAATGATAATGGATTCAAAGTTGACAGATATTTTTTGGACACAGGCAGTGCATACAACAGTTCACATTCAAAACAGAGTAATTCTCAGAAACAACACTGATAAAACTCCATACGAGCTATGGAAAGGAAGACCAACAAATGTGAAGCACTTCAGAGTTTTTGGAAGAAAATGCTACATCAAAAGAGAAGATGCCAGAATGGGAAAGTTTGACTCTCATGTGGACAAAGGAATACTTTTTGGTTACTCAAGTACAAGGAAATCATACAAGTGTTACAATATAAGATTAAACAAAGTTGTGGAAAGCATCAACGTAACAATTGATGAAACAGACAGACCAGAATCAAATAAAGAAGAAAACAAATCAATGGAACAACTTTTTGAAGAAGAAGATGAAAATGAAGAAGAAGAAGAAGATGAAGATGAAGATGAAGAGAATCTGACAAAAGTAGAAGAGAAAGTTCAAAAAGTATCTCCAGAGACACCTAGCAAACGAGTACCGAAGAATCATCCTTCAGATCAGATTATTGGAAACAAAGATGCAGGAGTTGAGACTAGAAGAAAAATTCGTTCACCAGAACAAACACACCTAACACTCTTATCTACAATTGAACCAAACTATTTTGAAGAAGCCGGGAAGGATGAATTTTGGAATAAGGTCATGGATGAAGAATTGGATCAAATAGAGAAAAATGACACTTGGGAATTGGTTCCAAGACCAAAGAATAAGAATGTGATCGGCACAAAATAGGTTTTCAAGAATAAATTGAATGAAGATGGACGGGTTACAAGGAACAAATCTAGATTGGTATGTAAAGGATATGCACATATTGAAGGAATCGACTTTGAAGAGACATACGCCCCAATTGCCAGAATGGAAGCACTCCTTTTTCTTTTAGCTTATGCATGCTCCAAGAATGTTAAAGTATATCAGATTGACGTAAAATCAGCTTTTCTAAATGGGGAACTTGAAGAAGAAGTCTACATTGGACAACCAGAAGGATTTCAGTTGTCAGAGAACACAGACTATGTGTGTAAATTAAAGAAGGCCTTGTATGGTCTAAAACAAGCTCTTAGAGCATGGTACTCCAAACTGGATAAGTATCTGCAACAGGCAGGGTTCAGAAAAGGAAGTACAGACAACAACCTCTACATCAAGGTAAGTCAAGGTAATATTTTATTAATTGAATTTTATGTTGATGATATTATTTTTCTTAGTGATAATGACAGGTTAAGCCAGAAATTTACAAAAGACATGCAAAGTGAATTTGAAATGTCATTACTTGGAGAACTATCCTTCTTTCTGGGACTTCAGATACATCAAAGCAACCAAGGAATTTTTATTTATCAAACCAAGTATATCAGAGAAATGCTAAAGAGGTTCGGAATGGAAGATTGCAAACCAGTTGTAAGTTGAGCAAAGATGATGATTCAAAGTCTACAGATCAGAGGCAATATAGGTCAATGATTGGCAGCCTACTATATGTGACAACATCCAAACCAGATGTAATGCAAACAGTTGGATAGGTGGCATGATTTCAAGAAGCACCAAAGGAATCACATGTATTAGCAGTAAAGAGGATCTTCAAATATCTCAAAGGAACATAAGAGTTTGGATTATGGTATCCAAAAGGAAAAGATCTATCACTTATGGCCTACACAGATGCAGATTGGGCAAGTTGTATTGATGATCGATGAAGCACCAGTGGAGCAATGTTCTACTTAGGTGAGTATTTGGTATCATGGCTAAGCAAGAAACAATCATCGATATCTCTATCTACAGCCGAGGCAGATTATATTCTAGTAGCAGCATGTTGTACACAAGTTCTTTGGATGAAACAAACTTTGACAGATATACAGGTTGAGTATGATGAGCCCATTCCAATATATTGTGATAATACAAGTCCCATCAGTATCTCAAAAAACCTGGTGATGCACTCCAAGACTAAGAACATTCCAATCAAGTATCACTTTCTACGGGAACATGTTGCAGAAAAGAACATCAGAGTTGAGTATGTGGGCACAAAAGAACAAGTGGTAGACATATTTACAAAACCACTTTCATGGGAAGCCTTTGAATATCTTCACCAAAGATTTGGAGTTATTTCTACTCCAAAAATGAATGCTTTTTGAATGCTTTTTGAATGATTATCGTATATGTCTTAGATGTACACGAGGAAGCACCATAAGAGGACAGTCTATCAGCGGGATCAACCCCGGATGGAAAGATACCCTTGCCATTAATGACAAAGGGGGAGAGATTTATCAGATGAAGAGGACAGAGGCATGGTTTCAGGAGTATCATATTTATCAAATGCAGAGGACAGAGGCATGGTTTCAGGGGGAGCATGAGTGATATGATTTCAGTGTTGCATCAGAGTGTTGCCATCAATGCCAAAGGGGGAGATTGTTGATTAAGGTTGGTTGTCATTGATGTCAACCCTTGAAGAAAGACCCATAGCACAAAGGTTTGGGTAATGGACCCAATAGTGTTTGATGTAAATATGACTCATTATTGTTTTGTCATAGTTGATAAGAAGTAAATATGGATGAACTCCAAAGTGGTCCCCTTATGGTGAAATCCCTCATGGGAAGATGCTTTGTGGAGTAAGAGAAACCATGCTTAATTATGGAATAATGAGATGAAGGAAAGTGAATTTGTCAGGGAAAATATCCGATATGGATAGTTCTTGTCATGTCATTTTTGGTGGTATGTGGAACGTCACATAATTCCTCACGGTTAGAGAGTTATGGCCATGAGAAGTTGGAGACCCCAGGTTTGGGTAATGGACCCAAGTTTGTTTGATGGGTAACGGTATG
>ML794726.1:263258-277192 GCA_009831015.1 Picea engelmannii | reverse complement strand
CACTGGTGTATTGTGTATGTGTGTGATTGTTTATTTATTACTGCTCATTATTGGATAATAATTCTACATTGATATAACATTTGAAGAAAAAGGATTATAATTACGTTATTACTGATTCATCCCCCCTCTCAGTAATCCAACAAGATCAGGACAATCTAGGATCATTAGATCGAGGTGAATTCAGAGGTTGGGAAGGCTTAAATCTCAACCATTAGATTAGAATTATGAACTATAAGATCAAACTAAAGGAAAGAAGGTGGTCAACTCTGATGCTGACCGCTTCAGATAAAAGCATTCTTAAACATGTAAGTTTACTCGAAGTTCACGCTAAAAGGAATAAGGTGGTAAACTCTTGCATTGACCTACTCCAACGATAAGAAGCTCAGATAAACCAAGAAATCCTGAACTCCCGAGCCTTGAAGTTAATAGAAGTCGTCGATCAAGAAAAGAAAAGATCTATGGTGATAGATCTATTCAACACTTTAACAATGATTGAAGGATGTTATAAAAGTGCCAAAATTCCCAACGCCTTGAAGTACTGAAGCCACAAAGTGTAAATCCATGATCCATGAGGGAGACATGTGGAAAAAGAAAAATATGACATGTGGCTCGATGGACTACTGACAAGTGTCAAGGCATAGTTGACACATTAGGTATACGAAAATCATGAATCAAGGTGACATGTGGCAACCACTCATCTAATGCCAAGTCAACAGTGACGTCAACAAGCCATGTCACTCTGAGATTACATCCTTTAAGGATGCCCAACTTCTCCTACCAACAAAGATACCCAAAGCACCAAAGGCCGAAGTCACATATTAAGGATTGAATGACTGCAAAGGCCAGAAGTACCAAAGGACAAAGTATTGGATAACCTAGTTCTGACACTAGTCACGTGATAAGGTAAAGAAGCTGAAGGGGCTAGAAGTGAATAGTCCCTTGGATGTTTGAATATGATCCCACGTAGAAGAATAGGGGCGGAAGAAGAAAGGGATAATAAAATAGTGCTTGGAATGGATAATATCATGGTTTTGATCTTGCAGTCACACAAATTTTGGTTGAAGGAAGCGACTATTGATTAAGACTCGAATTCACAACAATTCTATATCTGTAGACTAATGAACCGATACACGGTCATGATTAAAGAAGAGTTAAATCATGAGCATTATGAATAAAGAGTAAAAAGGAAAAATGATATTATATAAAGTTCAATATTATCATTTAAATGAAGATTATCTAGGTGGATATTGGTGTCCTCCCACCTATTCCACTGGCTCGAAAAACAGTTTTCCACCTTGGCAGTTTTTCGAGGTCCAAATGTTCAGGACCATTTTGAGGCCCTAAACGACATTTTTTGGGGATTTGGGGACCATGTGACTGCTAAATGCACTAACCTCAACCAGTTGAAAATTTTTCTTCTTGGTTATACCTTTCCAACGGGCTATCATGCACCTAAAACGAAGATCGTATGAAAAAGTTATAACCTCGAGAAGTTGATGTACTAACTTACCCAAACGGGGCCCACATGACTTTTGGCGCTTCATCTGCTAGGGTTAGGTTTTTGGATGTCTAGGGTTTTTGACATTCATGTTTATTGTAAAAATTACTTCAGAGCCTCATTGCAATCATGTTATTGCAAATGAGCACAGTCATCACATCTCTTTTCAGAGATAAGCCGCGACCATTCCAGCAAGAATATTTTTTGCTGCATTTTTATAGTTTCAAATTATTTCCTTATTGAATAGAAAAAAAGTTTTACTATATCTCTAATATTCTGTGTTAATAATATTTTAATAATCTCTATTCATTTCGTTCAGCTCATAAAATCATGATCAATGGTATTATAGTACAAAGAATTCAAGGTACTATAATAATAATATTTTAATAATATTTTCTCTTTGTCGTCTTAATGCATGTCCCCAACGAGGTCAAGGTACAAAGAATTGGGTCTTGAGCTTGTTTTTCCTGAAGACAAAAGATCTGGCATGCCCAAGCGACTTCTCATGGAAGGGGGAAATAAATATGATGGGATAAGATATCCTTTCAAAAATTTTCTTGAGGAATCCCTCACGCAACAGAGGAATGAGATGATGGATAGTTTCGTGCAAATCCTTTAGCGGCTACCAACAGGCGATGGATCTTCCTTGAGCGGAGGCACTGCCCCCTTCAATGTACAAATAAACTTCAATATTCCTATATTTGAAGGTAAGATGGATGAAGATGTTTTAGACAAGTGGTTGAATCTACTAGAAGGGTATTTTTATGCCCATAACTTTTCAAATAGAGAAAATATTACTTTTTCTCTCCTCAAAGTTGTTCCCCATGTCAAAGATTGGTGGGAAACTTTCTGTGAGCAAAGGGAAACAAAGGAACCCTCATTATTTACAGTCACAGCCAGCCAGGAATCCTTCAGGGATGCTATTAAGGAACAATACTACCCTTTTTGAAATTATGATGACTTGTATACCAAATGGACCACACTGCGACAAGAAAGAGACCAAGCAGTGCCAAAGTTCACAAATATATTCCATACCTTGTGCACCAAGATGGGTATCAAATATTCAGAGCGACATCTGGTGCTCAAGTATCATGATGCTATGCATAGATACATCTATATAAAAATGGAATTTCTAGACATATCGTCCTTGGGTGCAACCTACTGATATTCCATCAAAATCGAGCAGAAGCTCAAACAAATTATGCGACAATTTGGGCCTAGGAACCCCTCACAGTAAAATATAGGAAAGGGATGCCCCAAACCATAGAAAAACGAATAGAGCAAAGATGGATATTATTAGGACAACCAGTCCAAGCCACAAGAAAATAAGGACACTAGAAAGACAAATAAATATACAGGGAAGTGGTGCGACTTCCATAAGATCCCTTGGCATAACACTGTTAATTACCGCTCAAAGAAGTTGTTGGTGGCTGAAGTGAAATCCTCTGAATCAGATGTGGGTTTTGACTCTGAGCCAGAACTAGAAAGGGTAAGACAGATCATTGATGTGGAACCCAGTGCCACCATTTCTACTACCAAGCTCCAACCTGGTGAACTAGATGAGCAATAAGAAGGCCAACACCTCTTCCATTCACAGATGTGGGTAAAAGGAACCCCGCTGCACTTCATTATTGATAGCAGTAGCCAAAATAACCTTATCCTAGAAGAGGTCATCAAGCACCTAGCTCTACTGAAAACACTGTACCCACAACCCTACACCATTGGATGGATCCACCAAGGAAGTGATCTTCGCGTCAACCAACAATGTCGACTGTCGTACGACATCAAGCCTTTAAAAGACAAAGTATTTTGTGATGCTTCTCCTCTCGAAGTTTGTAATGTTCTTTTGGGCCAATGTTATTTATGGAAACATCATGTTGTATATGAGTCTAGGCCTCATAGTGTTATTATCACTTTGAACAAGAAATTATACAGGATACCTAAGGCAGTCCCTCCTAGTGCTATTTCCTTGATCTCTACCAAGCAATGTAGGATGGTCATCTCTTAGATCGGGAAATTTTTCTTCTTCTTGATTCACTCTCAGAGTGAGCAAAAGATCCTAGCCACATCTAGGGCCTCCGCGATCGATCTCTCCACACAATATAAGCAAGTGGATAGGGTCATGGAAGAATACTTAGATACCTTTTCCTCTCCTATTGGGGTACCTCTACACTGCCATGTCAAGCATCCCATCGATTTGACCCTAGGCACACCTCTAACCAATGGGATAGTCTATCACTGGTCTCTATTAGAAAATGAGGAGATCAATAGGCAGATCCAAGAACTGATCCATAAGGGGCACATTCGTCCCATCTCATTGCCTTGTGGGAGCCCAATCATGCTGGTGAAAAAGAAAGATGGGACCTGGCGATTTTGCATTGATTACCAGGTCCTAAATAAAATCACAGTCCAAAATCGACACCTTATTCCCCGAATCAACGACCTCCTTGATCAACTCACCAGGGCCGAATACTTCAATAAGATTGATACGAAGTCTGGTTACCACCATGTCCCAATATGACAGACAAATGTATGGAAGACCGCCTTCAAGTCAAAACAAGGTATTTTTGAATGGATTGTCATGCCCTTTGGTTTGAAAAATGCTCTAACAAATTTTATGAGTGTTGTAACCTAGGTCTGCACCCATGCCTCTCCTCGCTCATTTCCCTATGCCTGTGTCGTATTTTTCTCTTTTGGTTGATAAAGTCAGTTTCTTATCTGTTCAATGATTTGGTTTTCCTTATTGGATGCTTGACTAATTCTGTGCACTAAATTATTTTTATTTTCCTTGAAAGACAATTGCATGTTTGATTTGAGTTTGAAATATCTGTCATCATGTTTTCCACTAATTAAGCATGCAGCAGGTCGACCAAGCCTTTCCTATGCACAGGAGACATCCAAGTCCATCAATTCCTTTGTAATCTCATTAAGCTCCCGTAGAGTTGACAACAAATAAAAGTAGGCCATGTTAGGCTTGAAATACATGCAAACAAACAAGTTCAATTTTCAACTGTCATATTAAGCACGATTAAGTCATGACTGTCGGATTTCAGTGGAAAGAGATCGATGGTGGGGAGGCATTGCGATGAGCGAGAAGAAAATTAAAGTTTCTGTAAGTTGTGACCCCACAATCATTCAAGATCATTGATCTTTCTAGATCAATAGATCAATGGTGCATATCTATCCTGCTACGAAAGAGTATCTTCTCATTGCAGGGATCGGGAAGGAAATTAAAGACAGAGTGAGTTAAGTTTCTGAAATCACTCATGGCCATTGATCTTCAAGCAAGGGACACGTGTCAAATGATCTCATACTCTGGGAGGAAACAAGAAGATCTAAGTGAGTAAAGGACTCCCAAATCCTGAAATCCCAAAGTAATTGTGGACCGTCCAAATACAGAGGCCACATGGATGCATATATTTCACTTCGGAGATATGACACTTCATAGGATTGTAAGAACTTTGAATTGAAAACTCCTAAAGTCCGAACACCTGAAGTCTCAAAGTGAATGACCCATCCATCAACGTGAACACATGGAGGAATATCGTTCACTTCAGAGACTTAGCACTCCGTTAGGTTTTCAAAGAACTAGAGAAAGAATGACCCAAACCTCTGAAGTGAATCTGGACCATCCATCTGTGAGGACACGTGGAGAAAACTCTCTCACTTCGGATATACGACACTTCAAAGGATTGTAAGAACTATGCATTGAAAAATCCCGAAGAAC
Organism: Picea engelmannii; assembly: GCA_009831015.1. Classification (NCBI taxonomy): domain Eukaryota; kingdom Viridiplantae; phylum Streptophyta; class Pinopsida; order Pinales; family Pinaceae; genus Picea; species Picea engelmannii. Next base: position 271,967 of record ML794726.1, on the reverse strand, counting down.
GAACACCTAATGCCCCGAAGTGAATCTGAATCGTCCATCAACAATGTCACATGGAGGCATATCGTTCACTTCGAAGACTTAGCACTCAATAATGTTTGAGAAGCACTAGATAAAGAATTACCCAAACTCCCGAAGTGAATTTGGATCATCCGTCAACGAGGACACGCGGTGGAAGTTCTCTCACTTCAGATATACGACACTTCGGAGAATAGTGTGAGAAAGTAGAAGAAAAATCCCAAAGCTCGAACTCCCGAAGTGAATCTGGACTGTCCATCAACGAGGGCACACGGTGATAGATCTTCCACTTCAGATATACGACACTTCGGAGGATTGTGTGAGAAAGGAATAGAAAATTCTCGAAGCCTGAAGTCCCGAATTAATTTCGGACTGTTTATCTCAAATCAATAAGAACCGTTGTTCTTTGCAGTAGGTAGGAAAGGAATATTAGTCGAAGTACTGAGAGACCACCACATCACTCTGGGCCCATACTACTCTGGGAGTTATGAAAAATTTGCATCTAAATTGGCACCATTTCTAAATCATATAGGGGAGTTATAATATGGAATATATATAAAACTTTAGTTGGGGAGCTAAAGTAGCAAGGCCACCCAGATCACAAATTGTGACAAGATTGATAGTCACAGTTCATTGTAGGGACGAAAAATGCTTGAACGTTAATTTTCCAGAGCGGTCCCACAATTGAAACCATGGTATAGCTTATGAGGTATGTGGTAGCTTGTGGTGGATTGCAGGGGTCGGAGTAGTGTGGACCCAAACCACCCTCAACAACTTCCACAATCATGTGCTTATATGACGTCAGGTCACCACGTCACTCCAAGATATTTTCACACTGCACATCTAGTTGCCTCTAATGGCCTCCAATAGGGCACGTGCACACCATGAACAATGTAGAACTCATCTATGTAACTTCGAATCAGTTTCTACCACAATTACAGTTCATCCAGCGCATGCATCAGTTCAGTCTCCTAGACAATAGTAGTTTTTAGTTAATCAATTCCAAAACCGTTTTAGATTAAATTAATAAGTGGTCTTCTATGTGTTATAAGAACCACTCTTTTTTATTAATTCAAGTGTGAAGTATACATTTTTGTACTCCAGTAGTGTTTTAATCAAGTTAATTATTCTTTCTACAATTGTTAATGTAGATTTAAGTCTCAGTCCCAGATGGACGAGAGACTCTGCAACTCTGATAAATATGTGGTTTCTATATGCTTTGGATGGGGGGAATTTTGGAAAAGGATCAAAATGCATCAGACTGGTTGGACCCATTCTATGCATGGATTAAAACTCTCTACCTAGTGAATATACTCTTGATGACAGTTTTTCATTCAAATCTTCATGTGTTTTTATCTTATCTTGAATGGAGTTTTTTATTTGTGCAAAGTGCATTTCATTTTCTTTCGACTATTGTATAACTCATCTTTATTGATATAAAACCTGTGAAAACAACTAATGCTTGGTGAATATTTGTTCTTATTGCAACCTACGGGAGTAATTGTATTTTTGATACATGTTTAATGTCTTGAAATGATATTTTAAGTCTTGAACTTCCTGCAAAAAACTATTCATTGAGTAATTTGTTGTTTCCCTTTGTTTTCTATTATTTCACTTGTCTGTCTTTAGTGTGGTACCAGCCAAGGAGGACCCTCATAGATATCATTTTTCCAATCCAACCATGCTCTTTTATTGGTAGAGACAACCCTCCAACTGACCAACAAAAAATTAAAAATTAACCATTCTAAACTTGAGGTGGCCTAGCTCTGCCCTTTAGCAGTCAGGTGTAGACTTTAGGACTAACATCTTATGGCACTGTTTTCGGGGACAAAGTAACAAAATAAATTTCCTTGATAGAAATAAAATGATCAGATCTGATATTTGATGGTGAACAAAGACCAAACACATTCAGACTACATATCATTCACCTACTGACTCCATGGTTAAATAATCCTGTGGCGACTCCATAGTTTTAAGAAGTCATATTTTCAGATGAAAGCCATCTTGGCTCGAAGGTTTTCTCCTTTAAATTTCTATTTTGTTCCTAGTTTTCCAAATGTTATTCCTACTATAGATGAGTGGGGTGATTTTTTTCCCATATTTAGAGAACATAGAGATGGCAACCCTGTCGAGCATTTGCTTGATTTTCATGAACTCGTGCATCAATGGGGAATACATAGTGAGGATGTATTAATGAATATGTTCATGTATTCATTAGAGGGAGATGCTCGTGAGTGGTATCGATCATTTCCCCCTTCTAGCATCTCCTCCCTGGAACAATTCCATGTTACATTCAGTAAGCATTGTGAAAGGTTTCTTCCAGCTGATTTACTTTTTGAAAATTGTTGTGAAGAATTTCGATCTCATATTTGACAGTCACTTATTAGTTCTTCTGGTAGTGAAAATAAAAGGGATTTTTCCATTGAGGAAGTGGAGGAAGATTTGGTTATATATGAGTCTTTTTCTGATCCTTTTATTCAAAAAGATGATGTTGGGAATTACATTAATGATGAAATTGATGATAACAAATCTTTGGATACATATTGCATTATTATAGGTGACTCAGTTAGTCGTTGTTATGATACATATGTTGTTCTATGTTCTCATAAATATTTGATTAACTATGAGGAAAGTGATGTTGAAGGTCACAAGCCAATTTTTCCCCTTCCTTATGAAATTGTTGTGCAATAGGAAATCTATAAGTCTGAAGATGACATTCTAGAGCTAGAATGAGGAAAAACCAGCAATGCAGAAGACATACCCATCATTTCAAACAACAAGATGAGAAGTATCAAGAGTATCTTACTTCCCTTTATGGTTGTGAATCACATGAATTTCATGAGCCATTTCAACGAGGACATGAGCAACTCGGTCTTGTTTATAATGCATATCTTACACAACAACAACTTTTTCCTCTAAACCACTTGGAGGATTTTCATGACTTTCAAGATCCAATAGCAAGACGGATGGATTCTTATTTTTCCAAAATCCCAAAGGTTGAAATTTTTAGCATGATCATCATTTGCAACTGTAAGTACCAGATGTTTGGCAACTTTTTGTCGCATTTGATATATCCTCTTTGGATTATTATAAACAATGACATGCACAGAGTTATGGTTCTCAGTCAAATGTTTTCTTGGTTTCATTGGAAGTGAAATTACACATGATTGAGTTGGTTTTCAACTGAATAGAGTAGGTAGTAGGAAAATAATCTCATAGTTCGAGCATTTTTAATTTTTAGTTCACAAATTGTTTTTCAGTGTGTTGATTTTTAGCAGCTTGTTTGAATAAGAGACTCCATAGCCCAACAAAGGCATTGGAGTTTATCTGCAGTTTCAAGTTTCAGTAAATATTGCATAGCCCATAAAAGCCATTGGGGTTAGCTTCAGTGTTAATTTTCAGAGATACATGGTTGGTAGACAGAATAGAGGTAAGAAAAGGGAGGTGAGGGGAAAGTTATTAAAGTCAAGCGCACTGATCTACTGTCCTTAACACCTCGTAGGGAAGTTCTATCCTAGGTTGGAGCCAATGTTGTAACCTACGTCTGCACCCTTGCCTCTCCTCTCTCATTTCCCTATGCCTTCGTCATATTTTTCTCTTCTGGTTGATAAAGTCAGTTTCCCATCTATTCAATGACCTGGTTTCCTTATTGGATTGCTTGAATATTTCTTTTCACCAAATTATTTCTATTTTCCTTGAAATATAATTGCATGTATGATTTGAGTTTGAAATACTTGTCATCATGTTATCCACTAATTGAGCATGCAGCAGGCCCACCAAGCCTTTTCTGTGCGCAAGAGACATCCAGGTCCACGAATTCCTTTGTAATATAAGTAAGATACTGCAGAGTTGACAATGAATCAGAGTAGTCCATGTCAGGCTTGAAATAGAGGAAAACAAACAAGTTCAATTTTTAGCTATTAGATTAAGAAAGATTAAGTCACAACCATCATATTTCATTGGAGAGAGATCGATGGTAGGGAGGCATTGTGGGAAACAAATTAAAAAAAATTTCAGGTTGTGAGCCTGCAATCGCTCATGATCGGTTATCTTTCTAGATCAGCAGATCAATGGTGCATATTGATCCCACTACGAATGAGCATTTTCTCATTGCAGTGATTGATCTAAAAATGAAGAAGACTTGAAATCTTGAAAATATTTGCAAGTAAAGTTTTTGTGTTAAAAGCAAATGGATCAACTTTGCAACACATTATTAATAGGATTTACTCATTTAAGAAAAAAATAAACATCAACATAATCAATGAACATAAGAACATAAACACAACAAATGATAAAGGAGTTCACCCCTCTCTTGGGCTACATCTCCTGGTCTAGCTTCCAATGGATCATTATTATTAATTGCTAAAAGTGCTCAAAAACATGCTTTACAATGCTCAAATTGTCCAACAGATTGCTCCAATGTCTTCAGAGCATCCAAAAACCCCTAGCTGGGCTTTTTCGGCACCTCGTTTGGCCAAAAAACGAAGAAGTTAGGCTTCCTGGAAGTCCCCCCTTCAAGCTTGCTGTCTCTGCATCTACAAATCGCACCCTTGTTCATTCAACCTAGCACACATGCCATTTAAAGTGTGAAAACCTAGCACCAATTGCAACCGTGTAAACAGTGTGAACTGTAGGATGGTTATGGGTGCGCCAGCCCCTAACCGCCTAGCTCTTGGGCACCTGGGTCGCCCATATGACCTCGCGCAAATGTAAAAAGGGCTCTGTTTTCCAACCCCCGTGCTAAGGTTCAAGTCACATGGTGTAACAAAAGAAACCACGGGCTACATATTTTAAAAACCCCGCATGCACCATTTACCAGAGGGTATGGTTGAATGCAATGTAAATGTGACCAGGGGTTGGGGCTAAGCCCTAGCCCGGACCCCCGCACCGACCATAGCATAAAATGAATTGAAATAATTTGTATTACATATAGTTTATAAGTAACAACATGTGGGCTAGTGGTAGCCCACACTCTACCAAAGCACGGAGCCAAAGGGGAGGTCTGAGGTTCGACCCCCATGGACCCCATACAATTTTAAAACAACAACCAATAGCCAATACCGAGGTTCCACATGGCAGCCCATGATTGGGCCATGTGGCACCATACCATTGACCAAAAGAGATGCCACGTGTCACAACCTAATTCGACCACATCTTCCAATCAAAAACTGCCATGTCATCATAATCCACATCATCGTACGATCGTACGATCTCTGCCACATCATCGTACGACCCTGCCACGTCGGCCTGTACGGACTGCACAGTCAACGACCTTTTTTTGCCTGTTTGACAGTTCGAACAGATTGCGATATCTCTCTCTCCTGACGTCCGTTTAAGATGAAACGAGTTGCGTTGGGTTCGCAATGATGAGGCCTACGCTTTCATTTGATTTGAAGCGATTCCAAGCACTTTGAATTTTTAAGCAAAATTTGATCCCTTGATCACACCTCCCCATTGGAAGGCTTTTGGACCTCCAAAAGACTATTTTCAGTCTGTGTGAAGATGATGGTATAGTTCCCTCACCCTTCCAACCTCAATCCACTTAGATTTTCTTGGATTTGTTCCTTTAATACCAACTCGAAGATACTCCACATTTCCTCGTTTTGAAGTTTGCATTCTCCTGTCAAGGATGGTCTCTTCATGCAGTTCTGTAAGATACTCTGGGGAAAAATCATCTATAGAAGGAATCTGAACATGCTCTCCATGATCGTCAATCAATGGAGGCTCATACACTTTTAAATTCTCAACATTAACAACTGCATACATTTTCATATAAGGAGGCAAATCTAAACAAAAGGCATTGTTACCGATCTTGTCGATAATCTTGAAGGGACCATATCGAATCGGTTTCAACTTTTTACCTTCTCCTTTAAGCCTCTCCTTACTTATGTAAAGCCAAACTTCATCTCCAACTTGGAAACTATGATCAACACGATGCTTGTCATGTCTCGTCTTGTACTTGGCTTGACTGTTTTCCAACTACTCTTGCACCACTTGATGTATCGACTGAATTTTTTCAATGAAGTTTTTTGCCCTATCAATGTCATATTGACCATCGATAGCAATATCTTTCCCAAAGAAAAATTATAAGGAGATTTGGGCAAATAGCCAAAACATGCTTCAAATGGCGACGTTTGAGTCGAAGAGTGCTTAGCTCGATTGTAAGCATGTTGAATGTAGTGTAAATGCTCATCCCAAAGTTTAGTATGCTTTCTGCAATAAGCACGAAGAAGATGCACCACTGTTCGATTTACCACCTTTGTCTAGCCATCTATTTGCGGATGAAAAGTTGTGCTATTTTTAAGTTTGGTGTCCATGAGTGCCCATAAACTCGACCAAAAACTTCCAACAAATCGAGAATCCTGATCATAAATAATGGATTTAGGGAATCTAAAATGCACCCAAACATTTTGAAAGATCATTTGTGTCATTTGTTCAGTTGTAACCTACTTAGTACAAGGCATAAAAATACACATTTTGCTAAAACGATCAACCAAAACATAAAGATAATCATGATTTCATCTCGACATAGGTAAACCACCTACAAAATCCATGGAAATACTTTCCCAAGGTCGAGAAGGAACTGGAAGTGGAGTATACAAACCCAACTTTCAATTGCTAGGTTTACTTGTGGCACATAACGAACATCCTCGAACATATCTTGAAACACTTTCATTCGTTTTAAGCCAGTAGCAGTATCTTTGCAAATTAGCCATTGTCTTGCCTACACCAAAATGACCAGCAATAAGAGAAGAATGGGATTCTATTATAATGTTGATTCTTTCCCCCTTTGGAATACACAACTTGCCAAGATGATACAATAGATTATTATTCACATGGTAATCGAATTCTTCAACATGGTTAGAGTGGCACAAAGTTTCATATACTTCTTTGAAGTCAGTATCTAAAGCATATTTCTCAACATAACTTTCATGCATGATAGGACTATGCTTAATAATAACTGAATCACTAATAATAGGCCTTGAAAGCATATCAACGACTTTGTTAAAAATGCCCTTCTTATACCTGATAACCAAGTGAAACTGTTGAAGAAAACCCATCCATCTGAAGTGCCTAGTTTGTTGTAGCTTTGTCTGTGATTGTAAGTATTGTAGTGGTTGATGATCGGTGTGAATAATGGTTTCTTTCCCCAACAAATAATGTTTCCATTTTTTTACACTTTGTACCAATGCATATAATTCATTATCATAAGTAGGATAATTAATCACAGGACCATTAAAAGTCTTAGAATAAAAACAAATGGGTTTACCATACTGTAGCAAAACTGCTCCCATTGCATAATTGCTTGCATCTGTTTAGATTTCAAAAGGTTGTCTTAAATTTGGAAGTGCAAGAACAAGCGTTGAACTGGTCTTCTCTTTCAAAGTATCAAAATCCTTTTGTTGCTTGCCTCCCCATTCGAAAACTTGCTTGACACTTGTCACAACATGTAATGGAGCTGCAATGGAAGAAAAGTTAGCAATAAACTTTCTCCAATATTGGGCTGCTCCCAAAAAACTTCTTACCTCTGTCACATTGCTGGGCCTGGGCCATTCCAAAATGACTTTGACCTTGGAGGGATCAATTTTTAATTTGCCTCCACCAACAATATGCCCTAAGTAAATGAGTGAAGTTTTGCCAAATTCACATTTGGACAACTTCAAAAACAACTGTTCTTTTCTCAAAACATCCAAAACTTGTTTCACATGTCTAGCATGCTCTTCACCAGATTTGCTAAAGATAAAAATATCATCCAAGTAGACAATAACACAATCATCCAGAAAAGGCCTTAAGACATCATTCATAACTCTCATGAAAGTAGCAGGTGCATTGCAAAGTCCAAAAGGCATTACCATCCATTCAAACAAACCTTGCTTAGTTTTAAAAGTTGTCTTCCATGTGTCTCCCTCTGCAATTCTGATTTGATGATATCCACTTCTTAAATCTAACTTAGTAAAATATTTAGCATCTTTTAATTAATCAAGAAAATCATTAATTCTAGGAAGAGGATAACGATTTTTAACTGTAATTTTGTTCAAAGCCCTAAAATCAACACACATATGCCACGTACCATCTTTCTTTGGCACTAACACAATTGGAGATCCACATGGCGATGAACTTGGTACAATAACCCCTTTGTCGAGCAACTCCTGAATTTGATTTTTAATCTCAGCATTTTCCATAACTGACATTCTGTACATACCAATGTTTGGAAGAGGACAATCTTGTTGCAATTGAATTTCATGTTGGACTCCTCTTTTCGGAGGTAATCCCTTAGGTTCGTTAAACATTTCATCATACCGAGTAACAACTTCATATAAATCGGATTTCAACTTTGTATCACAACTTTGAAATGCTTCGTTTTCAATATCTTCTTTAGGTTTGATCATTAAGAGAACAAAATTCTTACTAGCATTAACTAATCTCTTCATTTGTCCCGCATTTATAAGTGATAGATTCATCTTCTTTGTATGGGCTCTAACAATGTACTCAACTCCATCTTTAAACAAATGATACTTATTCTCATGACGATGAAAAATATCTTTCCTATGTACAAATACGGGCTTCCCAACACAATACCACAGATATCCAACGGAATAACATCAAGCTCTACCTCATCAACGAAATTTACAGTGATAGCAAACCTAAGTTTACACCTTCTTGTTACTTGTAACTTAGCATTATCACATATCC
>ML794726.1:246173-262557 GCA_009831015.1 Picea engelmannii | reverse complement strand
AACTTCTCAGCATTAACTTCTCCATTGTATATTGGCAATTCAAATTTTATATCAAGCTTTAATGAAGGAATTTGTGAAGGAGTTTTACCATGTCCCTTTGGAGAATTCCGAAGAGGTCTTGAACTGGTAGAAGAAGAAGAAGAAGATGGAGGAGAGGGTGGTGGAGAAGCACCATTCCCTCCATTTCTGTTTTGGAGTTTTGTCACCACTGTTTCCCTTATGCTTTGAAGGGTTGGAGCCTTCACCTTGCAACAATGTATTCCTTTCCATCAAGATCTTCATCATCTCTCTCATCTCCATGACAACCTTTCTGAGATATTCATCTTCTGCAGGAACACGTTCATGACTTTCTTCATGAGCCATACTTGGTGAATGCCTCCTTGAAACTTGCGGTGATTGTATATGCTTCCTCCTTGAAGGATGAGAACTTGGCTCCACAAATTGACCTTCTCCTCTTGTGAGTTTCAACCTTGTGAGAATCAGAAACAAAGCACTTGCAAAATAATCAAGTCTTCAAAAACCAGTGCTCTGATACCAACTTGATCCAAAAATGAAGAAGACTTGAAATCTTGAAAATATTTGCAAGTAAAGTTTTTGTGTTAAAAGCAAATGGGATCAACTTTGCAACACATTATTAATAGGATTTACTCATTTAAGACACAAATAAATAGTAGCATAATCAATGAACATAAGCACATAAACACAACAAATGATAAAGGAGTTCACCCCTCTCTTGGGCTACATCTCCTGGTCCAGCTTCCAATGGATCATTATTATTAATTGCTCAAAGTGCTCAAAAACGTGCTTTACAATGCTCAAATTGTCTAACAGACTGTTCCAATGGCTTCAAAGCATCCAAAAAACCCTAGCTGGGCTTTTTCGGCACCTCGTTTGGCCAAAAAACAAAGAAGTTAGGCTTCCTGGAAGTCCCCCCTTCAAGCTTGTTGTCTCTGCATCTACAAATCACACCCTTGTTCATTCAACCTAGCACACACGCAATTTAAAGCATTAAAAACTGGCACTAAACACAACCGTGTAAATGGTGCGAATTGTAGGACGGTTATGGGCACACCAGCCCCTAACCACCTAGCTCTCGGGCACCTGGGTCACCCATACGACCTTGCACAAATGTAAAAAGGGCTTCGTTTTCCAACCCCCGTGCTAAGGTTGAAGTCACATGGTGTAACACAAGAAACCACAGGATAGATATTTTAAAAACCCCGCGTGCACCATTTACTGGAGGGTATGGTCTAATGCAATGTAAATGTGACCGAGGGTTGGGGCTAATCCCCAGCCCGGACCCCCGCGCCGACCATAGCATAAAACGAATTGAAATAATTTGTATTACATATAGTTTATAAGTAACAATGCGTGGGATAGTGGTAGCCCACAGTCTACCAAAGCACGGAGACAAAGGGGAGGTCTGAGGTTCGACCCCCATCGACCCCATACAATTTTAAAACAACAACCAATAGCCAATACTGGGGTGCCATGTCGCAGCCCATGACTGGGCCACGTGGCACCATACCATTGACCAAAAAAGATGCCATGTGTCAAAGCCTAATTCAACTACATATTCCAATAAAAAAATACCACATCATTACATGCCACATCAGCATACGGTCGTACAGTCTCTACCACATCAGCATACAGTCGTACAGTCTCTACCACATCATCGTACGACACTGCCACATTATCCTGTACGGACTGCACAGTTGGCGTCTTTTTTTTACCTGTTTGACAATCCGAATAGATCGTGATATCTCTCACTCCTGACATTCGTTTAAGACGAAACAAGTTGCGTTGGTTTCTCAATGAAGAGGCCTATGCTCTCGTTCAATTTGAAGTGATTCCAAGCACTTTGAATTTTTGAGTAAAATTTGATCCCCTGATCAGTCATTGGGAAGGAAATTAAAGACAGAGCGAGTTGAGTCTTCGCAATCACTCCTGTCCATTGATATTCAAGCAAGGGACAGATGTCAAGTGATTTCTTACTCCAGGAGGAAACAAGCAAATTGATCTAGGTGGATATTAGTGGCCACCCACCTTTTCCGACTAACACAATTTTTTTTTTGGCAATTTTGGCAATTTACTATTTTTAGCAATTTTTAACTTTCGGGGCCAATTTGAGGGCCCAAATAAAGGTTTTTCAATATCGTTGTTATCAATGATATCTTATGGCATATTGAGGCCCCAAAATGAATCTCCTTAATGATACCTTTCCAACGAGATATCATACGCCTAAAACAGAGATCATATGCAAAAGTTACGACCCCAGGAAGTTAATGTACTAACTTACCCAAACGGAGCCCACATGAGTTTTGGCACTTCATCTCCTAGGGTTAGGTTTTTGGATTTCTAGGGTTTTGGCATTCCTGTTTATTGCAAAAAGGCCTTCAGAGCCTCGTTATAATCATCTTCTTGGGAATGCCAGTAGCCGTCACATGTCTTCATAGAGATAAGCTGCCACCATTCTAGCGAGTCTTTCACTCTATATTTTTGCAGTCTCTGTACATTTCTTTCATTAATAGAAATTGTGTATTGTTGTATATCTGTGTTTATGGTTGTATATTTGATACATTTCTATTATATTATTGAATATCTGCGATATCTCTATGCATTTCTTTATTATATCTCCGCTCTCATTTCGTGCTGAAAATAATTCTCACAGATCTATGTGAGTAAAGGACTCTCGAAGCCCAAAATCCCAAAGTAATTGCAGACCATACAAATCCAGAGGCCACGTGGAGGTAGATATTTCACTTTGGATACATGACACTTCAGAGGATTGTAAGAACTATGCATTGAAAAATCTCGAAGTCGGAACACCCAAAGTCTTGAAGTGAATCTAGATTGTCCATCAACAAGGAAACGTGTAGGCAGATTGTTCACTTCAAAGACTTAGCACTCCGTAAGGTTTGTGAATCACTAGAGAAAGAATTACCCAAACTCCCGAAGTGAATCTGGACCGTCCATCAACGAGGACACGTGGAAAAAACTCTCTCACTTTGGATATACAACACTTCAGAGGATTGTAAGAAATATGCATTGAAAACTCCCAAAGCTCGAACACCCAAAGTCCCGAAGTGAATCTGGACCATTGTTTGCACAGGGGCACACCCAGGGTTCAACGCTTCAAGAACACACCAACAAAACCCTAACTACCAACCCTTTTGGCAACACTTGTGAAGCAGATGAAGTCTCCCCTGAGGTAGAGGTAGGGGGGGGTTGTAGGACTCAAGTGTCTACAACCTAGCTGGGACAAAGATCTATGATCACAATGATTTAATAGAGAACTTAACGGTTCACATTCATTAGTCTTTAACCCTTATTCACATCGCAGGTAAAACCTTATTTACATAACAATGCATTATTCAACAAGGTCTAGCACATCCAAGCACTTAGCATATAGAAATAGATCAGCTCTAGTATTTATTCATATCACTAAGAATTAAAAATTCATCCAGAATAAGCACTAAATAAATAAATACACAACCACATTAATAGCATAGAACAAAGTACAAAGCACCATAACACAAGATATACATGGTTCACCCCCAACGTGGGGCTATGTCCACCAACTCTTCGTCTTCTTTATTATCTTCTTTCAATGAACAGAGCCACAAAACTAGCTCCTCATAGGACAGGATATATGCGTGCACCCCACCAAATCCTCCTTCCCAATATTGGCACAACACAAAGCCTTCTTACAATCACTTTCACTTATCTCTGCAAGTTCTCAACACACAGTATGCACAAAGCATTTACAACAATTTTCACTTAGCTCACTAGATTACAACTGACTTAGCACCTCTTACAACTGAATTAGCACCACCTACTTACATCACATAGCTATCTATTTATATATTACAAAATGGGATTAAACATGGCTAAGACCCATGGGTTGACATCCCATACCCGTTACATAAACCCTAAACCCAAAAAGCCCACAAAAGGGGGTAAGATCCAATGATCTCCGCTTTTCCTGGTGATTTTTCTTTGACCAGCCTGTCGAAGTCCCAAAAATGGTCAAACAGGACCAAGGTTCTCCAAAACTTGGTCGAGGGCCAATGGCCCCCCAACACTCACCTGCGACTCACCCTGAGTCACTCTGATCTGGGAAAATCTACTTCTAAGGCCTCAAGTTGCTTTGAACTACTACTTCACGAGAGCCTCTTTCACGTTGAACTCTTGAATAAATTTCTCGGTCACTGGTCCTTCCAAACGTTGTTCCAAACGTTGTTCCACCGTGGTGACTACTTGTTCTAGCTATGCACATTTTCCCTCAATCTCCTCAAAGAGTGTGCAGGATTCATCTTGCACTAGATATAGCCTCTGGGTCACTTCCATGACTTTACTCTGGATGGCATGGACCTATTTCTAAATGGTGCATCGTTCCTGGGACCTTTTCATCCTCTATACTATTGACAGTGGCTTCAACTGTGCTTGTACTATCGTTTCTTGTTGATTTCCCTCCTGGAGCTATGACTCCAATGTCTTTAGTTCTGGGTCCTCTAAAAGGTGCTCATACGTTTGCAGACTTTGACTACTTAATTGCTTGCATTCTAAGGCCAATGCCTTGATTCTTTCTACTACGCTTTGAGCAGTTTCTTCCCTCTAATCGTGCACTTCCTGTGGAGTGCTTGGCATGGATTACAGTTCCAATTCTTCCACTCTTTCTTGAAATTGTTAAATAGCTGCAGCGATCTTCTCCACTTGGCTCTCCACTGTTTCTTTTTCTATCTTTGCAAGGCCCGACACAGAGCGAAGTGATTTGGTGACTGCTTCTTTAACTCCAATCTTCTATGCAAGTAGTTGTTATTTTTCCTTGTGGATCTATGCTTTATCCTATGCAAAATTCCCATGGAGGTCATATTTCTCTTACTGCGCAACCCGACGTTGCTCTAGGGCTTCTTCTTTTGCTTCCTTTAATGCCTCTGTGGCCTTCTCCTTTTCCTCCTAGACCCCATGAAGGTGACCCTCTATCAAGTCTGCTAATCTTCATAGCTGGGTAGGCTCATCTCCTACTTCTATGTCCCGTGTTGACAACGGCACAATAGACACTGCGCGGCTTGAATAAAGGGATTGTTGTACCCCTTTGAGCTCCACCTCGATACTATCAAACATTGTCTCATGTTTCTCTTTAATTCTTTGCAAAATTTCCTCTGAGGTATCTGATACAACAACGATGATGAGGTCAATATCATCTACCATGAGCATAGTCTGAAATGGAGGTTTATTGGCTTTTGAATTCTTTCGTGATGAAGGTTTCTTCAGGGAACCCTTTCTTTTCTTGGATGTATCAGCCTCTGTGATGGGATTTTTAGGTGGTGTCACTTCGCCATGTTCCTGGTTGTTTTCTTCCTCTTCTTCCTCTTCTTTGTCTACTTCGTCACCTCCTTCTCCTTCAGGTGAATCCAGTGTAGTTTCCTTTGATGCACTTCTCAATTCCTGTAACTTTTCCTTGTTTTTGTTCCTGCTATTGTTGGGTGCATCATATTCTTCTCGGGTGACTACAGGACTTCCGATGAGGTCAGGGTCGTGTTGGTAGAAATACATTGTTTTTTATTTTGTACTCAATTGAAAGAATTTGCATGTTTCTGTATCTGCCATCAACCCATATATAAACACATTTATGAGTTTATTATGACTAGTCGTGTTAAAGCCTACTTCATTAATTTTTACTATTTTGATGTTCGATTATTTCATCTTTAATTCATGATTGCAGGCATGAATTAAAGATAAAACTTGGATTGTTGTTTTAGTAATTTTCTTCCTTATGTATATCATTCAACAAACCATTCATATGAAATTGAAATACAAATCTTATAAATTGGTTGTTAGACCCACTTTTTGTGTTAATATGATTATTGTTTCAATGGTTTGATAGTTTTCAATTTGTGAAGATAATTTGATATTTTTGATAGTCCTGTCACGAATTCACTGGTCATACCAATAGTCATACAAATGAATACCCACCTATTGTACTCACATCCTCACCTCACCTTGCTAGATTAACATATTAATGAGACTTTCATTACATGTATAGGGTTTTGATACTCTATTTATTTTTCTCTCATCACAGGGGATGGTAAAGATTACAATCAAACTCCTGGTTTTTACTCCCACTATTCGAGTTATGATAACACACAGACTATGTTATTTTTATGACTCCACTATCCATTTAGAATTGTTTTTGCTGCTCACTTGATTTGAACCTAAAACTACCCAGAGTAACCCCTATTGCATTCTAGTTACATTTGTCATTGAACTTTTCATGCGCTTGGAACCAAATGGATTCCAGGATTTACTTTCTCAAATTGATGTGATTGAGGACTTAAAAATCCATGGACGGGATGTTTTCCTTAAGAAATTTGAGGGTTATAATCTTCATGTGGCTAGAGTTTTCATGCATAACTTTGATGGTTGCAGAGCTAAAATCGGGGACACACCGTTAGAATAAACTTAGGAGTTTGTGATCAAGGAAATAGGGCTTCCATCAAAGGGTGAAAAATGGTTCAAAAATGCCCGAATTGAATGAGTCCCATGGAGTCTCTTAATGACATCCCGAAATATAAACTGTTGTGTAAAATATATTTCTATCTCCCTGGTGAAACTTAGATGGCACAATTTGTTTTTAATTATCAAGTAATTCATGACATGCAAAGGTTGATACGGATTTATCTTCCTCTACCATATTTGTTTACTCATGCATTTCATTGGTTTTTATTTGGATATGCCATTTTATTTGTTGAGAAGTCTCTATAAAATGTCCAAAAGATATAAACGATGAGGTGTTGATTCAAGCTTGTTCCATCATGGATTGGTTAAGATATTGTTGATGCATCATTTGTCAACCATAGGTGACAGTTGGGAATTATTTTTAATAAGAAATGGTTTCTCTCGGACTTATCTTACAGTAAACCCTCGTTTAAAAGAAAACCCTAGCTTAGACAAGGAAGTAGTTAAAGATCAGGTTGATATTTCAATTAGTAAACCAAAGTTCACCGAAAAAAAAACCTCTAAACGAAGGGACATTGTGTAATTTCCCACCTGCATTTTTTCCCGAGAAAGAGACTGAAGGATTAAAGGAAAATAACCCTCTTGCACATGTGAATGATGCTGGTGTTAATACTGATTTTAAGAAACGTTGTAGAGAAAAGAATTGACAGTGCACAGAGTCAAATTTCAAGGGTAAGAAGATTGGTCGCTTAATCTCGAGGAAACTAAGGAACATAAATGATCCTCATCTGAGCTCGATCGATCCAATTGATATCGATGAGGGCTTGGATTCAGAGATAGAGGATTTTCTAGTTCGAAAATATCCAGAACTGCAGGGTTCCAAGAGGGAAGTTACCGGTCCTACTGAACCTTATGACTTCGTGACAAATTTTCCACCATGTCTTCAAGACAAAGAAGGGTTCTCCGATATCAAGCATGATTTGAAGCCAATAGCATATAATACTGATGTGCCCGTGGTCGACTACATCATTCATCAATCTGCCACCTCCCCTATCCACTGTGATGACTGTTACATTTGGGTTGAGCACTATTACACTGAAATTCCTATTCTACAAGCCCGAATCAAGACTCTTACTGCTCATAATGATTTATTGAGGAAATAAAAACCTTGAACTCAAGGTGCATGTAGAAAGGAATCCTAAACGCATCAAGAAATCCAGAAACATAGTTATAAAAAATGCAACCAGTTTCAAGGCGATAATAAATTTTGAACTACCTGACCCCTCTTTAGTTAAATTTTAATGGTAAACTATTTGATTTTCTTTTTCATTTTATCTTTGTTACCTAATTCAAAATAAATCGATTTGAAGGTTGATTTTATTTACTAAAATTAATACTGGCTACAAAATCTTCGATTCTATAGCCAAGTCTCTTTTTACAAAAATTAGTAATTAGTTATGATTAATTATTTTTCTAATTTATTAAAATTGTTTTGTTTTTTTTAGGAAATTGGAGATATTGTTGTTGATTATTGGGAAGAAATATCTTTCAATTATACAAAAGTGATTAGTAGTTTCTTTTTCTTCATGTTTTAGAGAAGCTTTGATCTATTTTTTATGAAACCAACTCTGTTATAAGTGGTTTCCAAATCCACTATTTTTGTAATTTTACTTAATGTTGAGAGATCCATCTCTATCCTATGAGATATGAGTATGTGGATCTCATGATACTTTAAATACCATTCACGTTGTTAGTGAAAGACATATTTTCTTGGAACAGATTATGGACAAATGATCTTCAAAACTTAATGGACAAGTTGTTTGCATTTTGGCTTTAGACCAATTTGAAGTTGTCTCATTTATGTTTTGTCTCTTATATTTTGGAATATTAATATGTTGCATAGATTTAGCCTCAATGACATATAATGTTTCATTTT
Source organism: Picea engelmannii (assembly GCA_009831015.1). NCBI lineage: Eukaryota > Viridiplantae > Streptophyta > Pinopsida > Pinales > Pinaceae > Picea > Picea engelmannii. The sequence goes on along the minus strand of ML794726.1, from coordinate 254,159 downwards.
ATTCAGTGCTTTAAATTTTGTCTATAATTTGTTGTTTCATATATTATATATGTGATCATCATTTCAACTTTAATATCATGATTTATCCTAGATTTTAGTTGATGTATCCAATGAATGTTTCATATTAAATTTTCTTTTACTGTAATCATTCATAATCACAAGATCACTGGATCTACATTTTTTTTACTATGTTCTTATACCCTAGCTATCAATAAACACCTTGAGTGCATTCAAGAGATGTTAGTACAAGTCTGTCGCAAATTTCTCTCACAGACAAGATAGCTGGAGGTTTGGATCGCACAGAGACATAGACACTACATGAGATTAATTTAAGGTTAGTTTCATTCACATTTAATTTATGTTTTTAGTCTATTTTATTAGTGAGACAAGATAGTTTAAATTGGTTGTGACAATTACTCTATCCTTGTTTCACATTATTTTTTATTAGCATTCTTTTTAATTTCTCAGATCTTAGATTATAAAACATAAAATATTAAAATATGTGCTTTCTTTATATACTTTTGAAAACAATTACCCAACATTGATTTCTCGAGGCATTCATCAGAAACTTGCAATTTGTAAATACTTTGTTCATAATCGCATATTTATATTTACGTTTTTAAAACAATTGTAAGTAATTAGATTCGTGTATATAGTATTATGGTTTTGGTTTTAGAATAGTTTTTTCTTTTCTTTGTTTTAGGACCTTAGTTGGCTAACAAAGCCATTAAACCCATCAGAATAGATTACACCAAATGGCTTGGGTTAATTAGACAACCCCAGTCTGGAGCTATTCTTCCAGTTGACGGTGTGTCACTTACGCCCTTCAACAAATGGTGCTAGAAGGAGGGCCCAAATTCAATTGATGGCACGTGGCAGTCGCAAGACTCCTCCCCCACACACTCGCTCCCCTGTCGTAACACGTAGTCACTTAGAAAAAAAAGTTACATTTGAAACAACAACTACCTCAAACGATAACCCTAAGATTCTCGTTGAACCAGTGGCACTGTTTCCTCAAGGGGGAGACGTCCAAGAAATTGTTCATCAATCACTCATAAGAATGCATAGTGCCTTAGCCCGTATCGGAAAACCTGGTAGGCCACTTAATCAACCCATTGAATTCTCAGATGTTCGATAACAATTGGAAGACACTGGTCTTCTCCACCTACTACCCATCCTACTAAAACTCCTATCCTTGGAGCCGGAGGATCTTCTATTCCACCTTCCCCACCTGTTTCATATCCATCCTCTTCAGGAGGAGAGTGTTCAGGCGAAGGTAGTTCCTCATCAAGACCATCACAACCTTCGACACCACCAAATATCATGGAAAACAAAAACAATCCCGCCAAACCTTGGCTCGATCAAGATCCCATGGCTATATCTAGACCTCAACACCCATTACCAAAACATCCAGAGAAATGGTTACCCAAATTTGATCCAGATTCCAAACAATCTGTTGAAGACCACATCAAAAAAATTATGTTGGCCATTAGACTCTGGAGTGTAGAACATGAAGATTTAGTATGCCGATTATTCCCTTATACTTTTGAGGGAAATTCCTCGACATGGTATTTCACTCAACAATCCCAAACCATTGTTTCTTGGGACAAGTTTGAAACTTGTTTCTTGGAGAAATTTGGGGATGATAAATCTCTGGAAGTTTTGGTTATGGAACTATCTGTTAGAATATAATGAATGTGCTCGTTTTACCATTGACAATACCATTGTCACCCAACCATAGGCTGAAGCCACCCTCTGAGCACCTTAACCTTGACAGAGAAACATTTCGGAAGCAAACCCTAGGCTAGATAGCCAAACAAATCGTAGCACACCTTTCCCCAAGGATAACGCATCAACAAGATTTGATCAGATAGTCCAAACCCTAACCAAGAGATAGTCCAAGACAAACGCGATCTTCTAGTTGTAGCAGTTGCAATGACATCTCTCCTCAAAACTACGCACAAGAATGGGCATTGCAGTGCACACAAGTTGTTGCTCTGAAATTCTGAGACTGTTTGCTAGAATGAAGACCGGCCTCCTATATTTATACTAAATATGGCTAACTTCCTGAGCTGACTTCTCATTCTAGGTATCTGTCTGTTTAGTATATATTAATTCTTCTGGAAGACTTCTTCTCTTGGAGGCTAATAACCTAATATAAATTATCCTCTAGAGCCGACATGTCTTCTAGGGTTATTAGCCAACTCATTAGGGTTTATTCTTGCTTTCCAGAGTATTCTATTCTCGTCACATTTACATGTGGATGTAAATACCTCCTGCATATACCATAATATCAACACTCCCTCCCAGCTAGGGAGGTATTACAGGTAATGGTCTTGATCATGAACATACCATTCACCTAGTAGCATCAACATAGACTATCTCATGACTAGATCATGAGCACCATCATCACCATCAGTATCATCAACCGTATCATCTCTCGAAACCATACTCCATCTGAGTAATTAGACATTATTTTGGATAAGTCACTCACACCATAGAGTGATACAAGATCCATTCTTATAATCTGGACATTTTTCCTAGAAGAGTAAATGTTCTGAACCATTTTCCATCTGGGAAATATCTGTTCTTTGATCATCCATCTAGATGATAATCATTTCCATTATTGTTGATAGTTTTCAAGGTAATCAGAATAAAATAGAACACAACTGTGTCTATCCATAACTACAATCCAGTGGTACACTACCACACCAAGTTACACACAAGTACTTGATCAAACCGTGGAACGCATCCACCACATTAGTATATATCTACTGTCAAACAATCTTCATAACAATCATATGATATCAACCTACACATAAACAATCTTATGATATAAACTGAATCATATGGGACATTCTTCCACTCACATCTATTAGATCTCGGAAGAGCATCTGCCCTCAAAAGGTAAGACATCAATGATGAGCTATTTGGACTATTATTCTCAAGCAAGGAAGAATAACTGTCATGATTTATGAGCCTATACCATTCCCCACCTCAGGCCATTCCTCTGACACTAAACAAAGTGTAACCTGGAGAGAATGAATATGCCCTAAGGAATGCCTATCCCTGATTGTTGATCCTGGACCATTCCCCACCCTGGGCCATTCCTCTAGCACTAAACAAAGTGCAACCTGGAGAGAATGAATACACCCTAAGGAATGACTGTCCGGACCATTTCCCCTGTTAACCACAAGAGGAAAATACTGTCTTGTACCAACCTCCAAAACAGACCATTCCTCATGTTAACCACAATGATAAATTGATGTTCAACGAGGTAGGCCAGTATTCTTGAGTAACCCTCAAGAAGAGAGACTTCCTTAGACCACTCCCCATGTTAACCACAATGGGAAGTTGTTGTTTATGGTGCATCAACAATTTGGACCATTTTCCGAAATGGAAAATGTCTATCCGTTAGAAATATCAATCCACTTTCTAAACTGGAAAGGAAACTGCTCATCCTAGACCATTTTTTGAACTTAAAAATGTTTGTCCATAAATCAATACATATCAGTGCTCCCTCCCAACCTGGGAGTCATCTCTTCCTTTTTCAATAACGAAGTTGTTTCCATGAGCTCCGACTTGAGTACACAAATTCTTTCATCTTGGACAAAAGCTTTACCAAAATGTTTGCTTATCTACTCATCTGTGGGGATATGTATTGGATAACCTCTTTCTCCTTTCTGGAATTCATCACAGATAATGTAATTCTTGATTTCAAATGTACTTTGGTCTAGAACATTGGTTTTCTCTGAAGTCTTCATGTAGCTCTGATCAATAGAGTATAGCATTGTTGGAACACTGGAACATATCCACGTGACACTTATTCTGTCATCATGAGATTTGATCTACTAAGTAATCATCTTGATACAATATCTCTATTATAGAAAATCTTCACCATGCTTTTGTTGTGTACTGGAGGTTCTCCACCAAGTTATCTTTTTCCATCTGCATACAAGGGTCTCTTTCTGGTATGCCTCAAAGTCTTGAGGTTGTTTTTCATACACTCTTTGTTCAATTTCTCTGGAGAATAGTCTTTGCATTTATCTGATGTAGAATTCCAACTCATGGATGTTGCAGATGATATAATGACTCATGTAGAGATATCTTTGGTTTACTAGAACAAGTAATCATCATGGTCTTCTCCCTCCATCTGGGAGAACCTCTAGTTCTATATCTTGCAATGATTTCATTCATAAGTCTTCCATACAATGTTCTTCATCATGACTTTCAGTTCCTCTGCTTGATTTCTTTTAGTGATTTCATAATAGGCTGGTAATATTGTGATTCTTAATACAATGACTGTTGTTCTGGCTTCTCTTTCTTTCTTGGAATATTCATGTTCTTCCTAATGTTTTTCTTTATCTCTTGGGTCCATGGATTTTCTTATAGATTCCATGCCCTAAAGACTCCACTTCTTTCTTTCATTATAGAGTCATGGATGTGAATGGACAACCAATGATACTTTAAGGATTTTATTCGAAGAAGACTTCTTCTAAGGTCGAACTAAACACGTATTGATTTTCATGTTTGCTACCATGGATATATACTTCATCATCTTCAATGGATCCTAGGATTAGCTCCCTCCTAATCCTTGCTTCATGTATGAATACATGCTCTTATTTATGGTGATATATAATCGACTCCCTCCATCTAGGAGAATCCATGTTTCCGTCTGCATCCTTATTGTCTTCTGTAAAGCGTCATAAGTCTATCTCCAATTTTCTCTTGATTGTTGACTTCTTTCTTCTAGGTTTCTTCAAGATTGATTATGATTTTGGCTTATCTTGTAATAGATTCCACAAGATTTGTTTGATATATTTCATCCTTTCTTGTATAGTGATAGCGATCCTTATCTTGTTTTTCTTCCAAAGATATAGTTCTTCTTGGAACCTATTTTTAAGAGATAGATATACAAGATATGTATAGAGACTTATACAAACAAGATATGTACAAGAACTAAGAAGAGTATTGTTACCTTCAGAAGAAGGAGTCTCTTTCATCCTACTTAGTCTTCTTTCTGGGTTCCTTTTCTTTGACAACTGATGCTTTGTGTTTTTCCTTCATTTTATTTTTCTTAGGACAATGATTCTTGTAGTGACCATACTTTCGACAGTTGAATCATTGTACTTCTGAAATGTCTTTCTCTTTATTCGGCTTCCTCCTCGAACCAAACTTCCTTTTGTTCTTGAAATTCTTGAATCTTGTTGTGAAGGCTTGATCATCATACTTCTTTTGGGGTTTCTCTTTTGCACTGATCCTGGATTCTTCTTGAGCACATGAAGTCCAAATTTCTTCAAATGTAGGATACTCCTTCCTTGTGTTCATGCTTGTGGAAAATGCATCCCATGTCTTGGGAAGACCATTGAGTACTATGTTTACCAATTCCTTCTCTGAAATGATATCTTCAATAGATTGTAGTTGATATCTTAACTGAGATATTCGCACAAAGTATGATTTTATGTTGTCATCATCATTCATCTTCATGTCACAAAGCTCATTCTTCTGACTCATTACTTGTCCAATGTTTCTGACTGAGAAGAGGTTTGTTAGGGCATCGTACATCTTCTTCGATGAGTCAAGATGGGAGATGTAGGGTATCAAGTGGTATTTTATATAATCCACTATTATACTCATGGCATTGATGTCACTGTCCTTGAACTTCTCCATAGCTGCAACGTTTTGTGGTTCTTTCTCTTTCCCTTCTTAAAACTCTGGTTTCATGATTTTTCCTTTTACGATATCCAACACTTTATTCTTGGCAAGGATGATATCAATCCTTGTCTTCCACACTCTGAAGTTAGATGCTCCATCTAACTTGTTCTCTAACTTCATAGAGTAATTCATGGCTTCTTTGACTTGGTCAACCCTAGATTTTACCAAAAGCTCAAAATTCACGTCTTGGCTTTCTGAGAGTACCAGGAGATGCGCTAGGCTAGGGAGCACTAATCTATCCAGAGATTAGGTCAATACCTTCATTTAAGGTGCCTCAACAAGAGGATTATGGTTTATGCAACTTCACCTACTAGTAACCCTAGCGACAATGCTATGGTGTCTACTCCTGCTAGAAACCCTAGCGACAGTTCTTCAATGAGCTTAATATCCTTACGACTATGTTTCCTTCCAGCGGTTAGACTGAATGAAGGAGGTGTGGGACCATAACCTGTTAAAATATAATGGATGTGCTCATTTTACCATTGATAAAACTATTGTCACCCAACCATAGGCCGGAGCCACCCTCCGAGCACCTTAACCTTGACAAAGAATCATTTAGGAAGAAAACCATAGGCTAGATATCCAAACAAAGGGTAATGCACCTTTACCCAAGGATAACACATCAACAGAACTGATCAGATAATCCAAACCCTAACCAAGAGATAGTCCAAGCCAAATGTGATATGCTAGCTGCAGCAACTGCAATGGAAGCTCTCCTCAAAACTGTGCACAACACTAGGCACTGCAGTGTGGACAAGTTGCTTCGCTACAATTCTAAGACTGCCTACTAGAATGAAGACTGGCCTCCTGTATTTATACTAAATCTAGCTAACTACCTGGGCCGACTTCTCATTCTAGGTAACTATCTATTTAGTATATATTAATTCTTCTGGACGACTTCTTCTCTTGGAGGCTATTAACCTAATATAAATTACCCTCTAGAGCTGACATGTCTTCTAGGGTTATTATCCAACTCATTAGGGTTTCTTATTTCTTTCTGGAGTATTCTATTCTCGTCAGGTTTACATGTGGAGGTAAATACCTCCTGCAGAAACCATAATATCAACACTATCCAGCCTAAAATTGAATCCCAAGGAAAAAGTGAAAGATTTCAACCAAATATTTCTTACTTTAAAGAATAAAATCCCTATAGATTCAATTCCTGCTGAAAGCCTAATTGTCACATATTACACCAAGTCTCTGCATAATAATATAACAATTTGGGTCAAAATGTCTAAAAATAACGCATTATTAGAAGCCTTTGAGGAGGCGAGCCAAATTGAAAAGGATATATTAAGCTTAAAAGACAATCTCAATAGCGAAGCTGAAACAATTTATGCCTCTAAAAAAAAAATAGAGATCCTTGCTAGACCCCCTCAAACTAAAAGTCAACAAGAAACCTTAGACTTAGAAAGCTTGCATAAATCTTTCCAAAAACTATCCAATCAAGTCATGGACTTGAAGAGATCAGTCAAGGAGGCATCCACAAGAAAATGAAATTTTAAACCTCCTTTAAGAAAACCTTTCCCTCCCAACTGGCCAAACCTGACCACTAAAGGTCTAAATTTTGAGAGTTTACAGTACGCTTTGCAAACCATCTTAGAAGCACATGTTAATTCTACTTTTGTCCCTCTTGAATTTTTGAAGATGTAGTTGAGGAAGAAGTATCGGAAGAAGAAGAATCATCTCCCAACATTTTTGGTCACTTCTCGGACAATATCTTCCAAGAAAAGTTTGAAACTGTTCACCCCTACAACACAAGAAGAAAAGCACAAAATAAACCTTCTTCTAAAGTAAGTAATAATGTGTTTCCGAAATAGTCAAAGCAAACTGAAATTAAACAAAGTTTAGCAGCCCCTGTTTTAGAATATGATTTAATTGAAGATTTGAAAAAACTAAGGGATAATATTTTTGTTTTTGAGCTACTGAAATTTCCCCTTATTTTGCAGAAAATGCTTCAAAGTGTCGCTGAAAACAGTAAAAACAACGATCCTAGCAGCAAGAAAACTGCATAAATTGGTTCAAAAACAACCAAAAAGGTCCCAACTAAAATGACATATGAACCTTTAGATAAAATGGATTTAGCTGAAAAAACTGTAGCAAATGTAGATAAAATTGTTTTAGGGACAACTGTTACACATTATTTTCGTCATCCCTATGATCGTTAATGATGTAAACCTATCTATTGCCTTTAGAGGGGTCACAGTGGCCTGAGTTCCTGAAGAGAGAAGGAAGAAGAAATTTTCCTGAGAAAAGAAGTTGCATTTTCCT
>ML794726.1:219859-235183 GCA_009831015.1 Picea engelmannii | reverse complement strand
GGTATTCTTGGGGGATCAGACTCTGTTTTCCGCCCTTCCAAATCAAAGAAGTGGCCAGTTAGCTCCGTGCGTTTCCTCAAACCAGCTCTGCTCTCAAACAATTCTGAAGCATAGGAAGTGGCAGTCTCCATTCAGCTGTAGAGAGAAATCTTCAAGCCTGAGTTGCAAGCATGCTAGTACAAGTCTCCTTCTTGCAAAGAACAGGGGTGGCGATATTATTTCACAGGCCCAGGATAAAGAAAAGAGGAGTGTTGTTTGTTCAAGCTCGAAGGGATGGTAGTTGATCTCTAATCCTCTTATAGATAATGCTCAGTAGCAGAATTCGCCGAGTACAGAACAAGAATTGTAAATTTGCTTTTGACCTCGGTCACCCATGAATAAAAATACCCGTCTTGGTTAAAAAAAAAAAAAAGATAAAACTTGGCTTGTTGTTTTAATAATTTTCTACCTTAGGTATATCGTTCAAAAAACCATTCATATGAAATTGAAATACAAATCTTATAAATTGGTTGTTAGACCCACTTTTTGTGTTAATATGATTATTGTTTCAATGATTTGATATTATTCGATTTGTGAAGAGCCTTTGATGTTTTTGATAGTCCTTTCACGAATTCAATGGTCGTACCAATAGTCATACAAATGAATACCCACATTTTGTACTAAAATCCTCACCTCACCTTGTTGGCTTAACATATTAATGAGACTTTCATTACATGCATAGGGTTTCAGTACTCTGTGTATTTGTCTCTCATCACAAGGGATGGTAAAGATTACAATCAAAACCCTGGTTTTTAATCCCACTATTTGAGTTATGATAACATACAGGCTATGTTATTTTTATGACTCCACTCTCCATTCAAAATTGTTTTTGTTTCTCACCCGATTCAAGCCCAAAACTATCCAGAGTAACTCCTGTTGCATTCTAGTTACATTTGTCATGATGCCTGTCATGCTCTTTGATCTGAATGGATGAAAGGCTTTACTTTCTCACGACGATGTGATTGAGGACTTAAAAATCCATGGCTAGGATGTTTTCCTTAAGAAATTTGAGAGTTATAATCTTCATGTGGCTAGAGTTTTCGTGTGGACCTTCGATGGTTGCAGAGCTAAAATCAAGGACACACAGTTAGAATTGACCGAGGAGTTTGTGAGCAAGGAAATAGGGCTTCCATCAAAGGGTGAAAAATGGTTTGAAAATGCTCGAATTGAAGGAGTCCCTTGGAGTCTGTTTATGACATCTCGAAATATCAACTGTTGTCTAAAATGTATTTCTATCTCCCTGGAAAAACCTAGATGGCACAGTTTGTTGTTAATTCTCAAGCAATTTGTGACATGCGAAGGTCGATACAGATTGATATTCCTCTACCATATTTGTTTGCTCATGCATTTCATTGGTTTAGATTTGGATATGCCATTTTATTTATTGAGAAGTCTATATAAAATGTCCAAAAGATATAAACGACAAGGTGTTGATTCAAACCTATTCCATCATGGATTGGTTAAGATATTGTTGATGCATCATTTATCAACCATAGGTGACAGTTGGGAAGTCTTTTTAATAAGAAATGGTTTCTCTTAGACCGATCTTACAATAAACCCTCGTTTAATAGAAAACCCTAACTTAGACAAGGCAGTGACATCACCAAAATATGTCGAAATAATTTTTATAGATTCTACCCTACCAATTGCTACAAGTTTTTGAATATTATACAAATTCTAGATTAACAATAGTCCAATATCATAGTCTTGAATTTATAATACAAAGGTTTCAAAACACAAAAAAAATGATAGTTGTATAATGTCAAAAATACCTCAACCCAAAGGAATTAAAAGAAATATTCATGAGTGTAAATGGAAGATAGCCCATCCTCTTCTTATTCAATTTGCCAAAGGGTTTCTTTATATAATGAATCAACCTAAACATTTCTCTCTATAAATGTGATGAAAAATATATATGCAAATGTGACGTGTAAGATAAAATTTCTTCATAGATGAAATGTAAAAAACACTTCTCATGTATAGGAACCTTCTATCCATTTATTGACCACTAGAGAGTCCCCATAGACTTGAACATTTTGGGCACCTATTATCTCATCAAACCCCTCTCTAATCTTGCTTTAAAATTTAAAAAATGTGTTTCCAATAAGTATATTAACCTCATGCTCCACTAATGGGAAGATCACCTTGAACTATGTCATCGAAATAAATCTACAAGCCACACATAATGATGACTTCTTCTTCAATATCGTAGTAATCTTTTTTTTTAAATATTATATATTTTAAAATTTAATTTTAAAAACTAAAATAATAATAACAATTTTAATAACATATCCACTCTAGAATCAAAACCTATTTAATATAAGTTCATGTATAACTCAAACTTATTAATTAGACATGGATACCTCCCTCAAATAACATATCCCTCTTAGAATAAATATATATACATATGGTGGTGAATATTATCTTTGCAATGAGTTGATTCGGTGAATATATCTCTGTGGTGAATATTATGTCTACTTTGGTGAATATCATCTTTGTGGTGATATTGCATGAATATTTATCTTTGGGTCTACATTGAGTCTGGTTTGTAGTAAATATGATATATACTAATTTATGTGACTCTCCAAACCCTTACGTGAATCAAGCGCATAAGTTTCTTATTTATTTATTTTTCTTTTCAATATGATTAATTCAGCATTGATAAATAAATCTAATAGAGAAAGGTCTAAAAACTTAACCCTAGATAGTTTGCACAAATGTATACAATCAGTAGAAAAACAATTGCGTGAATCTACATAATCAATAGAAAAACATAGAGAAGAGAGAGAAGCCAAAGTTCAAAGTGAATTAGTAAAAATGCTTTGAAGTGAGTTAATAGCAATGCTTGATAACAAATTTTTGTCCTTAGAAGATAATGTTCAGAGATATATGGACAATAAATTATTAAGGTTTGAGACTCAACTACAAAAAATGGAGGCAAGATTAGAAGAAATAGAAAAAAAACAACCAAGAACAAAAACAATCAACAAAGGAAGAAGAGGTGGAAGAAAATAGAAATCCTTGGGAAAATATTAAAGACATAGAAGACATGATGATTAGCAATTTGGCCCTAAATAGCATGGAACAAAAATTGGATATCAAACCTATCAAAGAGGAAATGAATAAGATCATAGATTTAGACCATGGGTGTAACAAAAGAGCCTTAAACCTCGTAATTTTTGGTATATAAGAACTAAATGATGAGGACACGTTAGAAATAGTCAAGGAGGAATTAAAAACTAAATCACAAATTGAAGCAATTGGCCTTATAGAAGAAAAAAGGTTGGGTAAAATAATTGAACATAAAGGTAGGTTGATTTGAGTTATGGTAAGCTTTAATTCCCATAAATATGACATAATTAGTAAAACTCCAAGCTTAAAAGGTCTGGAATATTTATAAATGAAAACTTCATTCCAGAAGATTAAGCAAATTTAAGGAAGGAGGATCGAAAGGTAAAGGAAGCCAGAAAGGAAGGAAAATGGAAAATAATTAGGAATCAAAAAGAAATTATTAGAAATAGAGACGAAAAGGATAAAAATAAATAGTAATTTTAGACACTTCAGGTCCTTTCTTGGAACTATTAGTTCTTTCCTTGGAGCAAAGGGCCTATATTAAGTTGGATCCCAAGTGAAATTGTTATTATATTCCTAGTTTAAACTTGCGAGCATGAGGAATATAAGGTCCCTAACATGGAAGGATTTATATTGTGGTCAACATGGAACAAGAAATCCTCCCATAGAGAGGTTGGAGGCATAGCTTGTTATATAAGAACAAACATTTCCCCTCATATTTGTCTTCATGATAAGGACCCTCTCAATCAGTTCATTTGGGTAGAGATTTCATATATCAATACTAATACGATGTATATAGCAATTTCTTATTATGCGCCTAATAATTCTACCTTTTATTAAAAAAAAATTCTAGATAAAAATTGTCCCGATAAAATCTTAGAACAAGATATTTACATTTTGATAAATGAAAGTAGTATTGTAATGTACCTCAAAATTTACATGTAAAAAAAAAAAAAATCCTTTTAAATTATTCTTCTTATTGGGTACTTTGAGTTCATACTGTGTCTTTAAAGTTTTAGTCATTTGTCAACCATGATGTACAACAGTCCTTTGCCTTTACGTCTCTAACCGATTTTATCATATTGTCACCTCTTCCTATTCCAGTACTTAGTTATATATGCGATCATAGGAACATAGCTAGGGATACCTTGTTTTTATTTACAACTTGGTAATACCCACCGTTTTGTTTCCAAAAACCCACTTTATGTTAAGGGGTATAACTACTTAGAACCAACTATTCTATAAAAGAAAAGGTCATAGATGTGAAGCCTTATGATAAACGACCTTGTATAAATATTATTACAGGGTCTATGAGAAGAAGTTAACACCATTCAACATACTTTTAAACAAACCCTTTTGGGGTAGAATTCGAACACTAAACTATACAAAAGCATAAGTGTGAGAGGCTAAACCTTGGGTAGGATACGATTAATGTAAAGATAGTTGGGATTCAACGTATAACCGGTGTAACCAGGTGATAAAATAATTAACCCTACATAGGCCATCTGGGTTCCTCGCCATTAATTCTCTGAGAAAACACAACAGGTTGTAACCATCTCGACTTAAAGGATTGTCTGCAACAATTATGGCATTCTGAGATAAGTCTAATCATTATAGAGTTCGACCAGCATGCCCAATGAAATGTCAACACTTACCATTTGTTCACGTGGCCAGGTATGATTTCCACTCGTCCTCCATTACTCCATACGAAGGGTATCCCATAGCTTTCATTCATTCTGGTCTTGTCTTGGTGAAGGAAAAATGGAATGCTCCAGACTAAACTCTGTTTTAGTTTCCCATCTTGGCAACGTGGTCATGTTTCTGTGAAAAAACAGACCTTGTTCCAAGTGGAAGAGCTCTTGGAAGAAGACTCCTCGACGGACAACCCTATATGCAGTAAGTCAATTTGGTTGTCATTTGCATTCAGGTCTTTCTATCTCATTGAGTAGTTTTCTTTAACTCCAGTTCACAAACAGATCCTTGGTAGCATTATTGTTTTATATCGGTGTTAATATAGCAAAAGGGGAACTCAGGGGTGCTCTAGTAGGGTTTAGGGTTCTTGTAGTTTATTATCTCTCTGTACTGGCTTTCCTGTCGAGACCGAGCCATATTTCTCTCATGGAAGGTCTTATCCCGATGTCTATTGAAATGTGCATCCAAGATATTCTATTTATTTATTTTCTTAACTGAAACTTTCATATTGGGTATGTCTTCCTTCGTCGGTTAATACCTAGTTGACAGTGTATATAACCGGATTTTCGTGTGTGTAATAGACCTCTCGGTACAGTGTGGAACTTAAAAAAAGGTTATGTGTTTAAACCTTAAATTCACTGGTATTATTATACTAATTATAGGTGTCATCCTAAAGTCTAGAGGCAGTTTAATCCTTTCTGTTTATATTTAGACTGTCACAATGGATTGATGTTTACTATTGCTTTACACTCATTATATGCATGTTATCCCTGTTTATGATTTCTTTGGGTTAAAAGCTGGTATTCGTCACTAATGATGGGCCCCTTTGTTATGTGAGGGTACCCATCAGGGAGGCACAAGCTCCTCTTCCCTCCTTGGTCTAGGAGCACATGGGTTGGGCACAAATGGTGAAGGATATAAAATCTACTATTACAGTTAAGTTCCTTTCTCATTTCATTCTATTCTTTTTAAATGGTTGTGTTATTGTTTGTCGGATACATTTTTTTAATGTTTCACCTTATTTCGTGCAGAGTGTGTTCACACCGTGGAAGGGGAATGCCCTCTTCACTCTTCCAAGAGGTACTCGGGTTCCAACTACAAAGACCCTCTGTCTAAGTTATTACTAGCACCGATGATCAAGCCTACGACTCATTCTTAATACTATGAAGATATTTCATTTTTCAGTTCTGTATTAGTTGTTTTAAGGGTACACCCTAATTTTGTATTAATGACTGGTACATCAAAAGTATGCCAAGCTTGTGCTTGGTTGGATTCGTGATCTCTAGACGACCATTTCCTTAAATGATTAAGAACAATGTATTGGGTTTTTATTTGCTGTGGATATTATGGAAGTAACAGGATTTGGAACTGATGTTTTTGTGTTTAACATTCTCTTCTAAATTTTTCGAAAGTTCGGTTTGTCAAAACATAGTTGAATTTTGTTTCTTGAATTGTTCTAGTTAATTTCCCAGAATTAATTACACGGTCATCTTGAAATGATTTAACCATGTATAGTAATGAACCTACAGCTAGCACAGAAGTGTTGTGGTTAATGGAGGTTAGTTTCCACTAGTACCATGTGCTTGTATTCAAAACCTATGAGTTTTTGTTGAAGTTTGGGCACTTATTTCTGTTATACAAACAAAATGGCAATGGTAGGAGTTTAGCCTGAGCCTCACTTTCCCCATTCGTGACTATTTTCTCTCATGTATTTTACTTTACTCATTCATATCATATACCCTAACTTGTCGTGAATTACATATTGCACCGTAGCTACGCTATGTAATTTATAATTTGACTTCTATTCCTATTTCAGCCATTAATCTAGCATTGGGTCAATCTCCCACCAAAATTAAGTTAGTTTGTTCCTATGCCGATACTACTAAACCATACCATAGTACCTATGCTCCAACGCTTTTGTATTGGGGTCTATGGATTTTGCTGGATTATTTTCCTACGAGTATATTTATACACATATATATTACCCGACTCTGTTTATAGTTTTTTTTCTTCAGCATCACTGTATTTTTTATAAAGATTACCCATTATATAATATGTCTCTGTTCATATTATACCTATACAGGTCTACATGCATGTCGAATATAATCTCAGTGTTGCAGGGTATATTTACTTATAGTTTGAACTTGTATACTTATTAGTGAAGGTTCACTGAATACTAGCTATCTATAGGAAATATAATTTCTCCATAGGGAATGGTACACTCACTTACAAATACACTATATAAGCAAATCAATTTCCTTTTGTTCAACATATTTAATTAGGAAAGTAGTTGTAGACTGTAGTCATTGAAAAAACTTTGTCTATGTTTTTGGATGCATGCTAACTTGAAGGATTTCACTATATCCGTAACCAATTCACTCCACAGAGACAGAGATATTGAAATTTGGTACAAGAAATAACACACAACAATTATATGATCATTTAAAACAGACACTAGGAACCACTTCACTACAGATTTAACATGTTCAGTACCATAGATATAAAAGCATTCGAACAGGTAGGAGTTAGAGTAGCATATCTGAACTAAACTCACATAAAAACAAAGGGAACAGCCACGTTCCTCCCAACCATAGAACTGAGCAACCAAGATCACTTGCACAGTTCACCCCCTAGCCTGGCCATGAGTCCATGAGGGAAAACTTGGAAACCCCTCTTCCGCAATATCCTTTGAACCGGTAGCTCCCCCTTTCTTTACACCCATTCAGTGTTCATAACAGCAAGGAAAAAAAAATCAATAGTTTTCCTTTCCAGCATACTTGGTAGCGTCTTGCCTCCTCACATATGCTTATTTATCAATTTGCCTAGGTCTTTTTCCCTCCTTTGGGAATTTTTGCAGCTTTCTAAATCCCTGATTTTTAGGGGCTGCCAGTGGCCAATTCACTAATTTGCACTTGTAAGAATCAGCCTAGAGGTAGTTCCAACATGTTCCCCTCTCATGGAGTCATGGTCAGCTAAATTTAACATGGTTGTCCCCTTTGTCCCCTGCAATCAATATAAAATATTATGTTTTTCATACAAGTGTCATAGTCCAATATCTTGTTGGGACAAATTAGATCTTTGCCCAACAGTCAAAATCATTTATTACAATTATAAAATTCAAAATTCAGAATTGCCATAAATGGAAAAAAATTTCCAATTTCGAATTTACTAAAAACGGAAATAAATTTCCAGCAATTTAAATTCTAAAAATATTTTTATTTTCTTTATTTTGGGGGGGATGTCACAAGTATCCTCTTGTTAGGAGACTTTAATGATAGAACTGTAACTAATCAAGGTATTGTCTTAAGAAATAATTCCAACCCTAATCCTTTGTTGATGATCGAGGACCTTAATTTAGCTAATAGATACAAGAGAAATTCAGAAGACTTGACTGATAATTTATATGGTACTGATATAATCAAGATTTGTAATTCTCAAGATCTAATCATTTTCAATGGTCTAATTAAGTGGTCGAAATCTAACTAGATTACTTGTATCCATGGGTTGGATAGTAGTGTTGTGGACTATGTGATATCAAATATCTTTTTTTACAACCAAATAGTAAATTTTGACCTTTTAAATGACCATGAGCCTGACTCTGATCATAGACCTTTAACCCTAACTCTAAACTTTATCATGCACAAAAACCCCCTTGAAGATAACTATGGTAACCAAAGGCATTCGCTCTTTGACATAAATAAATTTAATCTCTTTTTAAAGGACTTAAACACTGAATTAAATCTCATATCATATAAAAACAATATTGAATACATATATAATAATTTTACAAAAATCCTCTCTACCTCCATAAAAAAATCTGTATCAAAGTATGGTGTTAAAAGAAGAACAAAATTTCCAACCCTTGGTATGATAACAAGTATAAACTTGATATAAAACCCATTACGGATGTCTGTAATGAGTCTTTGAAATATGATAAGATTAAAAGATACAAAGGAAATTTCTGACTTATAAAACTAAAGAAAATCCTATGATTCCCCTGATAGACTAGAAATCCTACCTTAAAAATCTTTACAAATCTCATAATGTTTTAGAAAAAATAGTTTCTACATAAGATTATGTTTTTTCTATGTAATACATAAAGTTTGGGGTTAAGAGACTTGTTGATCCGGATTATTTTTGGCACGAAATGAGAATGGAAAATCAATGTACAAATATATCTCGAATATACAATAATATAACATAAATGTATGATAGATTCAACCATAAACACAGGGATACAATAATACATAATTTTATATTAATGAGCGAAAATGTACAAAGACTGTAAAAATATAGAGTGAAAGACTCACTAGAATGGTGGCAGCTTATCTCTGAGAAGAGATGTGTCCGCTACTCGCATTCGGAAGAATATGATTTTACAATGAGGCTCCATAGGCCTTTTTATCATAAATAAAATCCAAAACCATAACCTTGAAAGTTGAAAGCCAACATTTTTGTGGACCCCGTTTTGGGTAGTTTCGTGTATCAACTTCTGAGGGGCGTAACTTTGGCATACGATCTTCGTTTGGGGCACACCATAGATCGTTGGAAAGGTATCATTGAGGAGATATATTTTGGGGGCTCAATCAGAGACTTTAGATATGATTGAGAATATCTATCCCTAAAAACCTTCATTTAGGCCCTCAAAATGGCTCCGGAAGTTAAAAACTGCTAAAAATAGTAAACTACCAAAATTGCCAAAAAATTGTTTTGAGCCAGTTGGAAAAGGTGGGTGGCCACCGATATCCACCTGGATAAATACTCCCTCATTAGGAAGAAATGGTATCCATTGTGTTGAGTTCCCAGGGGAGAGGGAAAAGCGTTTGTTGAATCTACATCTTGATGAGTTGCTTGCCTTGTTGGAGAAGATGTGTTGCTTAGCTTGTTGAAGGTTGTCACGACCCTGTGGATGGAAGGGTTGGGCCTTTTTAACAAGTCTGAATACATGAGATGCCTTTGTGAAGAAGGAATTTTTACACTTTGTTGCAATATTTTTGACTTGCTTCTATTGGATATAAGGTGCTTGGACTGAGGTTGCAGTGGTGTTCTTTTGTGCACGCTTTGAAAAGAATGTGAAGAAGATCAATTTTGTAGTATGAGATACTACCTTGCAGCACTGTTTAGGTGGGAAAATATTTGGAATTACCTCTAGTATCCTTTAGATATGACCCCCTAGAGTAACAATGACACTACAAGGTCGAGACTCATAAATAGCATGTCGCTTCCACATGTCTGAATACATGAGATGCCTTTGTGAAGAAGGAATGTTTACACTTTGTTGCAATATTTTTGACCTGCTTATATTGGATATAAGGTTCTTGGAATGAGGTTGTAGTGGTGTTCTTTTGTGCATGCTTTGAACAGACTGTGAAGAAGATCAATTTTGTAGTATGAGATACTACCTTGCTGCATTGTTTAGGTGGGACAATATTCAGAATTACTTATGGTATCCTATAGAGATGACCCCCTGGAGTAACAATGACACTATAGGGTCGAGACTCATAAATAGCATGTCGCTTCCACATATATGGTTGGCCCAAGAGAACATCACATAAATCCAGGGGGTGACACATCACATAATACCTCTTCCTTTAAGGGATGGATGTTGTATGAAAATTGACACCATTGGATGGCACAAAGATCTCATACCTGGTGAAGCCACATGATGTTGTATGGTTGTGGGTGTGGTTTTGTCGACAATCCTAATTGGTTGACAACCTCTCCTGAAATGGGGTTCTTCTAGCTTCCACTATCAATAATAAAATGCAGTGGGGTCCTCTTCACCCACATCTATGAATGAAAAAGGTGCTCCCCCCTCTTCAGAATCTGTTGGTTCTTCTGGTTGAATTGTTGTGGTTGAAATAATAGCAGTGGGGTCTGTGTCGATGATCTGTCTTTTATCAGTATTTTCAAAATCAAATTCTGAATCAGGGTTCATCTCCTTGTCTTTTATATCGTCCACCAATGAATTTTTTGAGCGACATTCATCGGTGTTGTGCCAGGTAATTTTGTGGAAATCACATCATTTTCTAGTGTCCTTCTTCATCTTTCCATGACCCTTCTTTTCCTATGGCTTGGATTGGTTTTCGAGAGACTGTTTGTTAGAAACGTCTTTATCATACTTTGGTTGTTGTGGATTTGTAGACCCAAACTCTTGTTTGTTTTGATGCTTAAATTTTTTCTCGATTTTAAAAGCATATTGATAAGCAACACTAAGTTATGAGATGTCCAGAAAATCCATTTTAGTTTGGATGTATTTGTGTAGAGACCCACGGTAATTCAAAACCAAATGTCGTTCGAATTCTCTGATACCTTACTTGGTGCGCAAGGTATGGAAGGTATTGGTGAACTCTGAAATTGATTTGCCCCTCTCTTGCCTTAGTGCGGTCCTTCTCATTTACCGGTCCTCATAGTTTCCAACAGGGTAATATTGTTCCTTTATCGCATCCACAGAAAAATCCCAAGTGGGCTCAGCCCCATATATTCTAGAATCCTATTTGTAAATTTTCTTACAATAAGTTTCCCACCAATTTTTGACATGGGGGAGAGCCTTAAGGAGTGAAAAGGTCATATTTTTCCTGTCGGAGAAATTATGAACAGAGAAATAACCTTCTAGCAGATTTAACCATTTTTCTAGGGAATCTGCATCTATCTGTCCTTCAAATATGGGAATATAAAAATTAAATTGTACCTTGAAAGGTGAGGTGCCTCCAAAGTTTCTTCTTGATGAAGATGTGTCTTTTGTTATCGACAGGCACTAAAGGATGTGGGAAAAATTCTCCATCATTTCATCCCTCTATCGCATGAAACCTTGCTCAAGCAATATATTAATAGAATCGTCTACTTTGTCGTTTTTATCTTCTTCTGCCATGGAGTATTTTTTGAGCATGTGAGAGAAATTTTCCTCAAGAGAGACAAGCTCGAGACCCAACTTTCTATACTTGGACCTCATCGGGGACATGCACTGAAAAACGATCAAGAGCAGTTTTCTCTAATACCACTTATACAGATTATTTTCGACACGAAATGAGAGCAAACATATAATAAATCAATGTAAAGAGATATCTTAGATATCCAATAATATAACATAAATGTATCATAGATGAAACCATAAACAAAGGGATATATTAATACATAGTTTTCTATTAATGAGAGAAAATGTACAAAGGCTATAAAAATACATAGTGAAAGACTCGCTAGAATGGTGGCAGCTTATCTCTGAGAAGAAATGTGTCTGCTACTCGCATTCGCAAGAAGATGATTTTACAATGAGGCTCCAAAGGCATTTTTATCCTAAAGAAAATCCAAAACCCTAACCCCGGAAGATGAAAATCCAACAGTTTTGTGGACCCCATTTTGGGTAGTTTGGTGTATCAACTTCTCGTGGGTGTAACTTTGGCATATGATCTTTGTGTGGGGCGCAGGATATTTCGTTGGAATAGTATCATCGAGGAGATTAATTTTGGGGGATCAATCATATCCTTTGGCTATCATTTAGAATATCTATCTCGAAAAACCTTCATTTAGACCCTCAAAATGGCCCTGTAAGTTAAATTCTGCTAAAAATAGTAAATTACCAACATTTCCATAAAATTGTTTTGAGCCAATTGTAAAAGGTGGGTGGCCACTGATATCCACCTGGATCACTTGAAAATAGGGAAGATAAGGACATTGAGGGGTACCAAGCTAAAATATTAAAAATTGGAGGGATTATTTTGATCCCTCACATACACAAGATCTTCAATTTAGCAGACAAGAAAGGCTTCCCTAAACCTTGGACTCAAAGCATCATTGTAACTATTTTTAAAATTGGGGATAAAATAAATCCCTCTAATTATACGACCATTATGATTATCCCCATTTTATCCAAGCTATATGGAAGTATTTTATAAAAGAAGATAAGCATATGGATAGAAAGCTAAGGAAAAAGAGATAATGTTAGGCCAGTTTTAGAGGTTATCATTTAACTATGGACCACACTTATCATTCTTAGGATAAGTTTAGAAGAGTTTCACAACAATAAACCAATATCCTTTTTTTTTTTTTTGAATTTATGAAAGCTTTTGACGCTATTCCTAGGACCAACCTTTGCAATAGGTTAGAAGAGATAAAAGTTTCCTTTGGGCTA
Organism: Picea engelmannii; assembly: GCA_009831015.1. NCBI lineage: Eukaryota > Viridiplantae > Streptophyta > Pinopsida > Pinales > Pinaceae > Picea > Picea engelmannii. The sequence continues at coordinate 222,252 of ML794726.1, read as the reverse complement.
AGAGTTGCTACAATAAGGTTTTATCAGAACATTATTTCCAATTTTAGGTGAATCGAGGGTTGGCCAGAAGAAATTCACTGCAAAATAGGAGTCAAGAAAGGTTGTCCCCTATCCCATACCCTTTTTTCCATTTACATTGACAAGTTAGAAGACTGTTTTGAAGCCGCAAGTTGTGTTAGACTAACTCTTGATAGTATAGTAATCATCCTTCTTCTCCATTCCATCGATATTTTTCTTATGGAAAGGAATCTCTATGACCTTATTAAGAAGCTTAAAATCCTTGGGGACTTCTTCTCTAGTACATGTATGACTATGAACACTGACAAAACAAAGGTTATGATCATTAAATCCAATAAGATCACCTACAATGATTTTTTATATGACAACAATATCTTGGAGGAAGTTCCTTTGTACAAGTATATTGGAATTGATATTCATCACAGCTCAATTGGAAGTATAGCATTGAGAAAAGGATAAATGGATGGTGGAAATGTTATTAAGGGCTTGGAAATAATTGTAAATTAGAAAACCTTTGGTAATTGGATAAGAAAAATATCCTCTTTGAGACTCTTGTCACTCCTATTATCTTATATGGATGTGAAGTTTAGGGATGCAGTATCTCTCAAGAATCCTAGATAAATATAGATAAAATACAAAAGAATTTATAACTTATAATCTCAAAATTAAGGGTAATGCACCCTATCTTATCCTCCTCACCGAAGCGATCCTTTATCCCATTGAGAAAACAATTATTATTAGGTAATTGATGTACAAGAACAAGATAAACAACATGGATAACAAGAGGCAACCCAAAATTGCTTCATACTCTAGTCAAAATCACCAACGACTCAAACAGGGATGGAATAATGATGTCAAGTCTTGGCTAAATCTTTGGGGAATAAAAGAAGAATTTATTGTCCATAATATCGATGATATTAAAAATATTGTTCATGCTAAACTTAAGGAGAATCTATGTTGTGATAAAGAATTAGAGGATAAAATAAAATAAAGATATTATAAGAAGGCGATTAACCCAAACCTTGAATATCAAAAGTATCTTCTTATTTTGAATAGTGTAAAGAAGAGAGTCAATATTGCTAAAATAATAACTAATTCACATCAGCTGCATAGTGAAATTGGGCATTGGGAAATCCCCAAAAAACCATGGCAAGAAATAATATGTCACCTTTGCGACACCAAGAGGTTTGAAAATGGAAATCTCCTTCCCCCAGAAAGCCCTGTGTATATCCAAATTAGATCTCCATTTCAAAATATTTTTCACAATACCAACCTTCATAACCATCTAAGTCACCAAATCTTTAGTTATATTGAAACACTTCTCTTAATGCTTTTCAAGCATCGAAATGCGATTTTAAATAAATTCAAGTAATCTCTTGATTTTCTGAAGGTTCGATATACCAATTTTGATCTCAGTGGATGTTAACCATCATCATCATCATCATTAAAAAATATTTTAATACCATATCCTTTTCATTGAAAATTATTTTAATATATAACCAAGTTCATTGAGTAGGATCTATAAAAGTTCCTTCTTTGAAATCCTATATCTTTCAAATTGGGATGAAAGGATGATCGTAACTCACTAGTAAGCACATAATTATAAAATGTTAGTATCTTTTAGTTTGATTTTTAGTTTGCAAGGAAAATTGTATTTTCTTCACATGTTTTGATTTCTAAATGTGTTGAACCTGTAGAGAATAGATCTAGATAGGAATTGGCATACACAATTACAGAGAAAATATGAGAAAAGAGAAGCAGGAGAGAAAAAATGGAAGAATGATCATTAACCAAATGAATGAATGATAATTTACACATGATATACTTTGTATAAATCAACCAATGCACACTGAAGGAGAATCCAATGCACAATAGTGGTGGTATAGGGTGATCTTGACACACACCAACAATTATGGGAGTAAACTGCCACCTAGTCTAGTCTCTCAGGCAGTTACGGGAGTGAACTTCCACCTAGATGAGTTAACTAGTCTATAAATCTTCAGTTAACTAACTGAAACATAATGAAGTGAGGAAGAGATCAGGTAATCATGAGTAATGCACTATTCTGGTGATGATCCCAAGGACAATGCGCATTAGTTGGTGATGATCCCAATGTTGCATGGTGATAATCCCAATTTGGCATCTAGACTCCACTCAACTGATCAAACTGAAGTGTGAACTGAAGATAATATTCTCCTAGAGGAATATTCTCCCTAAAATATAGGAGGCTGAATAATGACTAATAAACATAAGGAAAACCTTAGGAAAAAAATCCTAGGTGTGTGTGAAGTAACTCCAACACCCCCCCTGAACATCACTATGGTGAAAATAAAGAATGGGTCCCAAAAATGATGCCATGTTAGGTACCCAAATAC
>ML794726.1:205028-215617 GCA_009831015.1 Picea engelmannii | reverse complement strand
ATGCATCATAATGAAAGAAAAGTTTTATCATATAAATCCAGATCACTTGCGAGCAAGTGTCCTCAAAGAATAAGTTAGGTAAGTGCGCCAGAGCGGGATGTTACAATCTCGTCCTATTTTCCAAAAATCCCTTCCATGGTGGTTCAGGCTTCATTCTGGGTTTTATAGGAGGATATGTGAAAGAGGAGTTCATGATAAATGAGACTACAAATTGTTCCAAATGCTTCATCCATCTAATTTAGATACTTGGATTTTTCTAAGGATGATGTTGGTTTTGCCTCTGTGTTCATGGTTAACCAGTATAATCCTCTGCCTCAAATATTCATGGTCATATTCTCCCTCCATGCAAAGAAATTGTACGGTGTAAGAATGAATTCTTTTGGAAATTCCATTTTCCATTGTCTTCAATCTTCGGTACCTGCAAAAATAATTTGGTGTATCTTTTCCCTAGCAGTCTGTTGGCTCTGATACCATGTAAATGTGTTGAACCCACACATAATATATCTATCTAGGAATTAACATACACAGTTGTAGAGAAAATATGAGAAAAGAGAAGCATGAGAGAAAGAATGGAAGAATTCTCATTAACCAAATGAATGAATGATAATTTACACATGATATAATCTGTATAACTTAACCAATGTGCATTGGAGGAGAATAAAATGCACAATAGTGGTGGTCTAGAGTGATATGGATAGACACCAATAGTTACAGGAGTAAATTACCATCTAGTGTAGTCTCTGGGGAAGTTACGAGAGTGAACTTCCACCTAGCTAAGTTAACTAGTCTATATGTCTTCAGTTAACTGACTGAAACATAGTGAAGTGAGGAGGAGATCAAGGAATCATGAGTAATGCACTAGTATGGTGATGATCCAAAGGATAATGTGTGTTAGCTGGTGATGATCCTAATGCTGCATGGTGATAATCCCAATGTGGCATCTAGACTCCACTCAACTGATAAAACTAAAGTGTGAACTTAAGAGAATATTATCCCTAAAATATAGGAGACTAGATAATGACTAATAAACATAGGGAAAACCTTAGGAAAAATAAATCCTATGTGTGTGTGAAGTAACTCCAACATGATTTAGTAAAAAATTTCAATATTTTGAATATTCTAACATCACTAAAAGATTTCAATATTTTGAATATTATAGCATAGCCATCGTGTTGTCATTTATTGTTCCTAATGAAACAAGACAAAGAAATAAAACACAATAAGGAGAACATAATTTCTTAATTTCTATACTTTTGTAATGCTTTCTACTTTTCTTAACATATATTTATTAAAGACTTACTTTAAAACATGGTTAATTTTTTAAAACACTTTACAACATAAAATCATAATTGGTGTATTTTTATTTTTAAATTGCATGCACTTTCTTACTACCTAAATTGTATTTAATGATAAAATCCTTAATTTACAAGGTACAACTCAAGGGGAAATTGTTAACATGGTTACCATTTTCGCCTCAATAACCTATTCTCTTCATTTTAAGTCAACTCTCCTTCAAATCGAGAGGAGTATCCCTATTAGTAATACAACCAAGCAAATAGGCGCAAGGTAAAGCTGAGAGTAACCTTAGTAAAATAGAGTTTTTGGGGTTTTAAAATATGTTATGGAAGGAAGTAAAGTTCAATTCCAAATCCAACTAGGGAAATGGAATCAAGGTGAATCAAAGAGGTGTTTGGAGAAAAGAAGAAACCCTCTTAAAAATTTCTCTACTTCATTCAACGATGTGACCCTCTTAAAAGAGCAAACCCCCTTAAAAATGTGACTTGTAAGATAAAATTTCTTCATAGGTTAGGTGCAAAAAAAAATTCTCACATATAGGAACCTTCTATCCATTTAATAACCAATATAGAGTCCCCATAGACTTGAACATCCTGAGAACCTGTTATCTCATCAAACCCCTCTCTAATCTTGCTTTAAAATTAAAAAAAAAATGAATAAATATATTAAACCTCCTAAATGGGAAGATAACCTTGAACTATGACATCAAAATAAATCCATAAGCCAAACATAATAATGACTTATTCTTCAATATATTAGTAATCCTTTTTAAAATATTATATATTTTAAAATTTAATTTTAAAAAATAAAATAATAATAACAATTTTAATAACATATCCACTCTAGAATTAAAACCTATTTAATATAAGTTCATGTATAACTCAAACTTATACACTCATAACTCCCTCAAATAACATATCCCTCTTAGAATGAATATATATACATATGGTGGTGAATATTATCTCTGCCATGAATATATCTTTGTGGTGAATATTATGTTTACGACGGTGAATATTATCTTTGTGGTGGTACTGCATGAATATTTATTTCCAGTTCTACAGTGAATCTGTTTTGTAGTAAATCTAATATACGGTAACTATGTCTGTGACTCTTCAAAACCTTTCGTGAATCAAGCGCACAAGTTTCTTATTTATTTATTTTTCTTTTCAATATGATTAATTCACCATTGATACCTAAATCTAATAGAGAAAGGTCTAACAAAGTAACCCTAGATAGTTTACACAAATCTATAGAATCAATAGAAAAACATTTGCATGAATCTATAGAATCAATAGAAAGACATAGAGAAGAGAGAGAAGCCAAAGTTTAAAGTGAATTGGTAGAAATAATTCGAAGTGTGAGTAGAAAATATTTATAACAAATTTAGATCCTTTGAAGATAATATTCAGAGATATATGAACAATAAATTATTAGGGTTTGAGACTAAACTACAAAAAATGGAGGCAAGATTAGAAGAAATATAAAAAAAACAACCAAGAACAAAAACAATCAACAAAGGAAGAAGAGGTGGAAGGAAATATAAATCCTTGGGACACGATTAAAGAAATAGAAGACACAATAATTAACAATTTTGCCCTAAATAACATGGAACACAAATTGGATATCAAACCTATCAAAGAGTAGATGAATAATATCATAGATTTATACCATGAGTGTAACAAAAGAGCCTTAAACCTCATCATTTTTGGTATAAAAGAACATAAATATGAGGACGCATTTGCAATATTCAAGGAGGAATTAAAAACTAAATCAAAAATTGAAGCAATTGGACTTATAGAAGAAAAAAGGTTGGGAAAAATAATTGAACATAAATATAGGTTTATTCATGTTATGGTAAGCTCTAATCCCCATAAATATGACATACTTAGTAAAAATCCAAGCTTAAAAGGGTTGGGAATATTTATAAATGAAGACCTCATTCAGAAATATTAAGCTAAATTAAGGAATGAGGATCAAAAGGTAAAGGAAGACAAAAAGGAAGGAAAATGGAAAATAATCTAAAACCAAAAATTTATTATTAGAGATAGCGGCCAAATAATAACAATAAATAGCAATTTGAGACACTTCGGATCCTTTCTTCGAACTATCGAGGATTTCCTTGGAGAAAATGGCCTATATTAAGTTGGATCCCAAGTGAAATTGTTATTATATTCCTAGTTGAAACTTGGGAGCATGAGGAATCTAAGGTCCCTAACATGGAAAGATTTATATTGTGGTCAACATGGAACAAGAAATCCTCCCATATAAGGGTTGAAGGTATAGCTTGTTATATTAGAACAAACATCTCCTCTCATATTCATCTTCATGAAAAGGACCCTCTCAATTAGTTCATTTGGGTGGAGATTTTAGATATCAATGCTAAGAAGATGTATATAGCAACTTGTTATTTTGCACCTAATAATTTTACCTTTTATACAAAAAAAATTCTAGATAAAAAATTGTCCCAATAAAATCTTAGAACAAGATATTTACAGTTTGAGAAATGAAGGTAGTATCTTTTTTCTAAGAGACTTTAATGCTAGAATTGTAAATAATCAATTTATTATCTTAAGAAACGATTCCAACCCTAATCCTATGCTAGTAGTCAAGGAACTTTTTAGCTAATAGATACAAGATAAATTCGGAAGACTTGACCAATAATTTATATGGTATTGATCTAATCATTCTTTGCAGTTCTCAATATCTAATCATTTGCAATGGTGTAATGAAGTAGTCGAAATCTAACTAGATGACTTGTATCCATGGTTTGGGTAGTAGTGTTGTGGACTATGTGATATCAAATATCTTTTTTTACAACCAAATAGTAAATTTTGACCTTTTAAATGGTCATGATCCTAACTCTCATCATAGACCTTTAACCCTAAATATAAAATTTGTCATGCACAAAAACCCCATTTAAGATAACTATGGTAACCATAGGCATCTGTTTTTAGACAAAAATAAAGATGATCTATTTTTAAAGGACTTAAACACTGAATTAAATCTTCTATCATATTAAAAAAATATTGAACACATATATCATAATTTTACAACAATCCTCTCTACCTCCATAAAAAATTCTCTATCAAAGTATTGTGTAAAAAGAAGAATAGAATTGTCAACCCTTAGTATGATAACATGTGTAAACTTGATATAAAATCCATAAGAGATGTATGTAATGAGTCTTTGAAATATGATAAGATCAATAGATAGAAAGGCAATTTCTGACTCGTAAAACTAAATAAAATGCTATGATTCCCCGGATAGACTGGAATTCCTACCTTAAAAATCTTTAAAAATCTCGTAATGTTCTAGAAAAAATCTCAAAAGTCTCTATAGAAGATTATGTTTTTTTCTATATAAGACATAATGTTTGGGGTTAAGGGACTTGAAAATGGTAAATCTAAGGACATTGAGGGATACCAAGAAGAAATATTAAAAATTGGAGGGATTATTTTGACCCCTCACATACACACCATCTTCAATTTAGCAGTCAAACAGGGATTCCCTAAACTTTGGACTCAAAGCATCATTGTACATATTTTTAAAAGTTGGGATAAAATAAATCACTCTAATCATAGGACCATTATGATTAGCCCCATTTTATCCAAGCTATATGGAATTATTTAGGAAAAGAAGATAAGCATATGGCTAGAAATCCACGAAAAAAAAGATAATGTCAAACTGGTTTTAGAGGTTATCATTCAACTGTGGACAACACTTATCATGCCTAGGATAATTTTAGAGGATATTCAAAACAATAAAACCAATATCCTTTGTTGTTTTGTTGAAAGGACCAACCTTTGGAATATGTTAGAAGAGATAAAAGTTTCCTCTGGGATAAGAAATGGTATAGTAAGGTTGTGTGAGAAAGTTATTTCCAATTTTATGAGCATTAAGGGTTGGCTAGAAGAAAATAAATGAAATATAAGAGTCAAACAAGGTTTTCCCCTATCCCCTACCCTTTTTTTCATTTACATTGACAAGTTAGAATATTGTTTTGAAGCCGCAGGTTGTGTTTGACCAACTCTTTCTAATATAGTAATCATCCTTCTTCTCTACATTGATGATACTATTCTTATGGAAAGGAATCTGTATGACCTTAGTAAGAAGCTTAGAATCCTTGGGTACATATTCTCTAGTACAAGTGTGACTATGAACACTAACAAAACAAAGGTTATGATCATTAAATCCAACAAGATTACCTATGATAATTTTTTGTATGACAAAAATATCTTGGAGGAAGTCCCTTCAAACAAATATCTTTTAATTGATATTCATGAAAATATCAATTGGAACTATAGCATTGAGAAAAGGATAAATGGAGGGTGGAAATATTATTAAGGGCTTGAAAATAAATGTAAATTAGCAAACCTTTGGAAATGGGATAAGAAAAATATCATCTTGGAGACTCGTGTCGCTCCTATTATCTTATATGGATGTGAATTTTGGGGATGCAGTATCTCATGAGAATCCTGGAGAAAGTTATACCAAATACAAAACAAGTTGATAACTTATAATCTCAAAATTAAGGGTAATACACCCTATCCTATCCTCCTCATCAAAGTGATCATTTCTCCCATTGAGAGCACAACTATTATTAGGTACTACTTAATGTACAAGAACAAGATAAACAACATGGATAACAAGAGGCTCCCCAAAATTGCTTCATATTGTAGCCAAAATCACCAACAACTCAAACGGGGATGGTATAATGACGTCAAGTCTTGGCTAAATCATTGGGGAATAAAAGAGGAAGTTATTCCGCAGAATACCAATGATATTAAAAAGATTGTACATGTTAAATTTAAGAAGAATCTATGGTGCGATAAAGAATTGGAGGTTAAAATAAAATTAAGATATTATAAGGAGGTGGGTAACCCTAACCTTGAAGATCAAAAGTGTCTCTCTATTTTGACTAATGTAAAGCAAATAATCAATATTGTTAAAATGGGAACTAATTCTCATGAGCTGTATAGTGAAACTGGGCATTGGGAAACCCCAAAACACCATGGCAAGAAAGAAAATGTCACCTTTGTGACACCAAGAGGTTTGAATATGAAAATCACTTTCCCCTAGAATGCCCCACATATATCCAAATTAGATCCCATTTTCAAAATATTTGTCACTATACTGACCTTCCTAACCTTCTAAGTCATCAAAACTTTAATGATCTTGAAACACTTCTCTTAATACTTTTCAAGCATCGAAATGAAATTTTAAAGAAATCCAACTAATCTCTTGCTTTTCTTAAGATCTGATATATCAATTTTAATCTCAATGAACATTGGCCATCATCATTATCATTAGAAAATATTTTAATATCATAGCCTTTTCATTGAAAATTATTTTAATATATAACCAAGTTCATTGATTAGTAACTATATAAGTTCCTTCTTTAAAAGCATGTATCTTTCAAATTGGGAGGAAAGGATGATTGTAACTCAAGAGTAAGCATATAATTATAAAATGTCAAGTAGATTTTAGTTCAATTTTTAGTTTGCGAGGAAAATTGTATTTTTTTTCACATGTTTTGTTTTAGTAAAAGATTTCAATATTTTGAATATTCTAACATAGTAAAAGATTTCAGTATTTTGAATATTCTAGCATAGCCACCATGTTGTTGTTTATTTTTTCTAATGAAACAAGACAAAGAAATAAAACGCAATAAGGAGAACATAATTTCTTAATTTTTGTACTTTTGTAATGGTTTCCACTTTTCTTAACATATATTTATTAAAAAGTCACTTGAGAACATGATCAATTTTGTAAAAGACCTTATATCATATAATCATAATTGTTGTATTTTTATTTTTAATTTGCATGCAGTTTGTTACTATCTAAATTGTATTTGATGATAAAATCCTTAATTCAGAAGGAACAATTCAAGGGGAAATTGTTAGGATGGTTACCATTTCCATCTCAATAACCTATTCTCTTCATTTTAAGTTAGTTCTTCTTTAACTCGAGGGGAGTGTCCCTAGTAGGATTACTACAACCAAGAAAATAGGCACAACATGAAGCTCAGAGTAACCTTAGTACAACAAAGCTTTGGGGTTTTGGGCATTTTAAACTATGTGATGGAAGGAAGTAAAGTCCAGTGCCAAATCCAACTAGGGAAATGGAATCAAAGTGAATCAAAGAGGTGTTTGGAGAAAAGAAGAATCCCTCTTAAAAATTTATATACTTCATTCAACGATTAGGGCTAAGAGATTAGAACCAAAAGAAAGAATAAATCCTCATCCAATCAATATTAACAATGGATATCAAGGTTCAATAAGAAGGGATCATCAAATGGATAACCTTCACCAATAGTATAAACTATGGCTTGATAAACTTACTTAATACTTCTTGTTAGGGTTTCAACGTGGATAGACAAATCAAGACATCAAATAATCACCAAACCAACAAAGGAGGAGGGAAGGAATTACCGTAGAATGTCTTCCTTCCAAGTGGTACATTTTACCCTTCAAATGGATCGATCTAGTTATCTTGTATAAGACTTGAACATTTCACTATCGATCCTTATGCACCAAAGAAGAACCAAGATAGAGAAGCTTCAAGAATTGAAATCAATCATCCATAAATAAGGAAACCTTTACACAACCATTTTCTCCAAGAAAGATATGCCAATTAGGCTCCTAAGATTAGAAGCTCCTAAAATCCAACTATATTTTGTTTTCCAATTCTTCCATATCTGGTTTAAGTTATCATGCCTATTTTTAGTTGTAGACCCTCTCTTGGAGATATTTTATGTAACTTATTTCTTATGTTTGGAAGAGGGAAAGTTCTATGGCAAAGACTTTGGTCAACATATATTTGATATTATCAACCATGGATATAGCTATTCTAATATTTTATAATTTGTTGACCTTTCATGTGGCTAGTTAGAAAGATAATGTATTTTATTGTATGGGAGACTTAAATCACTCTATATAAAAGGAGTTTCTCTCCATTTCAAGGAAGGAAATAGTAATTGGAGATTTAGGAGTTAGATAAGTAATGAAGTATCAAGCTTAGGAATTGAAGCTTGATGGAGCTCCTTTGTACTAGCATTTTTTAATTTTAATGGAATATCAAAGTATCAATCCACTTTGATGTATGGTTTATTTATGCTCTTCAATTTTTTGTTCATGTTATTGTAAAGTATTTTTGTTATCACTCTTTTATAAAAGCTTGGTAATGAATTGATTCATCTAGGAATGAAGTAATTTGAAGAGGTTCTCCCTTTTGATTTAATTACCATTTTATTTCTACACTCATTCTCCTTTATTCTATGAACTAAGTTATATATTTAGAAGTACATTAAAACCATAAAAAAACACCTTTATAATTTAATTGATGAGTGACAATATTGTTGGAAGATTGATTGTTGTCATTGATGTCAACCCTAGTCATGGGTTTTGGACCGCAAGATTGGTAAAGGTATTTAGACATGAAGGAAAATGCACATGCATATACAACACCCATGAATGGATAGTATACATCATGTTGTTTCCGGTGGTATGTGGCACGTCACGTGGATCTTCATGGTTGAGGAGAAATGAATTTTTGAAGATGACAAAATGAATTGAAGAAGGAAGTACATGTAGGCCCTGAAGATAATTAAAGAAAATAATTACAAAATAAGAAAGTGTCAGGTTGGCCCTAATGTTAAAAGGAAGTGACATAAATGGTATAAATAAACATCATTATACATTCATTTGATACAAGTTGAATTTCAGAGGAAATAAGAAGTAAAGAAGGCTAGATTTCAAGGGAGGATGAAGTCTTTTGGTGATGTGTTCTAAGGTATGTTATTTTCAGGTCATCTTACCATTTTTGATATAACGTTTTTTCTAGAACGATTCAGATGGTGAAATAGCTATGGTATTGAGAAGACATATCAAGGTACCTTTGGTAAAAATTTCATCTCTTGATTCGCTATAATTATGGAGATACACTATGTGGAAGATAGGGTTTGTGACGAGTCCTGAAGCTAGTCAATAAACAGGTGTTCCAGGTAGAACAGTCATAACTTCTTCATAGAGAATCCAAATGAAGTGGAACAAATTTCATTGGAAAGAGTACGAACTATAGTTTCGTGTGTGCAATTTTCAGAATCGGATGTTAATTATTGAGTGCAAGGAATTCTCTACAAGTTCACTCTCCTAAATAGACCAGAATTGAATAAAGTCTACCATTCTTTCTATAACCTCTTTTTGGGGAGGATTCAAGGAGTGAAAATTGGAGTAGTTTTAGAGAATACATTGAGTAATATTATCTATAGGATCAGAGTACTCCAAGAATTGAAGAAGTCTCAGGAAGCATTATTAGGTTCTATGTGATGATTGGTTGATGGTGATGATTTAATGTAAAGTTTTATTATCTCTCATATATTCTTGGGTGGAAGTAAGGGGAAAGGATGGAAATTTCAACTCTCTCTTGATATTGGAGGATTGTATCTTCTTCTTGGGGGTTTATCCCTCCCTTTACATTTGGAAGTTGTAGCTACCTTTGGAAGTCATTACGTCCCTTAAATAAAAAACTATTGATTATTTATCATATATCGTGCATGGTGTATTGTGGTGTATTGGTATAACTCTTATACTATTGTTCATTTCTCATTGGATATAATTGAATGGTTTAAGTATAAGTTGAAAAAGGTTTTTAAATTGTACTTGATACTGATTCACCCCCCTCTCAGTATCAACAATTGGTATTAGAGTAGGTTACCTTAAGTACAATTTAACCACTGGAAGGAAGATCCTATGTAGAAATGGAAGACAACATTCCAAATGGGATTCCACCATTTGATGGAAGGAATTTTGAATACTGGAAAAATAGAATGGAAACTTACTTGAAATCTCTTGAGGTAGATGTTTGGTTCTCAGTTGCTTCATGATACAATGCTTTGAAGAAACCAAAGACTGCAACTCAGAAGGAAGCAAAAAGGAACAACAAATTGGCAATAGATACCATCCTGGATGGATTGAAAAATTCAGTTAAATCCAAGGTGGGATCATGTGCATCAACAAAAGAGATTTGGGAAAATCTACAAGACCTTTATGCAAGGGAAGAAGCAGAAGAAGAAGAAAAAGTTGAAGAAGATTACGACATCTCATATTTCAAAGAAGAAAATAGAGGTTAGTTCTTTTTCTTTAATTGTGCAGGAGTAGGACATGTTGAATTTGAATGTCCTCATCCAAGGATTGAAAGAGATGACAATGAAGAAGAAGAAAATCATGAAGTAGAAATGATTCAACAAGAAGATGAGAATCTTAAAAAATTGAAGCATGTTGAGATTGAAAATA